>JALAZF010000488.1:0-75000 GCA_022829125.1 Lathyrus tuberosus | reverse complement strand
GATTTGGACTTATTTTGTTGAGAATATCATCAAGCTTCATGTAATCACTTCATGCAAAAACAACATTTAAGCCAGCTAAATGACCAAAATTCTAAACCCACTTACCATGTAACTAACATCCTACTTTATTTATTTTACATTTGGGGACTTGAACCACTTTGAAAATGTTCGGGAATAAGTGCTTAAAAAGGACATCTCCACACCACTTATTCTACCAAAAGTCAGTCTCAGACCCATAACTCAATTTGCAGGAAATACTGCTTCCAAACTAACCAATTTCTTCCTCGACAAAAATCAATAGACTGACTGAGGTCTCGCCACCACAAAAAGTACTTTTTGTGTTGAGAAACAAATGTGAGTTATGTTGAGAAACAAGTGTGAGTTCTAAGTCCCACATTGCTTAAAAAAAGTGGAGGTTGAACACTTTATAAGTAATAGGTCCCATACACCTATCACCTTAAGGTTTTGGGTGAATATGTGGTGTCTCTCTCACTTGGTTGGGTGAGTCTTTGAACTTTAGGTGAGTGTTTGACCCAATGTGAATGTTTCTCCCTCTTGATGAGCCATAGGTGCTATCAGAGCCTGGTTCGAGTAAGGGACCAACTCCTTGTGTCGAAAGTCTTCCTGACCTGGTGGTCAGGAGGCGTGTTCCGTTGAAGTCCCTATGAAGAGATAAGGGGTTCTCTCAACGACGGTACAATCATGTGGATGAAATATCTTCCGTTTGAGGGGAAGCATAGTGGATGGACTCACACTTGAAGGGGAGATTGTTAATAAACAAATGTGAGTTGTGTTAAGAAATAAGTGTGAGTTCTAAGTCCCACATTGCTTATAAAAGTGGAGGTTGAGCACCTTATAAATAAGATGACCCATACACTTATCACCTTAAGGTTTTGGCTGAATGTGCGATGTCTCTCTCACTTGTTTGGGTGAGTCTTTGATCTTTTGGTGAGTGCTTGACTCAATGTGAATGATTATCTCTCATGATAACCCATCATTTTGCAGCTAACACTTCAAGAACGATCCAACACCAAAGCTTTAATGTCCCCATACCTGAATTGTAACGAGGAGTGCCAAATTGAATTCAGTTCCGAAATTCCAAAAAAAATCTCCGCATTCATTTCTCAAGCAATGCCAAATTAAAGAGCTCGCAATACTTTATTCTATGACCTCTTTCTAGCCTAGATTTACAAATAGAGGCCTAAGAAAACCAGTTGATCCATTTCTTATTTTCCACTCCACTTTAATGAAAAGCACGCTGAATTCTGATTATCTCATGGTTGACCCCTTTTGGTGTTTTATAAAATGAGAAGAAGAATAGAGGTAGTTCAAATTTTTTATGATTAAAATTAGCAAAAAAAATATTTAAAGAATAAAAATGCTCCCTGCTGGCCGTAAACATTAAACAACAACAAAAATATTCAATCTATCTATCTATATCAACTACCTAACTATTAATGGAAGATACATACTAACACCCTTATTTACCCTTTATTCAAAATTAATTTACACCTAAAAATGTCCTTAATGGTCATTTACTAAATACATATTCATTGTCCAATGAAAACTAAGCATTTTGCCAAGTGGTAACTACATCCCATTTCTAATTTCCATCTCTCTTTCTTTTTTCAAAAAAGTTCAGATTCTTTTACACTCTCTTTCTCTTCTACCCCTTGCTCTCTCTCTCTCTTTTTGTCCATTCTCTCTCTTTCCCCTCTTGCTCGTCTTCTCTCTCTCTCTCTCTCTCTCTCTCTCTCTCTCTCTCTCTCTCTCTCTCTGTTCTCTCTTTCACCAAAACCCTAAATCCTCGTCGCCATATCTATGATTGTTGTAATCCCTCTTCATCACCTTCAATCTACCATACTTACTCTTCATCATCCATTACATTTTTACGATCTGGAGCTGTTAATTTCCTCTGGGTAAACTGAAAGAAGTATTGATGTGATGCAAAGTGGAGCAACTGATGAGAAGGTAAGATGTATGGTGTTAACGGTTAACCATCCTAAACTTTAAGTTCAAACATTTTTTATTCACGTTTTATGATTTTTTTTTGGATAACACCACGTTTTTTGATGTTTTCATTTTTTTTTTAATTTTCTTCATCGTTTTGGTGTGAATATGTTGCTTACTCATTTGTATTTTTTCAGATCCAGTTTTTTGGTGTGAAGATGGTGTGAAGATTCAGTTGTATTTTTCATGAACCGGTAGCTTCCTAGAGAACTACTGGGATAAATGTGGTGTTTTTGGTCTTCCCTATTTTTGAGTAATGTTTGGTGATCATCCTGCCTTTTTTATTAATTTTTTTTATTAATGCAGGTTTTCAACTATGTTTTTAACAGGTAGAAAATAACTAATAAAGTGTCAATGATGCATGATTAGTACAAACTATAATTGTATCCCTTGAACATCATCAAACTGGTTTTTGAACACCTATCCACATTACATATCATGTCACTTTACATTTCATTAAATTTCTTTGTTTCCATTATAAAAATATTACCCAAATGGTTTTTCCTCACACTGCTCTGATCCCTGTGCAGAAAGGAACACTGTCTAATAAATAAATACTACTATCAATGTCTATGAAAGCAGATTGCTTTGGGAACTGCAATATATCATTATCTTTTAACCGGGTATCATTATCTTTTTAGGGTCTATCAAGTGGCAAGCATGAGATGTGCACAGCTTACCAGCCACATAGTGGACAATGGATTTCGGACCCCATTGTGAGATTTTTCCTAAAGGGTCTTGCACATTCGGAGAAAGATGTCACTTTTCCCTCTAAGCTGTTGCGTTACGAAGCTAGGAATTCTCAATGCTTAGAAAAACCAAGTGCAATGTAATTCATGACCAAAATTTTACTAGCAAGGTAAAATATATTCACATATTTTTATGGAAAATGATAATCTTTTCATTGATCTAAGTGTATATTTTTTGAAATTTTAATGTGGTTGAGGTTGTGAGTCAAAATTCATCATTGATGCTTATTATTCTATTCCATAAGGCACATTTCTTATGGATATTCTTTTCATATCATTTCAGATTTATGTTATAACTGATGAAACTTCTTTTCATATCATTTATGATTTAAGTTATAACTGATGAAACTTCTTTTCATATCATTTCTGATTAACTCTATTTTTCATGTGAAGGTACAAATGGAATATTCTAGGAATGTTGGTTCTGTTGACAATGACCAAGCCAATTCAGGTTAATGGAACATGGACTGCTGCCTTTCTGCTATACTCATGGATCATTACAAGCTTCTGAATTTGAATAAATCTATATTAGTGTTCAATTTATTGATTTAGTAAATGTTGTATACTCTTTATATGTAACTGATCTAATTTTTAAGAATTAAAAATGCTAAATTTACAAGTTTTTAATCATATCCAGTAATGATTATGATTATGATAATTAATTTTTCACTTTGTTTTGTTAGGTTAAAGCTTTAACCATAATGTTGAAGAATTCAAAGGTTTTCTTTGATACTGTTATTGTTTAAGTTAACAACAGTTTGCTCACAGAAAATCTTGCTATCCATTGGCAAGGTATCAGACAGATTAGAACTCCTTGGTTTGATGGAACAGAAGGGGTATCTCAATGTCCTATACTACCTGGAGACACCTTTGTTTATCAATTTGTTATTGATAGGGTAAGTTGTTGTAAAATATGAAAAATGAATGAATTTTTGCATGTTTCAAGCATAACGAGTTTAACAAATCTTATCATAAAAATTTGTTCACATCTAATTTGGTAGCATGTTTAATGTAATAGCCTGGTACATATCTTTATCATGCTCACTATGGAATGCAAAGAGAGGCAGGGCTATATGGAAAGATTCGTGTCACATCCAATGATCCTGAACCCTTTTCTTATGACCTTGATAGAAGCATTAGTCTGAATGATTGGTATCATAAGAGTACTTATGAACAATCTACTGAATTATCTGCAATCCCTTTTCAATGCTGAAGCTGCAGTAAGTTCGTAATCAATTTTACTTACTTGACTGTTTTATTGCAATCTACCTTCTTTCGTTTCATAGATTATTACTTATTTGTATCTTAGAAAACGTAGGCATCTTAACAGTAAGGTGTTAGTTGGGTGATACTGAGATGTTGCATTCCACAATACCATATGTTTATATAATACTTCTACAATTTGTAATTAGAAGTGAACAAGAAGTTCTTTTCGGCATTGATGATTTACACGAGTTGCTAAATGCAGTGGCATAATTTTATGGTTTAGTTGTAGTGTCTTCCACATTAATAATTAATTTCTGAAGGACTATTTGTTTGGGATGTAGCTTCAAGCTAATTCTAGCCTTTTGTTATATCCCTGAAAACTATATTTCGTCTTTTGTGAATCCTTGCTTTCTAAAATTCACACTGGTTTTCCGAACATCTTATTTAAATTCCTTGCGCTGGGCTGCACAAGGCACAAGTGCTTTAGTTTTTCTTTAGCAACACAGACAAGTTGGGCTGCACAAGAGCATTGCCATGTTAATGTTGATTGTAAAATTTGAGTCATGATTATTGCATTGATAGTGAATGAGAAATAAATGAATTGTTATGTGTTGATTGTTGCAGTTTCATGAGTATTACAACAAGTTTGCACGTGTGGTTGAAAAGGGGCCGGATTTGACAATTTGGTATATTTGTATACTGTCATGACAGTGTATCAAACAATAAATTTTAAATAAATTATATAGCTATTAGGATTGAAATCCCATATGGAGACTGTATGTGTTTCTTAACTACCTCTCAATGTTTTTGATAAGCTTCTTTACAAACAAACCATTAAGATAGAATATAATAAAATATTAAAAATTAAATTTCTAATACATAATTTTGAAATCTATAAAAAAATAGAGTCAAAGAATAAAGGAAAAAAAAAGTATTTTTTTTAGCTAAATAGGGAGTTTAAAAATGAAAAGACATAAATCATTCACAATATAAATAATATTAAATATCATAATTTTATTAAGTAAATAATAATTATGATTGAATATTAAATATCATTCACAATATAACGTTTTGATAATAAAAATCACATTTAATTAAGATGATTGAATTAAACAATCGGTTATCTTAATTAATAGTGATTTTTCTAATAAAAAATTTATAATGTAAATTGAATATATATAGTTTTTTTATGCTAAATTTATGCTAATACTTTCTCAATTTATATTATAAGTACATATAAATAAATTATTATGCTTATGTTTTCTCAATTCTTTGTTTATATAATGCAAGTTGTTGTTTACTATAAAAAAAAATTAATTAAACAATTTTAATATTTCTCAATTGTGAATATTTGTTGTTGACTTGGTTTCATGAATACAAATTTTTTATTTTGAGTTCAGTTATCAATACTAATATAATTAATGAGAGTTATGTTTTCAATACTTTTCATCTTTTCACTTTTCAATATATATTTTAAATTGAATTTTTCTTTAAAATAATTATTTATTACCCGTTTAAGAATGGTAAATTATTTATGATAATTTTAATAAACTAATATAATTAACTTGTATTATTCTCATTGTATAAATATTACTTTCAATGTGCATTTATTTTTAATGTACTATAAATTATAAAATTTAACACTCAAACTATCAATTTATCATTGTATTCAAAGGAAACAATGAGAGTGATATATATAAATCTTACCATCTTCTGTGGATTTTATCACTGAAACTCACTATTTTAACGGGTCACTATCACCACAATATTTTTTTTAATCAACTAAATATTTATAAATATTTATAATTATTAATGATATTTATAAATATTTATAGTTATTAGACATATTGAATTTATACTGTTAATGATTTGTTACGTATTTATGTTTTAATATTTGTCATTATTAGTGATTTCATAATATGAATTATATATTAAAACAACAACTAACCTTTATCAAATAATCTTAAGATATAAATGTTTTTACCCGTACGGACGCACGAGTCTTCTAATAGTACACTATAAAACAAACTAAAGTATGTCGACGTGTCGTTTTTAAAAAGCCCCATCCATCTTTTAAATTTTAGAAAATTGTACACTTAAATCAATCAGTTGAGGTAAATCACTCTATTATAACCCCAACTGGAAGAATTTTAACACATAAAATTGTTGTTTTTAAATTGATACATAAATTGGAATGAAATTTTTTTTCCAAACTAGAATTAGAAGAACAACAAGGTATGTAAATTGGTAAGTTTTCCTTTTATTTTTCTCTATTGATTTATTTTAAAGATATATTGTTTTAGTTTCTTTTCTCTTAACTAGAGTAAGAAGGATACAAGAGTATGTAATTAAAATTTCCTTTTAGATCTTTTTTTTTTTTTCAACTTTACCATACATCTAAAACACCAATGTAAAACAATCACATAATTGTTTTTGCATATCTAACTTTAATAGATCACGTAGAAAATTTGAACAATTATAAATGTATAATATTTTTCCTAGGGTTTAATTATGAACTTAGCTTATAAAAATATGCATTTTTTGTTTAATTTTGTTTGATTATTTGATTTTAACACTTGCAAATATATGGTATTTTATTTTTAATTTTTATTCTTTTGTTTACACACATGATGATATATCCTATAAAAATGTCCTATAAAAATGTCATTTTTATGTAAGAACATGAGAATGAATCTGAACCATTAGTTTTCAGAACAAATGATGGAGATTTTGTGTGATTATTTTCTCTCTCCTTCATTATTAAAATAAATGATGGAGAAGGGAGAAAAAAATGACACATAATCTCAATCATTTGTTTTAAAATTTAACGGTTCAGATTTATTCACATATACTCTCACATAAAAATCATTTTCTCATATATATATATATATATATATATATATATATATATATATATATATATATATATATATATATATATATATATATATATATATATATATATATATATATATATATATATATATATATATATATATATATATATATATATATATATATATATATATATATACGTTATCATATGTAGAGTATTTGATTTTAATTTATCCGATATAAATATTAAAAGGATCGATTTCAATATTTCATACATAAGTTAAATTCTAACAAATCAAAGAAATCGATCCATACATAAGTTAAATTCTTAATAGTAAATAATCAATTTTAAATAACTTCAGAAGTTTATACTTTACCTACATCTATAACAGATTGATTGTTTCTCTTGACTTTGAGATAAATTTGTTTTTGTAGATTTTGTGTTCTTTTGATGGAATTTGATTTAATGGTGATGGATATAGTTGTTTAAGATACAACATGTTGCCAACATGATGGATTTCATTAGTTTGAGTCCATATATGGGGGTCCACTTTGACGGTTGGATTGGTTTTTCTTTTTGGTTGCTGTGGTTTTTTTTTTGTAAGCAAGTGATCTAATAAAACGAGTACAAAGGGTACTCCACCTGAATACAAGAAAAGGGGCCGAGACCAAAGCTTGCCACAACAAAACAAAAGAGATTACAAACCAAATGCCCTTAAGACATGAAAAACAAGGAATCCTTGTCGAAATCATATAAGCTGCAGTTGGGGTGAGTAATTTCTCCCATAAAGGACCATCTCCACAAAGCTATCTTAACCTTCCAAATGATGTCCACAATATTCCAAGTCGCATTACCGAAAATAATATCGTTCCTCACCAGCCATAAACTCCAACACACCGCCAACCAAATATTACTATCCCTACCTTTCGATAATTTAACTGCTTTGCAAAAAGAGGACCACTCTAAATAGCTGCCCTTAAAGTCAATAGACACACCATCCAGAAAACCAACCCAGTCCGAAATATCCTTCCAAACCAGTTTAGCGACAATACAATCAAGAAGAACATGCTCTAAAGTTTCAGGAACACAAGAACAAAAAGGACAGGCAGTGTCATTGAAATCACGAATAATACCTCTATGATGTAAGCAAACCTTTGACGGTAATTTGTTTAAAAAACACCGCCAACCAAACGCTCTAATCTTGAACGGAACCTTCACCTTCCACACCAGCTCCAGAGCCGAATCATGCCGGTTTGGAGGACCAGCAGTGATAAACTGAGAGGCAGCAATGTTGTAGTAAGAACAAACGGAATAACAGCCATTGTCTTCTTTCTGCCACGACGCCGAATCCTTGAAATCAGAATTCGGACGGTACCGCGTCATGAAATCGCACAAAGGAACTACAGCCCCTGCATGCACATCCGAATTACCAACCACAGACCAAACCACATTGCCCTCCAAACTCAGAAAATTCTGTAGCCGAAATGTATCCGCAGACTGAGAATGAGGATAACCATTCGCAAAAACAGGACCAGATAATTATGAAATGGAAACAGACGCATCCGGGAGGGTGCCAACAATAACAGCAGCAGAATTAGCACAAGTAACAGACCCCTCCGAAACTAACACTGCCCCAGAAAATCCATGATCATCCACATGGTCTGCAGCAAGACTGCCAGACACAGCATAGGCCATAGGAAATCTGTGAGACTGGATACCGAAGTCCCCCCACCTCCATTGCCCCGCCACCCAGCCACCCATCGAAGCAACCGAAACGTCCTGGAGCCTCGACGTCGCGAAGTCAGCCGAAAACAACTTCAAAAGAGGGCCACATCCAGTCCAATTGGTCTTCCAAAAGGAACAGTCGTAACCGTTTCCCACTGCCACCTTGCAATTATCGACAAAATAATCTTCCGAACGGTTCCTGCAGAAAGAGAGTAGATCCAAAAACCAGACAGAAAAAGATTTACAGGCATTAGGAGCAGAATTTCCACCCCACATCAACATACGAATATCACCGTATCTAGCCTTTAGGACCCGAAACCAAAGCTCCTCCGTGTCGCCAATAATACGCCACCTCCATTTCTGGATGAGAGCCTCATTGAAAACGTCCATCCTCTTCATGTTTAAACCCCCCTTAATAAGAGGCAAACAAATAGAAGTCCAACTTAACCAATGCACTCTACTCTTCGACTCCGAACTACCCCACAGAAATCTGCCTTGAATCTTCATCATCTCCCTCCAAATTTTAGCCGGCGCTTTGTAGAAAGAGAGTTGGAAAATAGCCAGGCTACTAAGAACAGATTTTATAAGGGAAATTATGCCCCCAAAAAATAAGAAACGCCCATGCCAAGCCGAGAGCCTTTTACCAAATTTGGAGAGCAAAGGCATCTAAGTCGCGGCCCTTCTAGGATTAGAACCGATAGGAATTCCGAGAAAAGAAAATTGATGAGATTCTCTTTTGCAAGCAAGGAATGAAGTCGCTGCCTCAAGAAAACTATCGTTAACATTTATACCGATCAATTTACTCTTGTGAAAATTGATGCCGAGACCTGAGACTAATTCGAACGCTCTAAGCACCGCTTTGATATCCCACATATGTCTCCACCCACCATCCCCCACCAGTAGCGTATCGTCGGCATATTGAAGGGCATCTATAAAGCACTTCCGATTAATGTTAAAACCGGCAAATTCGCTCAAATTAACCGAACTCCGAATCAGCCCCGATAAACCTTCCGTCACCAAAACAAAGAGAAAAGGAGACAAAGGATCTCCTTGCCTAAGACCTCTCTCCACCACAAACTCCTTGGTGGGGCTGCCATTAACCAAAATAGACATCTTGCTAGAAAAAATCAATTTCTCCATCCGACCCATCCAAATATCACCAAATCCCATTCTCCTCAACATGTATCTCAAAAAGCCCCAAGACACCTTATCATAGGCCTTTTCAAAGTCAACCTTGAAAAGGGTGCATTGTCTCTTACTCTTGACCGCATAATCCACCAACTCGTTGGCAACGAGGACTCCGTCCAGCAACTGACGCCCCGGAACAAAAGCTGACTGGCACAGCGAGATAATAGAGTTCAGAACCAACTTCAGCCTAGAAGCCAAGAGTTTAGACAAAGCCTTATAGAGGCAGCCGACAAGGCATATAGGCCTATAATCGTCGAGACCAAGCGGATTAACGCGCTTAGGAATCAACGTCAAAAAAGATGAGATAATCGACTTGGATTAACCAACCCCATGATGAAAATATGCAAAAAAGCGAATAAAGTCAACCTTTAAGAAATACCAACAATTCTTAATGAAAGAAAAAGAATAACCATCTGGACCGGGGCTCTTGGAACCACCGCAACTCCAAATAGCCTTCTTAATTTCCTCCTCCGAGAATGGAGCTTCTAACAAAGCTCTTTCCGCAGCAGAAATAGAGCTGAAAGAAACCCCATCAAGAGTGGGTCTCACCATCTCCGGCTCCTGAAACTTCCTCTTAAAGTGACCAAAAACTTCATTTTTAACCCCGGAAACCGAATCCACTATCCCTTCGGCCGAGTTAAGGGAACCTAAGAAATTACGTCTCCTTCTCTCTTTAATGACACAATGAAAAAATCTAGTGTTACCGTCTCCGTCATTCAACCACTTCAACCTCGACTTCTGAATAAGCATATTTTCTTTAATTCTCAAATTCCTCCAAAAACGACTTGAAGCCTCTTTACAGTTAGCAATGTCAATCTCCACCTGAGACTCATCACACGAAGCTAACTCATCATCCCCTTGATTAATCCCAATCGTACCCTTGTCAACTTCCACAAGCCTACTGTCAGCCGATCTCCCTTTCCTTTCCCCCCACCTAGAAACAGCGTTGAAATCACCACCAAAACACCATTCACCATCCTCGAATTTAGATTTCAAAAAGACTAATTCCCTCCACAACTTTCTCTTTAACAACAAATCACAAGAAGAGTAAATGTTAACTATATAGTATAAATGTTGTCTCCACACCACCTTCACTCCAAGGAATCCCTCCCCTCTGAAACTACAAAGAACTTCCACATTGGTATTCCATAAAATAATCAGACCGCCAGAGGAACCGTTAGAACTAGAGAAAGACCAACCAACATCGACATTGGACCACAAGCTTCGAGCTATCCCTTCCGTGACACAACGTAACTTAGATTCTTGTATAAGAAAAGATCAGGTTTGCCTTTCGAGATAATCTGACTGATCCGTTTCCTTTTCAGTAGACTGCCCCCCTTTGATATTAAGAGTACCTATAATCATTTGTTCACATCTGTGGAAACCTTCCCTCCTTCCTTTACCGCCCTGTTCCTTCTTTCTAATTCATCCAATTTGACCACCAAATCCGACTTAGATTCAGTCGCCGCCACCCCTAAGTTGACCATCGCCTCCCACAATTTGTCCCCTACCATAGAATTCAGATTCTGCCATAAACGAGAGTTGTTTCTAAAGATGTTCGATTCCTCCGAATTTTCACCATGTAATGGAAGAACCAACCTGCCGTCGTTGCCCAACTTAGCAGCGTTGAAGGCAGACCTGTGAGAGAAATCACCAGACGAAGACGGTTCAGAAAGTTGTGACTTTCTCCTCCAAATATTTTTAATGGGCCTTTTAATGTTTTTATTCCTCTCAGGCCCACTCAGCCCAACCAACTTTTTGAATTTAATTTTCTTACAAGCAGATTTTTTGGGCTCGTGGACCCCGCCACTGGAAACCGCCACCTCAGCTAAAGAATTATCTGTCTCCAACCTAAACAAATCTTGGGAAGGGATACAAAAGTCACCTTTTTCTCTGTCACCTTTAAAGCTGCCACACAAAGGATCCTTCAGAGTAGCTTTGGCTAAACTTATAGCCTCATCAAAAGAGCCACCCTCCCCTTTCGAATTAACCACAAACTCATCTTTATCCCCCATACTGCTATCACTGAGAAGACACCCTGAAACAACATCAAAACCTGACGCCTTGTCAAACACATGGGTGCGCACAGAACTAGGAACGAACCCCAAGTTATCTCCTTCAACCTCTGATCCCACGCTATCTCTATCCTGGAAGACGCCAACATCTATATCGAAAGAAGAAGATTCAGTTTCAACCTTTCGATTAGCCGCAGACGGTAGAATAATCTGCATAGGACCATAAGTGCCCTCTCTCAACACCAGTGTGTAGACACTTCCTTCCACCTCAACATCACAACGTTCAGGAAGAACAAAAGAACTAGGGACCTTCAACATCACCCTAGCTAAATCCATTTTCGATCCAGATGCCGTGCTTTCATCAATGCAAATGAAACTCCCAAAATTGTTAGCTACAACTTCGAAGAATTCCGAACACCATGTGTGACACGGTACTCCATAGATACGCATCCACATCACCCTATCATCATCGATATCGCTCTCTACCCATTCCCTAATGGAACTAAGCCACCGGTTCCACCACAGACTCGCATCGTTGATGATATCCTTCATGGCCCCCGTTTCTAATTCTTCTAAAAGGCAAAGCCTGGACCCTAAGGGGGTGGCTTTAATGAAGAACATACCTTCCTTCTCCAGGATCCTCTGGATGTTATACGGCATACCAGGAGAATGAGTGAATCCAATGAACGCCTTCTTCATCCTAGAATACACCGAAGGTAATGGCTAAAAGGAAAACTTATAAGGTTGAACTTGCCCAGAACCACGAACAACCCCAACATAGGTAGAATGATTAGCATGCAAATGAAAAGAAGAATTCCTCATTTGCGAGGGCCCGACCGGAGTCACCCTCTTCGGTACCGCCGGACAAGACGAAGTAGTCACCCCACGAGACCCCGACTTCATCTTCGTTCCCCTTTCAAACCTGGGAGGATTGGCATGAATTTTCCTCCCATCCACCATCACGTTGTCCAACTTGATGCCCAACAATCTAGCATCATCCACGTCTGTAAATCTCGCAAACCCGAACCTCCTACCAAATTTGTTTCTTTTCGGTGAAATCACCACTTCGTATACCTTGCAAATGCATCCGAACAAGACAAATAAATCTCTCGCCTTAATTCTATCTAGAAACTCAGATATAAAGAAAGAACTAAGCCCCTTCTTCTCCTTACCAACAATCCCTCCACCATAAGGAAAGACGTCCCACTTCAGTGTCTCCCTAAAAGACCTCCTCCCGGTAACCTTAATCCATGCCATAGAAAAAAACACCAACAGTCGAAAACCATCGACCACGGCCTTCGCAAGGTAGAGAGAAGGCGGATTGTGACATTTTATTTTGTATTTTGTAACTATCATAATTGTTTTTGGTGATTTTCACCTTTTTTAATATATTATTAATTTTTATTAAAAAATAATATAATTTAGAAAAATTATAATATATAAATTAAAAAATATAATTAATTTTTGCAAATATATCACAATTTGGTTTTAGTCTTGTTTTTCCTTGCTCAATGCCACGCATAATATGGCAAAGCTTAGATGAAAAGAAGAAGAGCACACATTATTCTCAGCAAATCCAGGAAAAAGCTTGCCCTTGAAGTCTCTAAAAATGACACCAGAAGCACCCTTAGGAGGAAGGAAAACTCCATCAGTGTTACACTTCACCCACCCCTAAGATGGAGGTTGCTATAACATTTCAATAATCATTAGAGCAACAGGTGGATGGATCTTGATACTGCAATTTGTAAATTGTATATTTTATTGACTATATGTACATCTAACTTTGCAAATCAATGTACAACAAATTTAAAATTCTCTTTTCATAATATAGTTTTCTCTCATCTTTTTCTTCATTCTATTTGAAAATCCTAATTGTTCCAACAAATTAGTATCAACGAGTGTGGTTGGAATTCAGAGAGAATTTGAAATAAAAAATGGTAGCACCACATCAACACAATTTCCAGCGAATCTATTGGTTTTCAAAGGAGAGAACTACGAGAGGTAGGTTGCATAAATGAATGTCGTTTCAGATTTCAAGATATGGCTGAAAACGTGAATGATAGAGTACCGACATTGAAAGCAAATGCGAACGATATTCAAAAGGTTGCACACAAGGAACAAAGGAAGAAATATGGAAAAACTCTGTTCTTGATCCATCAATGTGTGATCTTAATGTGTTCGAAAAAATCATTGAAGAAGAATTGTCCAAAGGAGCATGTGACAAGTTAAAGAACTTGTATGAAGAATATAAAAAGCTGAAGAGGGTGAAGTTGCAGACGCTGGAAAAGCAGTTTGAGATGACTCAAATGAAAGAAAATGAACCAGTCTAAGATTTCTTCTCGCATGTTGTGTTACTAACGAATCGGATGAAGGTGTGTGGTGAATCAATCACTAATTTGCAAAATATTGAGAAAGTTTTGATATACCTGATTACAAATTTTGATTATATTACAGTGTTTATTAAAGAGTCCAAGAACCTAGCTGAGATGAAGGTGGAAGAACTTCAAGCTTCAATAGAGGCTCATGAGATGATACTGAAGCAAAGGAACTCAGAAAGGGAGAAAATGGCTGAATAGACACAGCAAGCAAGATTCGTCAAGAAGTCTGGAAAAGAAAATGCAAAGAAAAAATTGAATCTTGCAAATGATGAGAAGTTAAACAAGAACTCAAAGAATCAATATGATTCAATCAAGAAAGTCACGGGTAATAAGTATTCGAGAAATAAAGTTGACATGAAGAAGGTGAAGTGTTACAACTATCAAGGATTTGGTCATTATACTCGAAATTGTCGAAAAAGGAAGGTGTCAAGAGCAAAAGATAATGACGAAGTGAAATATACACATGCTGGAGAAAGTGACGTTATTGATATGCTACTCATGGAAAATACTCAGTTGAATAATGAATAAACCAATATGTGGTATCTGGAATCACGATGTAGCTGTCACATGACTAGTAATAAAAACTAGTTTACTTAGTTAGACAAATCAGTCAAAAAAATGATCAAGTTTGCAGATTTCAGAAATGTTACATCAGAGGGAAGAGGAAACATATTTGTGGTGAGAAGAAATGGTCATAGCTCCTCTTAGATTGGGGGAAAAGACTTTTTGGATCATATCCCTAAAAAAGAAACAAGCACAATAAAGATTGAAAACTCAGAAGTATGCACCAAATCCAAATATGAATTGGATATCACTTAGGTAAAAAAAAAAGATTTAGACAATGATATCAAGATTGAAGAGATATAGTTGAGTCAAAGAAAAAAAAATGATTGGTTAAAAAAGGGAGACAAAAATACAAAATACTTCCACCTCAAGGCTAATCAAAGGAAAGCCAAAAATTTCATCAAGGAAAGCCAAAAAGAAAAGCACCTTTTGATTTTTTGTAGGTTCGATTTTAGCTAGCGGCCTTTGTGTAATTGTGCAGGGCACTAATTTTGTGTCCTATTATATAATATAATTTTGCTTAAAGAAAAAAAAGGAAAGTCAAAAATTTCATCAAGCTTAGATAAGATGAAGATGGACACGATTACAGGGATGATAAGAATATAGCCATTATATTTACAAGATACTTCACTAACATATTCAAAGCTAGCGCATACTAAAAGTAAAATAAAATATATTAAGTGGTAATGAACATTGTAACTACTGAGATGCAGTAACATCTCATAAGAAAGTACTCAACAAATACAGTTAGAGAATCTATTAACTAGATGAAAGGAACTGTCTCCCCTAGACCGGATGGGATCCTTGGATGTTTTTATCATCACTATTGGGATTATTTGGTGAAAGGAATCACTTATTTAGCCCTAAATACCATAAATAAGAATGGTAATATTTTTAAACTCAATAACACTTTTATATGTTTGATCCCTAAGGTAAGTAAACCCTCTAAACCTATGGACTATCTTCCTATATCACTTTTTAGTGTAGCTATATATTAAAATTGTTAATAAAACCATAGCCAATATAATTAAGCATATGCTAAATGTTATCATAAATACTTACCAAAGTGTCTTCTTTCCTAGCAGACTCATCACTGACTATATCATCCTTGCTTTTGAGTCTTTTCACACTCTTAATATAAATCTTAACATTAAAAAAAGGTTATGTGGGCATGAAGCTTGATATGGCTAAGGCTTATGACAGTTTATAGTGTTATTTCATTACATGCCCTGAGGTGCTTTCTGGAATCAGGGCGGACCATTGTGGAGACGGGGGGGCCACGGCCACCCTAATATTTTTTTTTATTTTTTTTTCTTAGTGTGAAAATACATTATTACCCTTTATTAAAAATCAAAATTACAAAATTGCCATGACCCTATTTAACCTATTTTATTAACCGTAAGCGTATGCTTTTAGAAAAGAAAAAAGTTACAGCACTGCCAGTCTCCATTTGTCGTTCTCTGAACTGTGTATTTTTCGGGTAAATGATTTTTCTTCTATTTATTTATTTATTTACATAATAGAATATTAGGTTTTTTCTTCAATTTCACAAATTGATAATACAATCAAATTGATAATATTGTGTTAATTTAAAGAATATTGTGTAAGATTGAATTGTGAATTTAGGGATTTTTTGGATTGTTTCTCTTTTATAAGTTTTGTTGTGAATTTAAAGAAAGTTGGGAATTTGTTGTGTTGTGCTTAAATTTTAGTTGAAGTTGAACAATAATCAAATAAAGTGTATTTTTTTTGGTTAATTTCTTCAATTGATTTTGCAGCACAACAGTTCTAATGAAGAGTAGAAAAATTGATTCTTTTTTCAAGAGGAAAGAAAGAGATGACGAAGATTTAACTTCTATGTCTGAACCTCAAAGAGTTCGTGAGAATCCAAGAATTGAAGAAAATGTTAATAGAGTTTGCCCGGATAACATTGAGAATTCTTTAGAACGCGATCTTGGAAAACGTCCTCCGATGTGGGAATATCCATTAAATCAAATGGATGAAATACGAAGAGCTTATTTGAAATGGGGTCCATATCAAATGCATTTAGAGCAATATCCATTGTCTGGTAAAGAAGACCATCAAAGAAGATTTCAACACGCTTGGTTTACCCTTTTTCCTTCGTGGTTAGAGTATTCACCTTCAGAAGATGCTGCTTATTGCTTACCGTGTTATCTTTTTAGCAAAAGACCAAGTGGGCGTCCTGGTTCAGATGTCTTCATTTCTACAGGTTTTAGAGGTTGGAAGAAAGTTAGAAATGAAAAGAATTGTGCATTTCTTAAACACATAGGGAAGGATCGTTGTTCACCACACAACAATGCTATGAAAGCTTGTCAAGATCTATTAAATCAAGATGGGCACATTAGGAACATTATTGAAGCTCAAAGCTCGATTGAAATTATGAAGAATCGACTACGTCTTAAGACTTCAATTGACATTGTTCGTTGGTTAACTTTTCAAGCCTGTGCTTTTAGAGGCCATGATGAAAGTAAAGAATCATTAAACCAAGGTAATTTTCTTGAATTGATAAAACTCTTTGCATGTTACAATGATGAAGTTGTAAAAGTTGTGTTGGAAAATGCTCCATCTAATAGCAAGTATACTTCACATAAAATTCAAAAAGAGATCTTGCACATTCTTTCAAGTAGGGTGAAAAAGCATATCCGTGAAGAAATTGGCGATTCCAAATTTTGTATAGTTGTAGATGAAGCTCGTGATGAATCTAAAAAAGAGCAAATGTCTCTTATTTTGAGATTTGTTGATAAAGATGGTTTTATACAAGAGAGATTTTTTGGCCTTGCACGTGTTAATGACACTACATCTTCAACTCTTAAGCAAAAGGTATGTGATATACTTTCTCTACATAACCTTGATGTCTCTAACATTCGTGGTCAAGGGTATGATGGTGCTAGCAATATGAGAGGAGAATGGAACGGTTTACAAGCACTATTTATGAAGGATTGTCCTTATGCATATTATGTTCATTGTTTTGCTCATCGATTGCAACTTGCCCTGGTTACCGCATCAAGAGAAGTTAAATCAATTCATCAATTCTTTGATAAGCTAACTCATATTGTAAATGTTGTTTGTTTTTCTACAAAGCGTCATGATGAGTTACAAGCTTCCCAATTGGATGAAATTGAACATTTGTTAGAGATTGGTGAGATTGTAACTGGTAAAGGTGAAAATCAAATTGGTACTTTGAGACGGGCTGGAGATACTCGTTGGGGACCACACTTCTCTTCTATTAGTAGCTTGATAAATATGTATGAAGCAACTTGTATTGTTTCAAAAAAATTTGCAAAGGAAGGACTAAATTATGCTTCACGTGGAGATGCTGATAGTGCTTACAATTACTTGAAATCATTTGATTTTATATTCATATTGCATCTGATGAAAGAAATTATGGGTGTCACAAATATGCTTTGCCAAGCCTTACAACAACAATCCCAGGATGTAGTTAATGTTATGCATTGGTTTGTACAACAAAAGCTCTTATTCAAGAATTGAGAAAAGATGGTTGGGATAAAGTGTTTACTTGTGTGAAGTCTTTTTGTGAAAAACATGATATTGAGGTTCCTGATCTTGATGATGTTCATTCAACAACAAGATTTGGACGCTCTCGTCTTGAAGAGAACCAGGTAACCATTGAGCATTATTTTAGAGTTGAAATATTTTTCGCTACCATTGACAAATAATTACAAGAGTTGAATAGCAGATTTAGTGAGCAAGCGATTGATTTGTTAACTCTAAGTTGTGCTTTGGCTCCCAAGGATAACTACAAGGCTTTTAACTTTGATACTATTTGCACTCTAGTTGGAAAGTATTATCCTATGGACTTCAATGAGCAAGAGAGTATTAATTTGCAATTTCAACTTCGGCATTTTATTATTGATGCTCGCCAAGCATCGAGTTTGAATAATTTATCAACTATTCAAGACTTATGTTCATCTTTAGCTACAACTGGAAAGAATGAAATTTATTATTTGATTGATAGACTGCTCCGTCTTGTCATGACTCTCCCTGTATCTATAGCCACTACTGAAAGATCTTTCTCGGCAATGAAAATTATCAAGACAAGATTGAGAAGTAAAATGGAAGCTGATTTTCTAGAAGATAGCATGACGGTTAACATTGAAAGAGAAATTGTTGCAAATATTGATTCTGAGACAATTATTGAGGATTTCAAGCTACTCAAAAACCGTAGAACATTATTATAAGGTATTTTTAAGTAATAGTTTTAAATTATTTTATGTTCAACTTTGTGTTTATTGCATTTTAAATATTTTATATACAATATGGTATGAATATTTTATTTATAAATTATAGTTTAATTTTATGGTCACTCCAAACTTTATAGTCTAGTTCCGTCACTGTCTGGAATGCTCACCAGAAGTCAGAATAATGACTATATTCATGGTTTAGTCATAGCTAGAAAGGCACCTGCCATAATCCACTTAATTTTTTGGCTGATGAAAACCTTGTTTTTTGTAGGGAAAATAAGGAAGAAATCAAAGAGCTTTAAAAAATCCTAAAAGCTTACTAGCATACCTCTAGCCATTTGGGGAACTATCTAAAACCAATAATAATATTTAGTAGTAAGGTGCATAATAGGATAAAGGGAAAAAAATAAGAGATTAGATGCCCATAAGAATTGATGAGGAGATTGGTAGTTATCTGAGGCTTCATACTAAGATGGGAAGATCTAAAAGCCACGTGTTTTAATTTATCATAGACAATTTGAGCAAGAAAATAAAAGGTTGTAAGAAGAAATACGTATCCTATGCAGAAAAAGTTATCCATATAAAAGCCATAGCCCAAGCTACCCCTACTTCTGCCATGAGTGTTTTTAATCTCCCCTTAAACTTCTGTAAAGATATCGACTAAATTATAAGAAGTTATCGGTAAGGTCATAATAATAATAATAATAATAATAATAATAATAATAATAATAATAATAATAGGGAGATATGCTAGAAAGGTTGGGATTATATGTGCCAAAGCAAGGAGATAGGTGGATTGAAGTTTAGAAGCATGATTTATTTTAATGATGCTCTTCTTGATAAATAGTTATATATGGAAACTAATCATAAATAAGGATAGTATTATTCAAAATATATTAAAGCAAAATACTTCCCTAATAAATCTATCCTTGAAACCAAACAGAAACAAAGAGACAGCTATATATGGAAAAGTATCATTCAAACCAGAGAAAACCTCATAAAGGGAATTTGTTCGAAATTGTGAAATGGAAGGTGTAGAAAAGTTTGTAAATATCTATGATTGTCTTATAAAGGTTGGTTTAAAGGCCTAACTTGGAAAGCATTGGATTCCAATGTGATTTGGGTTAGGGATCTAATTGATATAAATAGTCAAAATTGGACAATTCCTTTATTTGAAAAGACTTTTAACCTATATGACATATAGAGAATTCTCCACATCCCTATTGGTAATCAAGAGGAGGATGATATAATATGTGGATGGCTAATAATAAAGGCAGTTATTCAGTTATGAAAAAGAATCATTGGTTCCAAAATCTAAAGAATTTGAACAAAATTGAAATTTCAAACTATTTTGAGCAAAGGAAAATTTTGGAAGAAGTTTTGGAACATCTAATATCAGCCAAAAATTAAGGCTTTGAGTTTGAGAATTATTAATAGATCTATTTTAGTGATAACGAAGTTGGTTAAGAGAGGAATAAGATGCCCTATATTTTATATTATATGTCTAAAGCATAAGGAGACTATTGATCACATCCTTAAGCAGTGCTATTGGACGAAAAGAATCTAGGTTGGGCCTCCTCTCAATATTAACTTTGAAAGAGACCCTCAAGAGGGGATGATATATTGGTTATGGTATAATATAAATTATAAAGACATGAAAACGTGAAAGCATACGGTGGATATCTTATATTGCATTTATTGGGCTAGAAATAAACACATTTTTGAAGACAAAGAGATAACCATAGAGGAAACTATAATTAATCATATTAGTAGAAAAGATGATATCACTCAAAATAAAAAGGAAAAAAATCATGCTCAAGACAGTAACGATTATACAAACCATACTAAAAAAAGGTAGGACCAACTAACAAGTATATCCATCATCACAATCATGTGAAGCAGAAGGACAATAATCAAAAGAATATGCCTAAAGCAGATAGAAAGGATGATACCAATGAGAAGGAAAATCAATTCAAATCAAATGAGAACCAACCCATTAACACTACAGAAAAGTGCTCCATCCTCAAGCTTAAGCAAATCAACTTCATTGAATCTTATCCCAACAATCTAGATGAGGATCGTTCCTTCAAAGATGAGCATAACTACCAAAAAAAAAACAATCAGATAAGAAATGATAGAGAAAGAAAGAGAGAAAATATGCGGGGAATAAAAATTGGAATGACAGTTAGCACATACCTAAGGCTCAGGAGAAGAATAAATAAGCCATGGAGGTAAACAACAAATACAATAGTACTAACATCCTACGTGAAAATAGAAGAAACAGTTATATAAATAAAAAGAATGGGCAAGGAAATCAAAGAGACACTCATTAAACTAGGGATAATATCTGACACATGGGAGAAGGCTTGTGTGATGTATCTGAGAAGAGAATGGCCCTTAAGAGCAAATAAGAAGGAACCAATCACTAAAAAGGGGAAACCTTAAAAAGGAACAATAAGAGTGACAATGATAAGAATCGTTACAAAAAAATCACCATCAACAAATAAAAAAAAAGTAAAAGAGATATAATCAAGAGTTGTACTTGGGAATACGTCATATATAGAAACACAAAGATCATAATTTTAATGTCAAAGGAAAAACCATCATGGTGGAAGCAAATCATTATCATATAAGAGATTTAAGAAATAAGACAATCAGAACTATTACAGAGGAAATACCCATGGCAAATATTTGGAGATAAAAGACAATCTAAATAACATGCAAAATAAAAGTAAAGACGACGTGTTGAATCTTGCAGTGAGAGGGGATTGGAACATGTGCGCTTGGATAAGAAACTTGTAAGATGATACCCTGGCTATTCCGACTTAGAACTAGCGGGGCGATAAAAACCCTATTGTGACTAAATACCAATCCATCTTGAATATGTCAAAGTTTGATAAGGAGATGAATGTTCGAGATCTGGAGATTAAAACTTATTGAAATAGTGTGGAGGAGATGATTGATAGAAAGAGGAAAAAATGGAGGTTTGAACGATTCAAAATAAACAATAGTGGTTTTAATCAAATTGAGAAGATTAACAAAAGAATGAACTTGAGAAGTAAGATGAAGGAGATTCAGAGTGAGAGCAAATTGGATGGCCAAGATAACGCTAACAATGGTAAATCACCGCAGATGAAAAATGATAGAACTCATTAAGAGTTGTTAGTTGACAAAACGCAAAAAAAACCCTAATGGCTATTAACAATTGGGCCCTCATCTAAACCAATAGAGAAAATAATTAAATGGCCCACTACTTGGCCAAAAAATGCAAAAAAGACAATAGTCTAATTTGTATAGATTTTCCACCTAAGTACAATACAAACTTGATTACAAATTAATTGATTAAAGGTTTGTTTTTAAAAATATAATATAAGAAATAGACCATCTAATGAACTAGTAAATTAGTTTTCGAAAAACATTTTTTTTTGTGTATTTTTGGTCTAGGTTTGAAGATAATATAAAAGTATTTCAAAAATTTTCTATCCATCGTTTAAAATATGAGAGTTTATCAGAAGATTTTTTTCCAATAGTAACTTCTAAAGTAAAATATAGTCAATAGGGTCCTTCAAATAATATATTATAGTAAATTTGATCTAGAAAGAAAATTTTGAAAAATTCATTTATATTTTAAAGGATTTGTTTTTCTAGAAAGAAAATTAAAATCCAACTTATATTTTAAAAGAGTTAGGTCCAAGTTAGTCACATTTGAGACCACTTATAAATACGTTATCACACAATTGGTTTTTTTCACACAAAAACATATCACAATAATGAGTAACAATAACCTTGCACCATCTCCTCTCTCTCAAAATTCAAGGCAAAATTTTGCCAAGAAATCTAAGGATAGACCTCAGGGTTCAAAAAATAGACCCAACCCAACTTTCGTTATTGAGGAAGAATCCAACATTGTGGAACAAATTCTTATTGAGATCCCTCAAGGAAGGGATATTGTGGAGTCTCTCATTAAATTGGCAAGGTCTCGTCAAGCTGCATCATTGTGTCGTGTGGTTCTGGTCTTGTCCATAATTTTACCCTTCTCCACCCAGTAACTCATGCCCCTAATATCTCTATAGAAGGACCAATTCATATGATATCTCTCATGGGATCTTACATAAATCCTAATATTGGTCACACTTCTTCCTCGATCTTGAGCACTATCACATCAAATACATATTTTTCTATTTCTCTCTCTGGTTGTGATAAAGGACAAGTGTTGAGTGGAATTGTTGGAGGGAAACGGATGGCTGCTGGCAATGTTTCGATTACCGCACATCAAATAAATAATTGAAAGCTTACATAGATGTCGAATAATTAGCTTCCCATTATCATTATTGATCATTTTGAATAAGAGTCTAATTAGTTACTTACTAGAAGAAACAAAAAGTTTTTTCCTTTATTGTTTTATGTTTTTTGAATATTGAGTAAAGTGAGCTTATTTTCCTTGTTAATTTCTTTAATTTATAATTTTATTTTGTAATTCATAGTTTAAATATTTCGTGAATGAACACTGGTCGAAGCTTGTAAATTTTAATTTATCTTTGGTGTTGTGTATGTTTCTCACAATTAAGAATGATAAATTACTTTTTAAATATACTTTTTAGTTGAATAGAGGAGAATAAATTATAAAAATAAATGTTTTATATTAAAAAATTGTTAAAAGCTAAAAATAATATGAAATAATATTGAATTTCATATTAATTGGAAAATATATAATTAATAGAAAACATATATTTTCTTTTCCCTATTAAAGAAAGTATATATATATATATATAGAATACATTGAATTTATCCTTAACTTTCAATTTTACATTTATGAAATAAAATAAAAAATAAAATGAAATATGGTCAAAATTATAATAATAAAAAGAAATATATATGTATATATATATATATATATATATATATATATATATATATATATATATATATATATATATATATATATATATATATATATATATAAACAAAATACATTGAATTTATTCTTAACTTTCAATTTTACATTTATAAATAAAATAAAAAATTAAATGAAATATGGTCAAAATTATAATAATTAAAAGATATATATATATATATATATATATATATATATATATATATATATATATATATATATATATATATATATATATATATAAACAAAATACATTGAATTTATTCTTAACTTTCAATTTTACATTTATAAAATAAAATAAAAAATAAAATGAAATATATGTAAGCTCTGGTGTTTTGAACAAATTTTGGTAAAACATAAATGTTAACTCAACAAGGAGATCAAGCTAAACAATGCTGCTAAGGGTGTGATGTCGGACAAGATGTCTTACCATGTATCTTGACATCCTGGACTGAATGGCTTAAGTTAGTTTTTAATCTGGTGCAACACTCAAGGAGAATTTGCTGCATGGATCAAGGACTTAAGACTGAAGCCCAAGGAAGTAGAAGACACTATAAATAGAAGACATAGACCTAGGTTTGTAATGCCTTTAGAACGCCGGTTGTAACCTTGTTTTCTTGCATAAGAAACAAGGGTTTAGGGTTTTGAGAGTCGTTGGCTCTCTAGGTTGTAAGTCTCCCTTTGTACCAGTTGATACACTGTGGTAGATATAGGTGTCACACAGATCCATAAGCCTTGAGGTATTGGATTGTGTATTGTTCTTGGATGAAGCTTTTAAGCAAATCCGAGTTAGCTTGTTTGTCAAGTAGGCTTGACAAATTTTTGTATTGACATGGACGATGAAGAAATCACATTTGGTGGTTGAGAGAAGTGAGTGGTGTATCTCGTATCAGGGTTCTAAACGTTTGAGTTTAACCTTGGTAAAGATATTCATGGGGTAGATGTTAGGGATAAAGTTGTTAACGTGGGAGTTTAACTTTGTAACAGTCTACACATAGTGAAGTCTTCTTCTTGGATTGGTATCCCCCAGATGTAGGTGAGTTGCACCGAACTGGGTTAACAATTACTATGTTCTTTATCATTCTGCAGATTTACGTTTTCTGTTAGGGTTCATGATGAACATGTTGGATCAGATGTTGTGACATCTGTGAGGGTGCAGTTCTGATATTCAAGGTATCAGTCTGTTGTTGCGCCTTCAAGTTTAAAAGATTACGTAGCACAATGTCTTGACATGTGTTAGGACATCTGCTGTCTGCATAGGCCAGAATTTCAATTGGTATCAGAGCAGGCGTTTTAAACAAGGAGGAGTTTAAAGATCAGATAAATCAACTCAGACATACTCAAGGGTATTAATGGATGAGATGGATGTTCTGGATCGAAGGGAGCAACCTGGAGGTTATTCATGTTGCTGAGGAAATTCTACAACAACTACAAGAGAAGTGGCTAGTTCTCTTGTTGGTGTGTCTTATAAGATGTTGTGACATCTTATTAGGGCAAGCAGAATCTGTTCCTTGGTGGTTCTGCTGCATGT
Organism: Lathyrus tuberosus; assembly: GCA_022829125.1. Lineage (NCBI taxonomy): Eukaryota > Viridiplantae > Streptophyta > Magnoliopsida > Fabales > Fabaceae > Lathyrus > Lathyrus tuberosus. The sequence goes on along the minus strand of JALAZF010000488.1, from coordinate 49,681 downwards.
GTTTCTGATGGAAAAGCTCTAGAATTATGGGATTTTGGAGTTGTTACTGAAGACAGTTGGTGGAAGGTATCAATCGTCGGCCTCTATATTTGAAGATATCTGCATTCTTTATTCCATAGTCTAGAACGATGAAGTGAAGGAAGTTGTCGTCAGATATCTGGTATGATGACTTGGTACTTGGAAGCTTGGTTTCCTGGTGCAGTTTGGAGTTAGTTGAAGAGGAGAGGAGTTGAGTGAAAGTTTATCAGGTTCTTGCTCTAGGAGTTTGATAAATGTTTGGTCGGCTAGGTTGTCAAAGATACTTGAGAATTCTCTCAAGTCCACTCATAAAGACATCTATGTCGTGTATCTGGAGTCTTCTAGTTACTCTTCTGACTAGAAGGTGTTTCCTTGAGACACAAACTGAAGAACGTGGAGGTGATTTATTTTCACCATCCAAAAACAGCAAGGAAGGATTCATCTCTCTTGACCCTAAGAGTGAATCCAATATGATTGAAGATTTGTTGAGGCAAATAAGACTTGTTCAGAGAATGTCTTAGTTACTTGAGTCAAGGGTGGCAGCCTTGGTATCTCAACATTGTCATTGAAGAAGATACTTGCAAAATGATTGAATGCTTTATAGGTATTCATGACATGATCTGGTGGAGCTCAGCTACAGCAGTGAAGAAGGGTTATTGTACAAGGATTTAAGATCAATTGCTATTTGTGGAATCCACAAGTATTTAATTGATTATCCTTGAAAGTCAAGATTGAGGATGTTTTTTCAGATGTTCTAACATATTTTCATCAGAGGCTTGGAGAATCATGGGAGGGGTTCTACATTTGCTCATAAGTCTCCTAGGTGTTGACCTGGGATTATTGGCTTAGCATCTGTTCCTGGAAAGTATTGTGAATGACTTGTCCAGATGGTGATGTTGTTGAAGATGGAGATGGAAGACTATGAAGACATCATAATCTTGATGGTTACAACTTGGATCAGTTTATTTCTGATCCAGGTGCTTTGGAGCATAGTGGTTGCTCTGGTTGTGAAGGTCGAGGATAAGTGGCAGTTATCTCTGGCTTTCTACTGACGGCTCTACTAAGGGAAGTGACATTCTTTGGTATTGCTATAGGGTAGTCTTGGACTACTTATTTTCTGAAGATTCAGATGTGGCAGGTTTGAAGTCTTTGGAGTTTCAAAGCAGAATGGAGGTTGTCTACTCAAAACTTGGTTGTTGAATAAAGTCTGTGAGAGCATGGAAATCTGTTTCTGCAAAGGGAGGAGGTTCTTCTAAGTGGTAGAAGGAAGAGCTAAATTCAACAGTTGGATGTCATAATGTTTTGACATCTAGCTTAACATCAGAAGTCTCAGCTGATGATGTGGCACATCAACTTAAGATAAGGTGATCTACAAGAGAATGGGAGTGATGGATTCTTCAAAAAGATCTATCTCATGCAGTTTGCGGGAGCTGTGGATGAGAAGATGTTACATGACTAAGAGGCTTGGTGGATCCAAGGCGTCTCTCTATAGGGCAAGTAGTTCGTATGACTTGAAGATCTGGTTTCATTAGTAGATCAGGGTATCTTGTGGGAATTCTGAAGATGAGTGAGGTCAATCAAAAGGTGGCATTTGATTAGTTTCACAATGTGCGTTCAAGCAGGATGCTCGAAACTGATTGCTCTTGTGTACAAGAGTAGTTAGTTGAATTTGTTTGAAGGTTCTGTTTCTCTGGGAGCTTGTTTCAGAAGTTCTGGGTTGAGAATGGAAGCATACCTTCTTGGTGGTTGAGATTTTATTTCTCTCTGGGTTTCTGAAGTCTTCTTTGTTTAAGCTGGTGGCTCAGTGTTGTGTGAAGATCTTCAGTGTGGATTACTATGCTGATAGTAAGTCCAGTAGTGGAGCATATCAAGAACCATGGTGTGTGGTATCTATGATGTGTGGAAGATGTCCTAACTGATGTTAGAGCATCTTTGGGTTGGATATACTTGGTGAAGGATCTCAGGTTCTGTGATGAACTGGTTACTTGCATCGTGTCCAAGAAGTATCTACATGATCATCCGGGAGAATGATGGAGTAGAAGGGTTCCTTGGAAGGAGGATGTAAGTGTTTATGAAGACTGAAATGAATCACGTGTTGATTGCTTAGAAGTATGTTTCCTGAATGCATTCAGAAGTGGAGATTCACCAAAAATCAGAAGTATTCCAAGTTATCATACGAGAGAATGATAAGGAATGAATGTCTTGAATTGCAGGGTGTCTATCTCTATTGCTGGATGGGTAAGGTCAGTGGAAAATCTTGAATAAAGGGATGGTGCCTCTGGGAGTAAGTTATGCTAGTAGTGGATCAGTTTAGCAGCTGTGAAGTTCTGGAGCATGCGTATGATAGCTGACATCATTATAACAAACTAAGGGGCCCTGTGCGTCTCTTTGAGGAATGTGAAGCATTCTGATTCAATTGGTTTGTGCCTCAAGCAGCTGGAGGTCTATATATGAGAATTCAAGTGGAGTTCGTGTGGTGTGTAGATGGTTGTAGGATGAGGGGGATCAATGGGACTTTGATCTCAAGCCAAGAGTTTGTTATGGTTGGTATACACTTCCTCACGGGTAGCATGATGGTGATCATGTGTGAGTGATTATTGTTTCTTGTCAGATGGAATAATAAGAGAGTTGATGATTGCGTTCAGCAGGTGTGTTGAACAGAGAGCGCGCTCTTGAAGACATGAAGATGCGTCTTATGTTTTCCAGTCATTAGCTTGGGTGTTCTGTGGAGGAGCAGCAGTTACCTTAGTCAGGGGGAAAAGCCTCTTGATCTGAGATAAAGTTCTAGTTTGCATTTGTGCGTCAAGCAAACTGAGATGTCAAGGAGGATGGCTTGACATTATTGTTGAAGATCCAGTTTGCATTTGTGCGTCAAACTGAGATGTCAAGGAGGATGTCTTGACATTAAAGTATTGTTGCAAGTTGTGGGAAACTTGGCAATGCATACTTGAATGGTTCTTATTGGATGCTTAAGAATCATTGACTGAGTCTGGGGAATTTATTTTTCCTTGCAGGTTGTGATCATAAATCTGTGAAGTTTCCTTTTTAATACAGATTATTTCTTTAACATTGTTGGGTGTGACTTGGTCGAGGACGTCATAGCAGTGAAGAATGTCTGAAGAATCTATGACAGTCTGTTGATAAAAGTATTGATTCCGTCTTGGGAAATGCTTAGGGTGTATACTTGTCAGAAGGACGTGTAAACTCTTGTCCTTGAATATACACTCACATGTGTTGGAATTTGTACTTCAACAAGAATCTGTCCAAAATTGGATAAAGACATAAAGACCGGGTAGTGGTTGATACAATTCATATAAGGGGATCTCAATTCTTATCTTCCTCATTATTGTATCTCTCCTACTGATTGTCTTTATGGATTATATAAGGTTCTGGGAAAGCACTCTTTGGATCTGGATATATCTTGGTAATATTTGTCAAATTGTGTCTAAAAAGGGGGAGAAATGCTCTGATCTTCTCATGGGAATCTTACGTCTGGTAAAGCAGCAGCTTGGCAAAGATGCTCAACAGGATGTTTCAACATTCTTCTGTGTATGTTTCTCAGTTCTCAAATGGACTCTTTGTGTCTTGTGTTTTGAGTTACGAACACAGTCATGTCTTGTGTTCTGAGTTACCCAAGGTAGTACACTGCTTCTAAGGGCATTGCTACTGCTTTTTCCTATTGGTTTTCTTATGCCTCTTGTGAGGAAGATTTACCCTTTTGTGATAAGTATTGGTTCATGGGTTGAGGGGGAGCTTTCTGCATCTTCTTTCTCATGTTCTTCTTGAAGGTATTTGGAGTCCTCACTGCATACACCATCGATCTGGGGTTTTAGCCAAAATTTGCCAAAAAGGAGGAGATTGTAAGCTCTGGTGTTTTGAACAAATTTTGGTAAAACATAAATGTTAACTCAACAAGGAGATCAAGCTAAACAATGCTGCTAAGGGTGTGATGTCGGACAAGATGTCTTAACATGTATCTTGACATTCTGGACTGAATGGCTTAAGTTAGTTTTTAATCTATTGCAACACTCAAGGAGAATTTACTGAATGGATCAAGGACTGAAGACTGAAGCCCAAGGAAGCTGAAGACACTATAAATAGAAGACTTAGACCTAGGTTTGTTATGCCTTTAGAACGCCTGTTGAAACCTTGTTTTCTTGCGTAAGAAACAAGGGTTTAGGGTTTTGAGAGTCGTTGGCGCTCTAGGTTATAAGTCTCCCTTTGTATCAGTTGATACACTGTGGTAGATATAGGTGTCACATAGATCCATAAGCCTTGAGATATTGGATTGTGTATTGTTCTTGGATGAAGCTTTCAAGCAAATCCGAGTTAGCTTGTTTGTCAAGTAGGCTTGATAGATTTATGTATTGACAGGGATGATGAAGAAATCACAGTTGGTGGTTGAGGGAAGTGAGTGGGGTATCTCATATCAGGGTTCTAAACGTTTAAGTTTAACCTTGGTAAAGATGTTCATGGGGTAGATGTTAGGGATAAAATTGTAAACGTGGGAGTTTAACTTTGTAACAGTCTACACATAGTGAATTCTTCTTCCTGGATTGGTATCCCCCAAATGTAGGTGAGTTGTACCGAACTGGGTTAACAATTATTGTGTTCTTTATCATTCTGCAGATTTATGTTTTCTGTTAGGGTTCATGATGAACATGTAGCATAATGTCTTGACATGTGTTAGGACATCTGCTGTCTACATAGGCCAGAATTTCAATATATATATATATATATATATATATATATATATATATATATATATATATATATATATATATATATATGAGAATGTCATTTTTTGTGAGAATATGAAAATGATTCTGAACCATTAGATTTTAAAATAAATAGTGAAGATTATGTGTGGTTTTTTTTTCTCTCTTATCCTTCATTTACTTTAATAATGGAGGAGAGAGAAAAAAACAACACATAATCTCCTCCGTTAATTTTAAAATCTAATGGTTCTAATTCATTCTCATGTTCTCACATAAAAATAACATTCTCATATATATATATATACACACACACACACACACACACAGATATATATATATATATATATATATATATATATATATATATATATATATATATATATATAGGAAACGTATCATATGAGAATGTCATTTTTAGATGAGAGCATGAGAATGAATCTGAACCATTAAATTTTATAATAAATAGTAGAGATTATGTGTCAGTTTCTTTTTCTCTCTCCTCCATCATCGATTTTAATAATGTAGGAGAGAGAAAAACAAAAAACACACATAATATCCACTATTTATTTTAAAATCTAACGATTTAGATTTAGATTCATTCTCATGTTCTTAAAGAAATGACATTCTCATAGGATATGAACATATATATATATATATATATATATATATATATATATATATATATATATATATATATATATATAGAGAGAGAGAGAGAGAGAGAGAGAGAGAGATACATTTAATTTATCCTTAACTTTGAGTTTTACCTTTTTAAAATAAATTAAAATATGAAATAAAATATGGTCAAAATTATAATAATTAAAAGGAATATTTATTTATTTTTATTTAGGTTTTGTAAACCCAATAAAATAAACTTCTCAATGAAGCTAGTTAATTAAATTTTTAAAAGAAAAATTAATTGTGTCGATCACTAATACCACCAATACAAGAAAAGGTATGGTTGTATAATAACAAAAATAAAGAAAATAAATATTTTTTTCGGAAAAGTGATTTTTTTTTTCATAAAATAAGATTTTGGAATAAACATTTGTCGAAAAAGTAAGTTTACGAGAATTTTTCAAGTAAATAATTTTTCTAGTAATCATTTACCAATAATTTTTAAATTTACTTATAACAACAAAAAAAAAATCAAATAAAGAATGATAGATAAAAAAAAAGAGAAAATATGTGGGGAATAAAAATTGGAATGACAATTACCACATACCTAAGGCTCAGGAGTAGAATAAATATGCCACAGTGGTAACCAATAAATACAAAATACTAATATCCTACGTGAAAATAGAAGAAACATGGATATGAATAAAAAGAATATGCAAGGAAAACAAAGAGACACTCATTAAACTAGGGATAATACCTGACATATGGGAGAAGGTTTGTACAATGTCTCTAAGAAAAGAATGACCCTTAAGAGAAATAAAGAGGGAACCAAGCAGCAGAAAGGGGAAACCTTAGAAAAGAACCAACCAGTAGAAAGGGAACCAACCAACAAATAAAATAAAGTAATAGAGATAGATGCAAGAGTTATACTTGAGAAGTAGTGATATAGCAACACAAGGATCATAATTTTAAAGACAAATGAAAAACAATCATGGTGGAAGCGAACCATTATCACATAAGAGATTTAAGAATGAATGATTATCATTACTATTCAAAGAAAATACCCATCACTATGCGAAATACGACCTTAGGCTGCGCTTTTTTTTTACCTTAGGCACGACTTTCAAGCGTTGTCTATTCTAGCGCTGCTAAAGGTATAAACAAGATTTTTTAATGTAAAAGTGCTGGCTTAAGTGCACTTTACGCATTAGACAACGCTTTCTATTAAAAGCGCTGGCTTAATTGCACTTTAGGCAGTGCTTCTTGTTAAAAGCGCTGGCTTAAGTGCACTTCTGGGATCACTTTTTGTTAAAAGCGTTGGCTTAAGTGCACTTTAGGCAGCGCTTTATGTTAGAAGTGCTCGCTTAGGTGCTCTTTAGGCAACATTTTCTATTAAAATCATTAGTTTAATTATACTCTAGACTACGCTTTCTGTTTAAAAACGCTGGCATAAATCCACTTTAAGTAGCATTTTCCAATAAAAGCGCTGGTGTAAGTCATTTTTTGTTTCAATATCAAATTTTTCGCTTCAATTCAAATATTATAAATTCTACAATTCTCATAATCATAGATCAATATTGTATTATGATCAATAATTACCACAAGTGAACTAATTTGAATATGCATAAATTTCACAATCTCTCTAATGCAAATTCAAAATTACATATATGGAGAAAAACGATAACCGATATCTATTCAAAATTATATAATCTCTATGATATATTGAAGTATAATTCCTTATTTTTTGATAATACGGTATGTAATTACTTCAATAATGTCTTCTTTCAAAATTTTCATTTTTATATACCCTGCACATAAGACTTTTATGTGAGCAATCAACATATGTCATATATGTCATATTTATTATATTTCAATCAACATTTTAGTGACCAATCATCATATGTGATAAAGAAATTTTGTAACTAGTGAGTATCATATATATATATATACAAATTGAAAATTTTAGTTTACCAAAATGCATTTTTTTAATGGTTGCACTTGAAGTGGTTGGATAAACCATTTGAAAGTAAGCCAAAATGACACTTAGATATTATATCAGTATCATATTTTTTTTGAAAAAACTAATAATTAATCTCTAAATTCTAGGATCACAATTGATAACTTACAAACTTCTCTAAGTAACTATTATTTGACATATCTGTATTCACTCCAATCCTCCTTAGTTTCATTCAATTTATCTTCCAAGTAAATAAAAACTAATATAACATAATCTTATTGAGTTAAAACTAATTAGATAAAAAAATTGTTAAGTATCAAAATAATAACTAGATTATAAACTCATACCATTTTTAGAATATGTTACTCACTATGTACACTGATCTGTGTAATGTTGTTTGATTTAGTTTTTGATCGAACTCCTATTGGATAGTGTTCCATTGTTTTGTTTATACTAAAACATTTCCATTGACAAACAAATAAGCATCAAATTAATTTCTTATCACTAAAGGTATCTTACAATTAAGAGAATCACTATAACCTCTCTCTTGTCTCAAAATGAAGAAAATGGCACAATACTTCCAACATCCATTGTTTTGAATTGGAGAAAATGAAATTTAATTATTGAATTTGATCCAAAACCACCAATTTCATAGTCAAACATACAATATCACATATTTCTCTCATTGCCCTGCATGTTTCAATTCTTCCATACAATTCTAACTTTCACTTTATAAAAATATAATAAATAAAAAAATTGTATACTTTGTTAACATGGTTCAATCTAGACAATTATTAAAAACTGGTTTCTAGAATCATTATGGTTATTTGTAATCAAACATAAACTTCACTAAAAACCCACAAAATAAAAAATTAAACTCTAAAGAATCAAATTAAAAATATTTCATCACAAGCACAATGAAAAGGAAACAAAAATTTTCATTGCATGCACAAAGAAAAGGAGTAATATTTTTTCACAAATCTTAAATAATAATAAAAAAGAAACATAAAACTTACAAAATGAAAGAGAAAAAGTGACAAACTCTAAAAATAATGGAAAAGAATGGAATGAAAAATAAGAAAAATAATTGAGTTGAAAGAAAAATAATTTTTTATTTTTTAAAGCTTTTTTTAAAATAGTTATTAACTATTAAATAAGAGAAAAAATAGCATGGAATGTTTATTAGTTGAGTGGTTGAGAAGTTTGTGAATATCCCTATGAGTAGGGGTTTGATCCCCCATTATAGCAGATGTTTTGGAATATATATATATATATATATATGATACCAGCGAAAAATAGGATCGTTCTGAGTCGGAAGAAGTAATGTAAATTGCAGATGCAATAGTAGTATTAATGTAAATTTGGATAAATATATTTATCATAGGGAAAATATCATCATTAGAAAATCTAAAAATAGGTATATAATTTAAATGAACTGCAATAGATAAAGTCATAATTTTATTATTTCAAAGGACTTACAATTTTGATTCTTCAAGGGTTTGATGTTTTCACTCAAGTATGAGGAAAAATTGCTGATGCCTTGAACAATCAAGAGGGAATGCTTATATAGCATCCGGAATTACAATACACTTAAAAGTTATTATAATGAAAGGACATAATGGTCGACAAATACAAATGGCCAGAAAAGAAAAAGCAAGATAAGGAATCTTATCTTTTACTTGAATATACAAAGTAAAGAATGGCCCACAAGGCCTAATAATTCAACCACTAAGACTAATAATTTGTTAAAAGTAATCATCACGAGATAAGAACGAATCTTATCTAGCCCAAAGTAATTTGTCTTATTCGGAAAGTAAGATAAAGTTGTCGGAGGTGGAGATCTAGTCAAAGATTCCATAACAATCATCTTCATTGACAGGTGTAGCGTCAATAGAAGAAGAGGAACTGTGACATTCTGACATAGCACTCGTAATTTCTTGAAGTTTATCCGCAAACTTCTTGGGATCTGTAATTGCGAAAAGAGATGCTAGAAGTTTACTTCTATCAGCTAAAAACGTAGTCACTTCTTTAGTTGTAGTAGATTTGCAAAGCTTGGGATTTTTAGCATACCACGCATTTCTAACGGCAGGAGTGAGTAACTCTGGACTGAAAGAATCCCACCATTTGATAGAGATCTTCCTTGATAAATGAGAAGTAGTAGAATCCGGCCAAATTGGGTCAGTGGTAAACGACCAAGACATAATCCAAGTAATTCCAAAAGCGGCAGTAAAAGTTAAAAGACTTTTATGTTTTGGGCAAGCCGTAATTTCACCAAATTCCTTATAAGATTTTAACACATAATCTGGGATTTTAACACATAATCCGTAAGCTTCAAACCATTTAATGAACCAGTTTGGAAATTTTAACGATATATTTTCATTAAACCAAATGAACCAGGTATGATCATAAGGTCTAATTGTAAGAAAATGGGACCAAGCGTCCATATAGTCCAAATAGGTGTAATATCGAGGAACAAAAATTCTGGTAAAATCTTGAGAATGGTAAGGATGAGTACCCCAGTCTGCTGGGGACATTACTTTGTTGATTTTAAACTTAGAGTATTTTATATTTCCTGTAGCATCATATTTAATGTAAGAGTAATGGAATCAATATCAACCAAGATGAATTCATAGTAAGACCTGGTCTTATTAATGTCTGGGTGAAGAAAGTTGGTATTCTTACTGATAACTTGTAGTAATGATTCTTTGGGAGGACAGTAATAATCTTCTAAAGGGATAATAGGTATAGAAAAATCCTTCGTAACAAACTTTGATTTGGCTCCTAGTGGGGAAGTGTAATATGCTATTTTACTTTTGATTGGAGTCATCTTCAAAGAATAAGACGCCATAATATCCTGAGAAAAATGCGATGGTGAAACCAAGGCAGAGTAGGCTCCTTTTCCCTATGAAGAGGAAATTGGAGTAGTAATTTTTGATACATAGGAAGACGATCCTAGTACCAATTGTTTATTTAGGTTTTCTGGTTTTTGTAATGGGGGAGCATAAGAATCTTTAGATGTAGTCTTGTTACTCATTTTTACCCTGTAAAAATTCTCTTGTTAAAAAATCTGGTAATGCATTTTTAACACCTTCTATATGTACAATTTCAAAATTAAAGCATGCAAGCAAAGTTTGCCATCTGGCAAAAATATGTTTTGAAACCTAATTTTTAACATCCTTTTGTAAAACACTCTTTGCAGATTTACAATCGGTTTTTAAAGTAAATGATTTTGAAAACAAATCATCTTGAAATTTCATAATACATAAGACAATTGATAAAATATATTTTTTAATAGTAGAGTAATTTAATTGGGCCTGAGTCTTGGTACCCGAGTAATATCTCACAACCTATTCCTTTTTAGAACCTGGCAATATCTGTTTTAATATTCCTCCGAAGCCTATGTCCGAGGCATCGGTTTCTACAATGAGGCTTGCTATAGGATCTAGGATTCCTAGGCAAGGTAGTTTCTTAACTAATTTCTTTAATTGCTGCACACTTTCTATCATGGATTTATCCAAAGGAGGAGAATTTTTCTTAAGTCTTTTAAATAGAGGTATACATATGATTTTTAGGTTAGGGATAAAGTCAGACACATAGTTTAAGCAACCTAGAAATCTTTGTAATTGTGTTTTATCTTTAATCTCATATGGAAACTTAGTAACAAATTCTAAAGATCTGCTAATTGGTGTATAAAGACCTTGACCAATATCAAATCCTAAGAATCTAATTTTACTTTGACACAGGTTTAACTTCTTTTCTGATAATACTAGTCCATTAGCTTTAATTATTTCGTAAAATTGATTTAAATGCTTAAAGTGTTGATCTATAGAATCTGAGAACACTAAGATGACATCAAGATAAACTATAGTGAAATTTGAGTAGTCATTTTGTATAGAATTCATGATATTTTGAAATTCTGAAGGAGCGTTCTTAAGGCCTAAAAGTAACATATTCCATTCATAATGCCCTAAAGGGACTACAAATGAAGTTTTATATTTATCTTCTTCCTTTAACTGGACTTGATAATATCCTGATTTAAGATAAAATTTAGAAAATATACTCTTCTGCTGTAATCTGTTAATTAAATCCTTTTTATTAGGTATAGGATACCTAATCCATTGTAAGGCTTGGTTTAAAGGTTTATAGTTTATCACTAAACGAGGACTTCCTCTTTCTAATTCGGCAGCATTAACAACATAGAACGCTGAGCAGCTCCAAGGCGACCTGCTAGGCCTGATTAATCCTTTAGTTAGATATTCATTAATTTCTTTTTGGCAATAATCCATAAGTTCCTTTTTCATTTGAATAGGCCTAGCTTTAGTAGGAATATTAGTTTCTTTAAAACTAGGATCGTAAGGTAAAGATGTAACATGAGTCTTTTTTTTCCAGAAAGCATTAGGTTGTTCAGAACAAAGATCTATAATAAAACTTTTGGTTATAAATTTAATCTTTTCTTAGGTAGCCCTACTCTGTATTTGTTCGTCAAGTCTTTTAAAATGGATTTCTGTACTAATATGATTAAGGTGTTTAGTTTTATTAGAAATTATATTTATTATAGATATTTTTCGTTCTTGCATAATATTAAGATCTCTTACTTTAGGTTTATCCAAGAATTCAAATTTAACTATTCTACCTAACGCTTGAGTACTTATAGCGGTATCATCAACTGTAAAAGGATATAGTTATGCTAGAAACGGGGTTCCTAAAATTAGGGTTTCTTGGAGATCTTTAACTAAGATAAAAGAGGTTTTATAACATATTTATCCTTTACAGATTTTAGCATCAGATAACTTATAGGATATTCCTAGGCGCATTCCATTAGCACCACGTAAGGTTTCTTTGGTTTGTTCATAATACTTAGTATGTATCAATCCTTCTTGAATGCAGTTTAAGTCTGCACCAGAATCAATTAAGGCTACTATATCTAAATTAGTATCTTGTATGACGAGATTAATCATGCAATACCACTTATGCGAAATTATCTTTTCTATTTTAAATATATATTTTTTAGCAGTATCCGTATTAGAACTTAGATTATTAGTACTGGGTGAAGATTGATTCTATTTCTAAATAATCATATGTCCCGCTAATTCTAAAATTTTTAATTCTATCTCATCATCCCGACTTTTTAAATTTTGTATTTCTTTTTTCAAAATTTTAATTTCTTGTTGTAGGTCTTGCACTGTGATAGTTTTTTATGGAGATTTAAACATATTCATAACTTCTTTTAATTCAACCTTGTTGATATCTTTTGAAGTAATAGTGTCTTCTTCTATAATAGACTTAATTTGTCTCATAAAAGCATTTTTTGATTCAGATTCTTCCATCTTATCAAGGATAGTAAGTAAGGTATTTGCTTGATTATTGGTTAAAACATTAACAGTTTTGTAGTTATCACAACTGCAGAAATCTAATCCTGCACATTCATTTTTAGAATCTGATTCTTGATCAGATGACTGAACAAGCTGATTAATATCTTCATAAGAAGATTCCTCTTGTGAAGAAATTTCTTCTTCATATTTGAGTAAAATATTTTCTAAAGAACTAATAAGGCTATCTTGTAATTCTTTTGATATATCATGATTTCTTAATTGATTTATCTTATCTTGGACTTTACATTTATTAGCATAATGCCCAAGTATTCCACATTTGAAGCATTTGATATCTTTATCTTTAGGTTTAGGTTTTGATTTATTAGAAGTCTTCTTATAAGGAGTTTTTCCATAATTCTTCTTATTATTCTGATAGAATTCTGTTTTATCTGAATAAGGTTTTTTATGATACTTGTAGTTACCCCTTCCTTTGCTAACAGATATCTTTTTATGCTTAGGGTTGCTAGGAGCCCTAAGAGGGGCAACGCCATACTGTTCGCAAAACGAACCTAATTCCTTTTTACTATTAGATATTTCTGATTTAATTTTATTTTGTATCTTGTAATCTGTACATATTTGTATTCTAGTTTCAATAACATAATTAGATAATTCTCCTATTGTTAAGTTTTGATAGGGAATTTCGCCACCAAAAGCTTGTTTAATATTAGTTTTTACCTTTTCAGCAAAGAGCCTAGGCAACCCGCTTAGGAATCTTTCATTCCAATAAACCGCCGCACCATCTTCTCTAAGACAAAGCTTAGATAGGAACATGTCGCGATACCACCTATAGTCAGACATTTTAGGACAGTAATGAGTTTGTAATTGATCTCCTGCTCTTTGTTGGAACTTAAGAGGTTCCCCTACAAAGAATTTAGTTATAGCATAAAGTAAAGTTGCAACGCATATAACTTCTTGATTTTCTGCTTTAACCACTGAATCAATAGCAAGTTTATCTTGTGAACTAACAATGTTATCCCTCCATCCTTTCAACTGGCCAGTGAACCCATTGATTAACATTTCTTTAGTTTTTTTGTCATCGTTTTTCCTAATTTTGAAGGCGGTAGCAGCCATAGCCATATTTTGTATGGTATCTAAAACTTTTTGCTCGGAAGCTCCATCTATATTCCATTTTATTATAGACACTCCTGAGTAACTGTTTTCTAAGAAGTGACTTCTTTCTTTGTAATACCCCGTATTATTGAAATGCTCAATTGGATATCAGATGAGCTTTTGTGTATTCTATATTTGATTAATTGGATTAATGGAATCCTATAAGTACTTTAAGTATTATCAATTGGGATCAATAGAGCAACTAATGAACTCTGAAGAGATCAATTATTTTAATTCAAGAAAGGATTTTTAAAGTAACTCTAATAATTGATCAATTGGGTTGAGATGACAAAATATCAATTGGAGATACTTTACTCTATTGGAGTATATTATATAATAAGCCTTATATATATATTTGTTAAGAAAGGAAAAAGAAAAGAAAAGATAGTAAGAGAAGAAGAAAGAAGAAAAAGGAAAGGAAGAGCAGAAGAGAGAAAGTGGAGAAGAGGAAGAAGAAAGAAAACTCATGGATCATCATCATCATCTTCTTCAAACTCCTCTTCGATTACTAGGTGGGTTCTAGTTAGACACTTTAAGTTCTAGAAATAAGTTGTTTTTGAACTTAGGTTAGATTGAGAGAAAATGCTTAATTTGCTAATCAAAGAATCTAACGGATGAAACGCGATATAAATTGAGTAGTATGACCACTATATGTGTAGAATCATCTGTCGATAATTGTTTTGATGTCCCAATATGTTTAGGTATGTGTTAAAATGGTTTAGAATGAAGAAATATGTGATTTTTTGGGTTCTGTTACGCAGTAACCGATTACAGCATATGTGCTAATCGATTACCCTTTGAAAAATGACATTTCTGGGCTATTTTTGAGCAAGTAAACGATTACCCAAATGTGAGTAATCGATTACCACTGCTGTTGGCAGAAAAATGAAAATTGAAACGGGCGTATCTTTTGAACCGTAAGTCCGTTTTGGTCCCCGTTCGAAGCGTCGGGAAGCTAATTTTATTCTCTATATTATAATGGATTAGAAAGATGGTTATATGCCATGGATTGATAAGAAAAATATAGAAATGTAATGTTTACAAAAATGCACAAATGTTTAAAAGTGAAATTGTGAGAAATGTTTAAAGATCCATATCTTTTGGATCGTAACTCCGATCGAGGCATAGTAATAGTCGTTGTAAAGCTATGGAAATATCCTACGCTATGAAAGTGAAAAATAATGGCTTTGATACCCGATTGAAAGAATCGGAGAGAACCCGAAAGTGATGTTTTATGCGATTCTATTATGCAATTGTTTTATGCTATGTGTAATTAATTGTTGTAAAACATGTTTGAATATGTATGCATGTTAAAATACGGAATAGGTAGAGTGAGGAACATTACCACCAAATGTGTCGGAAGTGTGAACTATCATATGTGGCAACGCTCGTGCATGAAAGGCAGAGGCGTGTGCATTTTGTTTATCATAACCACTGTTCCTTGCGGTGTAGTTTCATGAGACTCGAGCACCTCCTCTGAAACGTTATGCACAACTACTTGGCAGGTTTGATTCCCGTAGTGAGAACGATTGGTGCCTACAGGTAAAGAGACTTGTGACGGTGTACGGGCCATGAGAAGTGACGGATCACGGTGTACGGACCGATGATCCCGAATCCAATTCGTATGCCAAGTAGCTACAAGGATCCATGACTCGGATCGTCTTCTAGACGTAGAAGCGGACGGGAAAAGGGGATACCTTGGTATGGTTATTGATTTGTGAATCCTTGAGTTTACAGGCTCAGGAGGTACTTCGGTACTAGTGTGAGTTTACAGGCTCACCGTGGTGGTTACTTGTGTGTGTGTACTCATGGTCACTCCCCTTTTCCTTTGACATGAGTTAGGTTTATTTAGAACCTTGTAAAGCCGAGAGGACTATAGGATAGGGAACTCACTGAGATTTGATGTATCTCACCCCACTATAGTTGCTATATTTCAGGTTCGGATTGCAGGTTGATTTACAAATGGAGCTATGCTTGGATGTTTCAAGAGAAACTCAGTTTTAGTTTTTCCGCTGTGTATTTTATTGTTCTTGTACAATGAGGAATATTGTACATTCTTAGATTTTATTTTCTTTGGCTAGTTTCCATGACTTGTGCCATAGATTGTATTTGTGTTTTTAGAATGGACAAGTATGTGAACTATGCCATTAGGCACTTTTGATGCGTCAGTACCAAATAAAATGCATGTATTGTATTATTCTAGATATATATTATACAGGGAATTACAGTTGGTATCAAAGCAGGTCGTATCCTCGACCTAGCCTTGAAACATCATAAGTAAATCTATTCCTGCCTCTTAAGTGTGTCTTGCCAGCATGAAACTTAATATCATACTATCTAGTGTTGGGCCTGATCAACCTAATGCTATGTATGTGATAGGTAGAATCATGGTTGAGCGACCACGAGGATTCCGAAGTGTTGTCGGAACTTGTGCTGTGAGGGTAGACTCAAGCCAAGAGTTAGTAGTGAGGAGTTTTGGTCAGCTCAGTAAGGTTTTAGTAGAAGTTGTGCTTTGGATAACATGGAATTAAAGAGTGGTGTGTTATTAAGCAATCCTTTGGAATTGATGAAGTCGGAAGGTTAAGGATCCCTATCGGACGATTGGTTAAGGTATTAAGGAATATGTAAATCGCTAGTAGAGCTGGATTGACCACTAATCTGGATAAGAATTTCAAGTAATCTCATTCCGTGGAAAAGAAAAGTTGTTTTACGGAACGCGTGGCGTAAGGTCCGGAAGTGAGATAACTATTGGTGCTTCCTTTCTAAGGTCGTTAAGGTATCTTGAATGGACGAGAGTACTTTAAGGAATGTGTTCGGGACAATATCTTCCGATTGGTTAAAGTTGAGAGTTAAGGACGTTCGGCTTTTATGGGAACTTAAAGAAGTAGAGAAGTGTGTGAAGGAGCACAAGGATGTGTTTACATGCTTCAAGTGAAACAAGTGTGCGTCGGACGAAGAGTAGGTGATGAGTTATGTATCTTCAGTTATGAAGAGAGATTTAGTTCGAAATGATACATCGGAATTTCTGTTTTTAGTAAGAGACCAATTTGGAATTGTTGAATTACCCAAGGAACAGTATAAGTTATTGTGTTGGAGAAAGTTTGGACTTCATTTGGTAACAGGAAGTGTAGTGAGACAGCCCGGAAGAGGTGTATGTTAAGGAGTAGAGTAAGTATCTTGGATTTAAGGAAAATTTAGTAAGGTGGTTTTATATTTGGACCTAATAGGGTTGCAATGGAGAGCGAAAGTAAGCACGATGTAGGAAACGATATCAACAGTATATTATGAGGAAATGACAACGGAATGTATTTTAGACGAGTGTGCAATGGAATTTCTAAGGTGTTGACGAATCTATAGTTAAGGAAGTGTAATCAAGGATGGCTCACCCACGAGGACCCTAATAGTATGACGTGGAATGAGAAAAGTTACACTTTGGTATTGGAGAATGCGTAGTAGTAACACCGTGGTCACAAGTGTACGTAATGGGTTCTTATTCTTGAGACAAGTATGAAGGGACGTACTTTGTGGAGCAGTGAATATTGTATTTTAAGAAGTAAGATTATGGTAAAACAACGAAAAGCAATTCAGGACTTATTACGGACTAAGTGTAAATCATTGAACGATTTATACTGGAAGGGTTTTGTTAATAGTTGATGAGAATTGTCTGTTGCGGTTTTTTTTTCTGTTAAGTAATTTGGTGTAAGTGTGGTGTGTAATGGATAGTAAGGGTAAGAAATCCCGGTTAGTGTGTACGTAGTGATAGAAAGGTTCTTCAAGAGGGTGCATTACCCCGATTTATTTTCAAGTATAGAGAAACTCCTGTATTTGTGAATAATCGGAATATTCGGAATCTACCTTTTGTTGGACTAAGAATGTTGTTGTTTTATGTCCCACCAAGAAGTTCAAGTGAGAGAACAAGGTTGTATGTTGGTTTTTGGTTGGGGATGAATCAGGTATGAACTGTGATTAAAAACTTCAGAATGTCGTCACTATTGGTTTCCCGCCAGTGTAATTGTTTGAGCAGAAAAGTGAACTATCCCGCCGAAGAGTTGTCGTGTGACCGCGTCAGAATTTGGAATTCTACCTTGTCACTTGGTTAGAGTGTGTCGTCTGAATGTTTTGACCTTGTCGGATTTACCGTAAGTGGATTTTGGTTGGTGATGTTATACAAGTTAAGGAGCCGCGAGTTGGAAAATGATATTTCAAGTTAGAACCAATCAGATTGATGGTTGAGTATGGATGACTTTGAATTAAGAGGAAAACTGATTTTTGATTTTTGCAGCACTGTTAACCGATTAACCAATGGGGTTAACCGACTAACACGTGCAAGGATGGCGTTTTGCACTGAATTTTAAGGAGTTAACCGATTAGCTCCGGCGGTTCATCGATTAACGTGTGGGTAAATTGTGAAATCCCTTAAGAACCATCATCTGCGTTTTGTTACCTTGTGTTGCTCCGAGTGGAAAGTTTTGTGTGAATGTAAAACGGAATTCCAAGTAAATGAAAGACGTATTCGTGGTTGAAAATTTGAACTTGTGGAAGGGTGTTACTTAGTCGATCATCTGTTTAGATGACCAAGGAATTTGACTATGAGGAAGTCATCTTATGAACTGGATTGAGTATGAGAAAGTCTTAGGTGCATTGTTATTACTACTGTTGCGAACTTTAAGAACGGAGTCAGAGATTACTCACAAAGTATTGATTTGTAAAGATCGTTTTGGTATTTTAATTGTTGGTGTTAGTAAGGTATGAGCGGTTGGTCAGAGTTTAGTAATTGTTATCTTCCGTGAGTTCATGGTATGGGATTTAGACCGTGAGAGTGGTACCAGTTGTGTACCATTGTGTTTTAGCAAGAGAATGAAATTTGAAAGTTATCTTTCCAAGTACGAGTAAGAATTAGACGTTCTGAAGTTAAGTATGTGACTTGGAATCGTTTATGAAATGGAACGAATGAGGAAAGTGGATTCAGTTGAGAAACGTGGCATGTCCGTTGAGGGTGTGGAGTGTTGTTTGTGGATTGGCGAGTAGTATGGAAACTCACAATTTTGCTTTAAATGGTTTAAGTTTTGATAAGTGGTGACTCACATAGGATTATGGTCCTATGTTGGTGTTACGTTGTTATTGGTTGAGATCTAGAATCGACAAGGAACCTTGAGTGAGTCAGAACCCCGTAAGAAGAATCGATTTGGAATATGGTAGCCCGAACCAAAGGTTGTTAAACTATTTTGGATATGGATTCGAGTTTAAAATGGATTTGGAGTTGTATATGTTATGGGTGTAACAGTATAACTCCTGTGCCTCTAAAGGCTGGAGAGTATTGGACCGATGTTATGATTGTGTATCGGTGAGGAAATTGTTCTACCATAGGACGCCAGTAAGTTCTTGTGCCGGTTGGTTAGTAAGGATCCCAATGGATAAATGTGTTTCTCCGCAGAATGTTAACTACCTAGTAATGCTTAAGAATTCGTAGTATCCTACTGTTAGAAGTTGAGTTGCGCAGTAGAGGGTGACAGATGAAAGAGTTCCGTCGGATTAATAAGAAATAAGGAGATCTTGTTTTAAGTGTGTTATCCTTTGGTATGACACGAAGGAAATGAAATACCAGATGTAAGGAGTACCATGTACAACATCAGACCAGATGGAACTGGTAATAGAGTCGTTTGACTAATTGGGGAGTGGTTTAGAACGTTGAAGGATTTACGGAGGAATAGTTGTCGGTAATTGTATGAAGTTAAGGAATCACCGAATTACCTCATGAGAATTGGACGGGTGGTTGTTACCCTGAACCAAGATAAGGTGTTATGGTTTCGTTTTGTGACTCGGTAGAGGGATGTAGAATGGTACATTCTTTCCGAAGTAAGTTGCGACCAAGTCTTTTAGTAAGAAACAACAGATGAATTACAGAAAAGGCAAAGTTAGAAGTCAACTCGATATTGGAACAAGAGTATAAATAAGAACGTGAAGTTTGATAATCCGTGAAATTAAGAATTTGGTCTGTGAAGTCAAGTTGGACTATGGATTATGTCAGAATTCTAACGGAAGTAAAGTCGAGTGTGGAACTAAGACAATAATGCAAGTTGTGGTTATTGTTGAGCGAAGGAAATTCGGGGGTGAATCTCAATTTAAGGGGGGGAGAGTGTAATACCCC
This sequence comes from Lathyrus tuberosus, assembly GCA_022829125.1. Classification (NCBI taxonomy): domain Eukaryota; kingdom Viridiplantae; phylum Streptophyta; class Magnoliopsida; order Fabales; family Fabaceae; genus Lathyrus; species Lathyrus tuberosus. Next base: position 29,740 of record JALAZF010000488.1, on the reverse strand, counting down.
GTATTATTGAAATGCTCAATTGGATATCAGATGAGCTTTTGTGTACTCTATCTTTGATTAATTGGATTAATGGAATCCTATAAGTACTTTAAGTATTATCAATTGGGATCAATAGAGCAACTAATGAACTCTGAAGAGATCAATTGTTTTAATTCAAGAAAGGATTTTTAAAGTAACTCTAATAATTGATCAATTGGGTTGAGATGACAAAATATCAATTGGAGATACTTTACTCTATTGGAGTATATTATATAATAAGCCTTATATATATATATATATATATATATATATATATATTTGTTAAGAAAGGAAAAAGAAAAGAAAAGATAGTAAGAGAAGAAGAAAGAAGAAAAAGGAAAGGAAGAGCAGAAGAGAGAAAATGGAGAAGAGGAAGAAGAAAGAAAACTCATGGATCATCATCATCATCTTCTTCAAACTCCTCTTCGATTACTAGGTGGGTTCTAGTTAGACACTTTAAGTTCTAGAAATAAGTTGTTTTAGAACTTAGGTTAGATTGAGAGAAAATGCTTAATTTGCTAATCAAAGAATCTAACGGATGAAACGCGATATAAATTGAGTAGTATGACCACTATATGTGTAGAATCATCTGTCGATAATTGTTTTGATGTCCCAATATGTTTAGGTATGTGTTAGAATGGTTTAGAATGAAGAAAAATGTGATTTTTTGGGTTCTGTTACGCAGTAACCGATTACAGCATATGTGCTAATCGATTACCCTTTGAAAAATGACGTTTCTGGGCTATTTTTGAGCAAGTAATCGATTACCCAAATGTGAGTAATCGATTACCACTGCTGTTGGCAGAAAAATGAAAATTGAAACGGGCGTATCTTTTGAACCGTAAGTCCGTTTTGGTCCCCGTTCGAAGCGTCGGGAAGCTAATTTTATTCTCTATATTATAATGGATTAGAAAGATGGTTATATGCCATGGATTGATAAGAAAAATATAGAAATGTAATGTTTACAAAAATGCACAAATGTTTAAAAGTGAAATTGTGAGAAATGTTTAAAGATCCATATCTTTTGGATCGTAACTCCGATCGAGGCATGGTAATAGTCGTTGTAAAGCTATGGAAATATCCTACGCTATGAAAGTGAAAAATAATGGCTTTGATACTCGATTGAAAGAATCGGAGGGAACCCGAAAGTGATGTTTTATGCGATTCTATTATGCAATTGTTTTATGTTATGTGTAATTAATTGTTGTAAAACATGTTTGAATATGTATGCATGTTAAAATACGGAATAGGTAGAGTGAGGAACATTACCACCAAATGTGTCGGAAGTGTGAACTATCATATGTGGCAACGCTCGTGCATGAAAGGCAGAGGCGTGTGCATTTTGTTTATCATAACCACTGTTCCTTGCGGTGTAGTTTCATGAGACTCGAGCACCTCCTCTGAAACGTTATGCACAACTACTTGGCAGGTTTGATTCCCGTAGTGAGTACGATTGGAGCATATGGGTAAAGAGACTTGTGACGGTGTACGGGCCATGAGAAGTGACGGATCACGGTGTACGGACCGATGATCCCGAATCCAATTCGTATGCCAAGTAGCTACAAGGATCCATGACTCGGATCGTCTTCTAGACGTAGAAGCGGACGGGGAAAGGGGATACCTTGGTATGGTTATTGATTTGTGAATCCTTGAGTTTACAGGCTCAGGAGGTACTTCGGTACTAGTGTGAGTTTACAGGCTCACCGTGGTGGTTACTTGTGTGTGTGTACTCATGGTCACTCCCCTTTCCCTTTGACATGAGTTAGGTTTATTTAGAACCTTATAAAGCCGAGAGGACTATAGGATAGGGAACTCACTGAGATTTGATGTATCTCACCCCACTATAGTTGCTATATTTCAGGTTCGGATTGCAGGTTGATTTACAAATGGAGCTATGCTTGGATGTTTCAAGAGAAGCTCAGTTTTAGTTTTTCCGCTGTGTATTTTATTGTTCTTGTACAATGAGGAATATTGTACATTCTTAGATTTTATTTTCTTTGGCTAGTTTCCATGACTTGTGCCATAGATTATATTTGTGTTTTTAGAATGGACAAGTATGTGAACTATGCCATTAGGCACTTTTGATGCGTCAGTACCAAATAAAATGCGTGTATTGTGTTATTCTAGATATATATATTATACAGGGCATTACATTCTTCAAATTGCACATCAACAAATGAAGGCCTAGGGTAATAGTTTCTAGTTTTTGGTCTAGGGGAGCATTCTAAACGAGTTATTAAACTTTCAAATTCTTGTTCTCTAGTTAATACATTGACAACCTTGGAAGAATTACCTACTTCCATATCTTTTAATCTAATTATTAATTCTTCTATTTTATCTTCTTTTCCTAAGTTTAACTTTTTGATTTCTAAATCGGATGGAGTAGCATACTGGTATATAGGTCTTTTAGGATCTAATTTAAATTCCTGTAGAGACTTTTCTTTATGGCTAAGAGAGTTCTCAACACGATCTACCTGATGTACGACAGTGTGTAGCTACTGATTAGTATAATTAAGTTGGCAGTGCACGTTATTTATATATTTCCTTAGATCTGAAGGGTTAGTAATGAGTTTAAAAGGAGACGCATCTATTTCTATTTTCTCTGTTTCATTCTTAATTTTAATTGCTTCCAAAGGAGGATGGATAGACTCAATTATACCCCTTTTTATAGTTTTCCAATGGGTATTCATTCTAGTATTAACATCTATCATCATTTCTGTAGCAAAAGGATTCTTAATATTGTTTTCTAAACTATATAATTCAAACCATGTAAAGAAATAGACATTTATCTCATGTTTTTCTAGAAACTCATAAAAATGAGTGCGGTAAAGGGTTGTTTGTTGTTCGGAGAACATATTGAAGTACCAATCTCGTTTAGCTTGATTATGATCCGCTAGTAGATCTTCTCTGATCCAAGCTTTATCTATTTCAAATGTATCATTGGAAATAACATTTACTATTTGTGACTCAGTAGGAGAGGGCGACCTAGACATGGGTTCAGAATATATAAGTCTTGGAACATTAGGAGCAAAGTTTACCCCCGCCAGATTAACTCTAATAGGTGAATCAACTGAATGTGTAGCACTAGAGGCTATGCTACTAGACTGATGGTATCTGTATGATTGACTACGGTTCATTCTTAAAACTATTGAACCATCTGTATCGGTAATAAGATATCTAATAGATCTGAATTCAATTTTCTCAGGTTTAACAACATCTTTTAAGACCCATTCTTCTGGCAACTTATCAATAATCTCATACGCCGTTAAGATCTTAGGTGTTACCACATTAGACCTTCTTAAATTAGCTTCAATGATATATGTTTCATTTCTGGGTGTAGTTTTTAAAGAGTTGAAACCATAGTTTACCTTTGAGATCTTATAAGTTATCCTATTAATTATATCTATATTTGATACTCCTGGATTTAAATTATTTCGGAGGCTTGAACAAAAATTACTAGGGATTCCGAAGTAGCTTTATCAGCTAAGAACTTGGAGTAATTAGGGTGACAATTAAAATAAACAGGATCATCATTGAGATTTGTTTCAACCATTGCTATTACAGAGTTATGAAAATCTCTTATCCTAGTATCTCTAAGTATTAATAATATGGGAGTATTAAGACCTAATTTGTGAAGAGGTTTAATAGCAATTTGTATTAAGCCTAAATGAATATATTTAAACCCTTGGGCTTTATGTTCATCTATCAATGATTGTTCGAACAAAGGTATGATTTCTTGTTTAGTAGAGACAGATTTTGAGGATTCAACGGTCTTAATAATCTTTTTAGTATCATCACTAAAGGTAGACACTTTGTAAACATCTTTCATTTTAATTTTAGGCATAGACCAATTAATTAATTTATTTTCTAATTCTTGAATTTTTAATTCCTGATTTTGATAAGTGTCTTGATCTAAATTGTTATCGGTATTCTCATAGCTAGTAGATACAGGTATTATGGTTTTCCTACTACTATAAGCACTACTTCCCATCCGGCTTAAAGCTCTCAAGATTTGAGACATGGTTGAAAAACAAAATTATAAAGATATGTGTCGCTCCCAGGATTTTCATCCAAGTACAAACGCGAAAGTGGCGCGGAAACAAAGTCGCCAACAATGTGTATTTATCCCAAGAGATGGAAAGGAAACACTGCATAAACCTGAGGGAAGGAAAGAGCACGGTCTTCCGACCAAGAGAACTGGGTTCGGGAGTCGGTTACGCGAGGGAAAGGTATTAGCACCCCCACGCATCCATCGTACCTGATGGGATCCACGCTTGCTGTTCTATCAAAGGGTGTCGTCGTCTGGAGCTCCACTGCTACTGGAAAGGAAAAGGAATAGGAACGGAAAAGAACGAGGAAACGGGGAAGAAAAGAAGAAAGAAGTGACTCGATAGGATGTTATCGTTGTCCTAGGCCTACGTATTACCTCAGTGCAATGCGAAACTCAGAGTCAACGTAGTTCGACGGACTACGGGGAAAGGTTGCTCGTCGAGATATCACATCTCGTGCCTACGTATCTTCAATCATACGAGGAAGAAAAATCATAGCAAACGTAGTTCGGCTCAACAAGGGTTGCTTGGTTTATATTTTTTTATGGAAACGTCAGAATGCGCATCCCAGCAGTTAGGTGTTGCAGCTCGATGTATGGAGACTTAGGCGTTACCTGTTTTCGGTAGAACGGACGTGACGAATCCTTAAGAAAGGAGTGAATGAGATGAGAAGAGAGTTTGTTTGTTTGTTTTTGTCTTTTAAGAAGAAGTGTTTTGATTATTTTTGTGTTAGTAACACGTATTGCATTCAAGTCTATGATATAGGATCGAATGTGTCGCATGGTCGTCCTAATAGGACGTATGCTAAACACTCTAGAAAGGCGGAGGGAAACCCTCCTCCTTCCATTTTCCACATGCAAGTCTCGCATGCAATATGCGTTAATCTTTTATTAAATGTTTTTGCTTTTGTTTTGAGATTAGAAGAAGAGAAACTCAAAGGTTAAGAAAGGTAAAATCTAATGAGGGAGACTAAGACTCAAACCGTAAAGTTACCATACATGGATGTTCCTAATGGTTAAATGTGGTTTAGAAACCTAACTCTAAAAGAAAAGAGAAGAAGTGTGAGTTCTAACTTACTTCAAAGATGGAAGCTAAGTCAAGAACTCAAAGGGGATGAAAGAGATTGAACAAAGAAAGCATTGAAATGCTTTGCACAAACACAAAAGAGAAAACATTAAAAAGATGAGGGAAGAAAGTTGTATGTGGGAGTATACCCACGCACATGACTTACCATTAGCCCCTACAAGCAAATGTTAGTTCAATAATGCAATAAGAAAGCATAAGTAAAAGAAAGAAAACAATTAAGCATCAAACTACTTATGAAATGACATTAAGCATCAAACAAAGCTCAAACCTAAAAGGAAAGAATTCTAAGTACTAAATGACTTCTAAATTCAGTAGCTATGTCTTAAGGTGTTCAATTAGGGTTATGATACCTAATGGGATCAAACTATGCACAAACAATGTCTTAAACATTAAAGAAAAATCACTATGAAAGTAGTGGATGAAAGATGAACAAAGATGCAAAGTGAACATGCATTTATGCTTAATGAAATGTCAAGGTCAGAAGTATACATCATTTATGAATTTCTTATAATGCATATGAACAATCATACAAGTCATGGATGAAATGATTCAAGTAGAAGAAAATAGATGAAGGAGAAATGAAAAGGAGAGAAACAAGTTTCAATTAGATGCACAAATTTGCATGTTAAAGATGCATGACATATGAAATGAGTATGAATACATATAGACCAGTACCATACAATTGATGATATGCAAATGGCATGAGTGAAATGGCATACACAATGCAAACACAAATCATATAGAGCACAAGAAGAAATTAGATGTGGAATTAGGTCAAAAATGCAAGTTAAAATGCATAAACACACATCAAAGGTAAACCAAAATCAAAATGACTTACAAGTGAACCAAGAAGGACCTATAATTCTCTAGACAAACCATATAATCTCACACAACACAGGCATAATAAGGTGGCACAAGTGCCTCATCAAAATCATGTTAGATGGAGGTAAAAGAACATGCATAAATGTTGCTTCAAATACAAGGTATCAAACAATTACCAAATCACATGGACAAAAATATGAACATAGGTATCAACTAACCTAAGTCAGGGGCTAACCCTGTATCAAAACTCATGTCAAAAATCAAAAGGAAACATGATCAAAAGGTCCCACAAAGTCTCATTGAGACACATCAAAAGAAAGCTCACATATGAACATCAAAACCTAAGATAAAATGACTTTAAAAATAAATTAAAAATGTTTTTAGATGCTTTCAGATGTTATTTAACAAGTGAAAAAAGAATGAATGCAAAAGAGTATGTGAGTTAAGAGAAATAAAATGGGAAAGTTCAAGTACCAATGAAGAAAATCATTTAAAAGGAAATTAAAGAGAAATTATGAAAATATAAGCAAAAATTACTAAAATCAGAATTAAAAATAAAAGAAAATTATTTTTATGTATCAAGAAGACATATGAATTTATTTAGAATTTTTAGAGTTGAATTATTATTTTTAATAAGAGAAAATCAAACAATATAAAAAAAGAAAATAAAAATGTAAAGAAAAGAGTGCAGGGGGCGTGGCGAAAGTAAAAATGCAGTTTAAAAATGAATTGGGCTCAACGTGTGGGGGTCTGAAAAGCATTTCAGGGTCCAGACCAATAAGGCGTGTGTGTGTGTGTGGTTAAGGTGTATATTCAGTTAACATTTGACTCAATCTGAGCCATACGATCAGGTCAATGCACAAAGATCAGGAAAGTCATGTAATCTAATGGTCCACTTGCAAGGCATATCACACTTATCATGCACACACACACATGTAACCAAGTTGAGGAAAAAAAATGGGCACGTGACATGCAACCTCCTCATTTATGCGTTGTCAAATTCTCAAGTGTTGGATGAAATTAAATCAACGACTGTGATATATTCTGGAAACAAAACCCTAAACAACCCTCACCGGCCGGAGAAGGACCTCAGGTCATCTACTCCGGCCATCTCCGGCCACTGCAACTAATTAAAACCTCCAGAAATTAATAAAACGCACATCAAATGAAAGAGGAAGTCATGTAGAACATGGATCCACAACTAGTTTTCACAAATCACACACATATGCATAGAATCGAACACATCAAGTTTTCCCTAGGTTTGGATCTACACCTCTAAAAGGTCTATCAACTAGCCATATTACTCACACTGCTTCTACTAAGCTAAAATCAACATGAAACAAGCAACAATAAGTAGAAATCGTGCAAGCAAAGTTTGAAGAAGTTCAAACCTGGAACTCTGAAAAACTTTGAATCAAAAGAAAACCAGAGAGGAGAACTTGATCTTGATCTTTCTAAGAGCAAAATAAATGCTCTAAAGATTTGAATCTTGATGAAAGCAGAGAGAAAATCAAATCTGAAGTGAGATTGCACTTGATGAATTAACCTTGTTTCAGCTTGTTCTTGATCAAAAGGTTACAATGTGAAACAATGGATGAAGATGATGATGGAATCGTGCAGAGAGAAAGAGAATTCAGAGAGAGTTTGAGAGTGAAAGTTTGTGAAAATGTGAGAAAAATAAATAGTGTTTTTTCTGCAATTCAGTTGGAACTTTTATTTATATCCTTAGTTAAGGTGTTAACTACAAGAGTTAACAGTTGGAAAGGTAGTTAAATGAGTTGAGTTAAGTGAGTTCTGAGTTAATAGAATGAGTGAGGTTGTTAATGGCACGAGTTGGTGAGTTTGGTTAGAGTGTGGAGAAGCTCAGGGTAGCTAGGGTGGTGATTAGAATGGATGGTGGTGATTTTAGAATGAAGGGTGATGATGTAGGTTGTTGTTGTAGAAACTTGTAAGACAAGCTTCTCCCTTTCCTCTTTCATGTATGGTGGAAGTATGTGTACATGTATGTGAGATGTGTGTGTGTTCATAATAGACAATGAATGAATGGTGTGAGATGTGTACCCTGCGTGCAAACAAGCTGAAATATCAACAACAATGACATAACATCTCATCTTGGCAGCCAAAACCAATCAGTGGAAATATGAAAGTTTGAGGAGGGATTTCTTTATGTATGGTGGATGGAATGAGGAGTTTTTGATGTCGTTAGAAAGAGGAAACATAAGAGAACATGTTTGGTATGGAAATCAAATTGAATGGAGACCTTTAACACACTTGAAAATGGCTTGAAACTCAAGGGATCCAAACTGCATCATGGGCGTGGCAAATTGTGGCACGCATGGCAACATGACTTGTGGAAAATTCAGAGTGAAACCATTAACTTTGGGCCCTCATAACTCTTTATCCTTTGATCAAATGAAAAATCTCCAAACATGAAAGTTGTAGAGGGCATGGAGATGAAAACCGTTCATGTTGGAAAGTTTTTCATTTGAAACTTCCTTGATAAAAAAAATTAGCTTGACATTTGGCACACCAAGTGTTTGATGAAATTATGGCCTGGAGGCCTGAACTTGCCTTGCCATGACTTGAAATTTGCCTTGATTTTACCAAACTTTGATTGATCATAACTTCCTCAATTTTGATCCAATGGAAGAGTTCTTGATATGGATTTAAAGCTTGGAATGTGATCTTTGATTGGATCAATTTGGGGATGAATTTTGGAGCTTTTATCATAGAGAAAGAATGCCTTAAAGTGTAGTGCAAAATGGTCCAAACTTGCCATTTTTGGAAACCCTAAGTTTCTAAAAATGGAAACTTTGTGCACTTCTTGATTTTGGATGATTCCTCCATCATTTCTTGATCAAATCTTGTCCAATGAACATATATAACTTGAATTTCATGATTTTGCCCTTTAAAAGTCAGGAGTTGACTTTTTTCACTGCACAATTGACTTTTTTCCCAATTTCTTGATTCTCAAGCAACTGGCCAATTGAACCTCTTCTGAAATGAACCAATGGGCAATCTTCCATCCTTAGATACTTAATATCATGTAGAAAACATGGAGATCAAGTTTGAACCAAAATTTCATCAGGAGACTGCTTGAACCCAAAACCCTAATTTTGACTGCTTTTGATAAGAGATGGTGAACTGTCCAATCTTCTTGATGAATTCCCATCTTCCAATGACTTGTGGGATCAAATGGGATGACATATGATATAAGAGACCTTTGAGGCTTGCTTGGTAAACCCTTGACTCTAGCTCTCTTGCCTTGGATGATCAATATTCTGAAAACCACTGATCACATGCCCCATGCTGAATGCAATGCAATGTTTTATTTTTCTATGACTTAAATGCAATGTAATGCAATGAAAGAACATACTAAATGATATGAAAAATGAGAGGGAAAATTTTGGGGCATTACAGCTACCCTTATTCAATCACTGTAGACATGAATGGATGATAGCGGTTGCTTTCAGACTTTCAAGGTATGGAGGGATTGAATACCAAGAATAACTAGAAAATTTGCACTCTGGGGAGAAGAAGAAAAGGGATATAAACCCAACCAAATGAACTCTGCTCAGATAAAAAATATGATAGGAAGAATAGCACTGGAGAGATGTCCTTTGCACGACGCCAGACGACTACTGGCTTGCCACACTGCGGGTGGACTTTAAGAATGTCTTATATACGACGCCAGAAGACTACTGGCTTGCCACACTGCGGGTGGACTTTAAGAACGCCTTTTGTACGACGCCAGACGACTACTGGCTTGCCACGATGCGGGTGGACTTTAACAATATCTTTTGTACGACGCCAGACGACTGCTGGCTTGCCACACTGCGGGTGGACTTTAAGAATGTCTTTTGTACGACGGCAGATGACTACTGGCTTGCCACAGTGCGGGTGGACTTTAAGAATGTCTTTTGTACGACGCCAGATGACTACTGGCTTACCACGCTGCGGGTGGACTTTAACAATGTCTTTTGTACAACGCCAGACGACTACTGGCTTGCCACACTGCGAGTGGACTTTGATGCTTTGCCACCCTAAGATGGAATTTTGCCAATCTGCGGTTGGGCTTTACTGATTTGCTACCCTAAGATGGACTTTTGCCAATCTGCGGTTGGACTTTGCTGATTTGCCACCCTAAGATGGACTTTCGCCAATCTGCGGTTGGACTTTGCTTTGTCTTTCGAATAAAATCGGACAAATGCCAACGAGCCACGCTGCGGGTGGGCTTTTGAAAGATGCCTTTTGGATGAAGCCAGTTGACTTACTGATTGGCCACACTGCGGGTGGACTTTTTGCAAAAATTCAACACTGGATTACGCTCTGCATACATATCAGACATCCCTGTTGACTCAGTTGAGGAACAATGATCAATGATTTAACCTTAGAGACTCTTGAAAGGATGATATCTCTGCTGGAGAATGAATGAATAATCCGTCGGCTTAGAATTGTCACGTTTGCCAAAAATAAATTAGACTTTGAGATACAGGGGAGTGATGACTCTGCCAAGAATTATTTCATCTGTCTGGAGATGAATTCTGATCATAGCAACTCCGCTGGAAGAATGACAACTTTCCGACTTGGCTGGGGAAAGAATGTACTAACACTCTGCTGAGGAAGAGAATCTGTCGATCTGCTAAACCTCTACGGGGAGAAAAACAACAACTCAGCTGGGGAATATTACTGACAAGATTCGATGCTAAACTCTGTGGGGATACCACTACCAGAGATACGATCTTGCTGGGGACCGGAGCTACTCCATCGGGGATACGCAAATCCTGGTTGGAAGACAATCCGTTGCGACATGCTAGGAAAGAGTCCCTAGAGATCTGTTGGGGAAACACAAAGAAAATCCACAGTAGTCTGTTGAGGAACAAAGCTGTCGAGTTTAGGATAAGTGCCACAATGCCCCATGTTAGGCAAACCTTCTGCTTGACGACTCCACTGGGGATAATGAGTTTACAACAAACTCTGCTGGGGAGAACAGCTTCAAAGTGTCTCGTGCTGGGGATGCCCCTTAAGAGGATTTTATAGAAGACCGAGCATCTTCAAACTCTTAAGCAGATGCCGAGACTTGAGCTAAGAATACAAGAATTGAGAGGTCACTTTCTTGGAGATAATAGATCTGTAACACATCTTATCTGAGGGATTTTAAGATACCCCATGCTTGAGAGGGATCACAAACTTGCTTTTGCCCCAGATTACGCAGTTGATCTGAAGAAATCGTCCCAAGAGAATTTTACAGAAGATTTGGCATCATCAAACTCCTAGACACTCACTGAGTCTTGAACATTAACTACGAGGTCTGCGAAGTAACTCTACTGGTGAATTTGCAACCGTTATCGACATAGAAAAGCTTGTAGCTGCTGGAAGTATTGAATGAGAGAATCGACTTAATAAGATACCACGATACCCAGTGGCAATTAACTTGTCGATATCGAATCGTCGTGAGTGACCGTTAGCTGATGAATGGACTCAATCAGTAAACGTTGTGACAAAAGGGTGACATGTGAACCCTTTCCTGAACATGATTGCCCCGGTTTTCTGCATAGGGACAAGTGATTACTCATTTGGAAGAAACAATCCATGATCTTGAAAAGGCTTCAATCTTTCTTTTGAGCCTAGTATGAGGCTGCTGCCTGTGAACAAAGGATGTGCGCGTATGCCCCTGAGCTGGATATAACTTCTGCAACTGAGAAAATCCAACTCTGAACCACCACTTGTTGGGGAGAAAGGTTTGTACATATCTCTTGCTGGGAACATGATTAATGAAGCCTGCTTAGAACAGGGGACCACAAATGCCTTGGGTTGGAATGCCCCTTTGTTTCAAGCCTTTTGGATGATTGACTGCATATGTGTAAACAACAGTTTTTACAATTTTCCACTTGCCCCAGACCATCATGGTCCACCAAAAGAAATTGTCTCAAGAAGATTTTACAGAAGACTTGTCATCCAAAACGCCTCAATGTCTTCAAACTCTTGGAGAGATTCATCGGATCTCAAAATAACTACCTCAGACTGTATGGTCTACAGAGAAATTCGCCTCGAGAAGATTCATGAACAATCTCATATCACCGTGAGATATTCTGCCCCAATACTCTGAACCCTGGATAGGCTGACCAGCCGTCAGGACGAACTAACCTCTCATGCTCTTGGGATGACCTGCTCCAGTATGAACCTTGAAGTGGTTTTGCCCCTGACTACTGATCTTCGAAGGAAGACCCAGAATACCTGCCTTTAGAGAGATTTGAATCTAGAAGTAATTGCCCCAGTTTGGCTGAACTCTGAAGAGATTTCTCGACGTGATTGGCTCAGGTTGGCTACACCTTAAAGATATGATTCGACGTGATTTCCCCAGATCGGCTACGTCTTAACACAACTTGTTGGGAAAGCTCCTGCTCAACAAAGTTTCCTGAGGAAGTACCACTGGATGTGGCTGTCCTTCGGGAGTTTCAGGATTCTCAACTCAGAAAGATTAAGCTTCTGGACTGAATTTCCATCTGTAAACTTCTTTTGATGTCAAACAAATGTATGCAAGCAGAAAATGTTTTAGTCTGAGAATGAAAATTCTAATGCAACACATATGTTAATCTTGAAGTTTTACTGAAAGGTGTCGCAAACCCTTTGTGAGCGGATCACGGATTAGAATACGACATTAATTTTTGGACGAAAGAATGCAATGCACATGCAACACCAACAAAGATCTTTTAGCACAACTCACAGGAGTCAGGAACGCTATCTCTTGGTAGTATGCTTTTGAACTAACCCTGTTTCAATTGAGGACTTCCGATTTTGTAACGGGGCCTGGTTCACGGTTATTGAAACAAGGGATATAAAGCTCAAAATTTATTAGTGCCCACCTACTCTTCGTGATGTCCTCCAGTCTTACGTTCAGTTAGTTCGACACTAGCGTTCACCTCTCAAAAGAAACCTTTGTGATGGTTGAGGAACCATTGACTTTTAACAGTTTAAGCACCAATCAGTTTTTTTTTGGAGTAACAGTCATCCCTTTTCGTCTTTGTGTTTGTGTCACACGACTTTGTTCTTTCGCTTGAGGATCTTTCTTGGGTAATCCTGTTCATATTTCGCTTTCAAATTCTTTTGCTTATCCCTAACTTTTGCCTGGACAGATTCTTTTGAATCTTTGATTTCGGAGTCCAGCGGGATGCCCTAATTTTTTCCTAAGTTGCTTGTTTTCAAGTTTCAACTTAGCGGCCTTTTTCATTTCCCCTTTTTTTTTATTCTCTTTTTTTCTTGAACTCGTCGTGTGACACCAACTGTCTTGATTTCCTTGGAAGGGTCGTGACTGTTTCACTTCTCAGTTGATGAGGGATAACCATTGTGGTTTCCGCTCTTTGGACCTCTTGATGCGGTAGAGTGAAAAGTAATGGATCCTCAGATGCACACTCCTTTTGAGGTTTGAACGCTTGGTCAAACTAAATGACGCCTACCCTACCCCGGGGTTAGATGTTAGGGTTTTTTACTAAAAGAAGCTCCTTCTTTAGGGCTCCTATTTGGGCGAGGGTCTATCTCCCTTATATCTCCAGTGTTTGGGATTTAAAACAATGCCTTTACACATCGTCAACAGGGTTTTATTTAAAAGCACACAATTAGAGATTTTTGTGTTTTCAACTCATCATCCTCCTTCAAGAGTTTAAGCACGACAGTTGGTATTGCAATGCACATATACAAACTTATGAGTGAATACGAATGGATTACTTCAGGAAAAATATGCGCGCTTTATTAGGATTACCATAAAAAGAAAAACAGATTTCATGCATGCATACAAATGTTTCGACAAACATAAAAAGCTACACATGAGAATGCAGTAAAGAAGCTAAATGATTGTCCTTGTTGAGGAGGCTTGACTCCGTCTGGACTTATTGATTCTGAAGAGGTCTTTGCAAACTGGGTGCTCAATCTGATGAATAAAGTTCACTTTATAGGCCACCCGTCTAGTGTGATAACCTTTGAGTCAATCAAGTCTTGCACCTTATGTTTGAACACTCTCCAATTGTCAATTGTATGTCCAAACGTTCCTGAGTGAAACTCGCACCTGGCATTCATGTCATAATCCGGAGGAAAAGGAAATGGCACTGGGGCTACCTTGCCCAACTGAATCAAAGAGCCTTGGAGGAGGCGAGCAAGAAGCTGGTTTTGAGAAATAGGAGCTGAAGCAGGCACTCTCTCAGACCTCCTAAGTCCTTGTTGCCTCTGTTGCTGATGGTTTTGCTGCCAATGTTGATTAGGGTGCCTAGTCTGCCCTTGTACTTTTCTTTCCACATTTGGCCGAGGAACAAACAAAGGTTGCTGACGTGGTGACTTTGAAACCTGAAGCTGAGGAATACACCCGTGACTTGAGGTAAACCCTAGAGAAGGGGAAGGAATACTCACTTCCTTTGCAGCTACTGGCGTAAGATCCCCTGATACCTTCATACCATCCGGTCCGAACTCGATTGCTTTAGAGTCAATTAAGTCTTGCACTTGATGCTGGAATGCTCTACACCCCTCAATATCATGGCCTAGTGCCCCTGAGTGAAAATCACAATGAGCATTAATATCCCATCCTTTTGGAAGCTTTGTAGGAGGAGGAGTCAACTTTTAGAGCTCAATCAATCTTAACTGAAGCAGTTGCTGAAGTAATTTGGCATGACATGTCGGTAGAGGATCAAAAACCCTTTCTTGCTTCTGTTGATGATGAAGGAAAGCAACCGGGAGGGTCCCAGCTGTGATTTGCTGATGCGGTAGTTTTGGAACCCAAGGTTTCTGGATTGAGGAAGGTCTCTGAGAGGGGGGAAGAATATCCACCTCTTTAGCAGCAGTTGGAGGAACATCTCTTCGCTTGATAGTGCTGATGGGCGCAAAGTCGATTTCCCCTGAATCAATAAGCTCTTGGACCTTATACTTGAGCATCTTACAATTTTCAACATTATGACTAGGTACCCCTGAATGGAATTCACACCTATCATGGACATTGGAACCCATACGAAACTTGGTGTGTGGAGGTCCCGCAACAATCAATTCAATTAGCTGAAACTTGAGCAAGTGCTGAAGCAACCGAGCGTATGGCATCGGAATCGGATCAAACTTATTTTTAAACTTTTCTGGATTAAGACCTTCAAGAAACAGTTGGTGATGAAAAAGCTCTGACGGTGGAGAGGATTCATGAGGCAAACCATGGTCTAGAGGAGACCCCAAAGAGATAGGAGGATTGAGAAACTCTGCTGCGGAAGCGGACGCCTGATTATTTTCCTTTCTTAACACTGCATTCAGAATTTCCATAACCCGGCTCATTTGAGTCTTTATCTGGTCGACTTCTTCTCTCAGCAGTTCCTGACCTCGGGACAACGCCTGAATGTCCACCATGACATGCTCCAGTTGGGCCTTCATCTCAGTCACCTCCGCTCAGAGTTGTTCCATATCTGAACCTTGATTGTGGTGAATCGATTAGTTGGAAGAAGTCATGTTGGCCGTTCTGCAAAGAATACCCAGTCACAATGATAATCCACACCCTCGGATTTGGGTACCTGAAAACAAAAAATGCAAAAAATGAAATGCATGCAATGCAATGCTATGTTTATCATTTACGAGGTGCCTTATACCCTGATTTCAATCTTAACCACAGAAAGCTGAAAATCGCGATATGAAGATATGTGCCGTGATTATGTGCTTGTGTACAGATAACTGCCAATGGAATATTTCTGAATAAACTGCTTGTTTCAATTACAAAAGAAACCAAACATACGCACAACGTTCAACAATGAGTTCAAACATTATACATCAAAATAGTGGATTCATCAACAAGCCTGATGATATCCATCAACAAAACTACATTAAGAGAATGAGAGAAAAACTGTCAATCTGACAACCCCAAGTCCTTCAACTTTTCGCTTGAATACTTGATTTCCTCGAAGACTATGCGAGTACGCTGGTGATTTGGTCTTTCGATTAACTCCTTAATCAGAACATCTCTTTTTGCCAGAGCTTCAGCCAGCAAACCCATATGCATCGGAGAGCTTCATCATCACAGACTCCTTTGTACCTTTTCACGCCAGCTTGCATTTTGAGTTTCCCCATATCTGCCATAGCCTCTTCAAGCTCCTTCTTGGAAATCTTTAACTCCTCTCTGGCGTTTTCCAATTGCTCTTGAATTTTGCCAAGGTTCTCCCGATACTTCCTCCGTTGTTCGTGTGCCTTTTTGAGCTCGTCATCCTTGATCTTCATCTGTTCCTGCAACTCTGATTTTTCCATTCTAACCTCATCCCAAGCTTGTTGAAACTTGGCTAACGTGTCTTTAGTCTGGGCTAAGGCTTGTTTGGTCTTCTTATGAGCTTGAGTGGCAGCATCGGCACCCTTACTGATTTTCTGGAAATGTTGAGCTCTTTTGGCAAAATCCCTTTCTATTGCTTCTAAAATTTGTTCGGCGTCTTGGGCTTTCTGTTCCAATATTTTGTTGGTATGTAGCGCTTCTTGAAGACGGTTGCTCAGCTCAGAATTCTCTCCTTGAAGCTTTTTCACCGAGGCTTGCAATTTGTCGATGTCTTCCATAGTGGCAGTATTTTTTCTTTCTCATCCTCAGGATACAACAGGGGTGCCCTATCAAAAGGCAAGTGAAAATCTTCAACTCTTTTCTTCACCCACTCTTCATATACTGGATAAGCCCGATTGTTGGGTTTTCCTAGAGCAACTTTCCCTTTCTTTAGCACACTGGCCCAACTTTCAGAGGCTTTTTGTGTTGTTTCCAAACCGTCTGATGTGTGTAAATACAGGGACTCTTCTATATCCCTCTTAATGGGCGGACCCGTCAGAGCGTACCCAAATTGTCGGATAGCCAAAGAAGGATTGTAGTTGATTCCCCCCTTTCTTCCTATTAGTGGAACATTAGGGAACTCACCACAGCTATGGATAATATTCTTGCCAATTAATCCATGATCTATCCATATATTGTCTTTGGCAACTAGCCCCATTAAGCGCTGACTCCATTCTAGAGAACCTTTAGAATCCACAAAAGCCCCCGATTGCGGTAAGCGACTTGCAAACCACTTATAGAACTAAGGTGCACAACAACGAACTACCCATCCTCTTTTCTTTTCGTTTCTATTATATAAGGCGTAGTGAAGATCTCCCAACAGTGTTGGTACCAGATTTTTCATCATGAATATCCTAATGGCGTCCGTATCAACAAAGTCAGGCTCGTTGGGGAACAACACAATACCATAGACACAAAGGGCTAGCAATACATTAAAAGTAACCCATTTCTCGCCTTTAGCTGCCTCCTGAGCCTTCTTCATCAGATACCCCAGCTTGTAACCATGAAGCTTTCCTTTGTTAGAGATATTGGCTTCTAACTCTGACTTACTCAAATAAAGAGCACTAGCCACCTTTCCATAATCCAAATCACCTGTAGACCCAAAGAAAGGAGGCTCCTCCTTGATAGCAATCCCTAGCATGTTGGAATACTCCTCTAAAGTAGGTACCAATAAATAATCTGGAAATACAAAACACCTCAGAGGAGGATCGTAGAACTGCATCAAAGTATAGAGGCCCCTGTATTCGTAATCACTGACATTGCAAACAAAAGATAAAATCCACCCTTATTTTTCTTTAAAAGCTTCCAGCACTTCAGGGCTCGCCATTCCTTTCAGGACAATAATAAGGCCTAGAGTATGCGTGAGGAACTTGTAATTGATGATGTTCTTCTTCTCTTTAGTATTCATCCTTGTGAAAACCCGATGACTGGAATCGAGGGTAAAATATGCACCTGGAAATGAGTAAACATGTATGTTAGGATATGTAAATGCAATGCAAAGGGCATGGTATCAAGGTGCCAAGTGCCTGTGCTGGACTGTGAACGGTGTCAGTGTATCTCTGAGAACAATATAGAACCATAGATAGGAACCATCTAAATACAATAGCATGAATTCTCCTTTTGTGTAACGTCAACAGAAAACCGGGTATGTAGGAGGTCATGGTTACCTGTAAACCTGTAAACAACCCGCCCTTCTCACGTGTGGGTACTAAGATCCTCAGTATCCCGAGCTCTCAGGTCGAGGAATAATGATACGTTCACCATTTCTGGTTTGGCATCATCATCAACCGAGGAGGTCTCAACTGATTCTCCAAAACAAAAGGTCCTCAGCTTCAGGCACTGAGGTCGAGAAGCAATAGTACATTCATCCCTTCGGGGTACAGTACTATCGCCAATCGAGGAGTGCCTCCACTGATTCTCTTTCAAAAAGGATATCCTATAGCAAGTTCCCAGTATTGGGTCCTCGGATCAAGAATATGTAATGGGTTTGCCATTCCTGGTATGCCATTATCACATCTCGGGAGGAGTACCGCAACTGAGTCCTCGGGAATGGTCACCAGAGTCGACAGTTCCTCAAGAGAATAACTACTGGCCTGTATAAACATACAGTAGCAGATAGCTCCTGATAGAACCTCGTCTGGTTGTGGGTCTCATGAACAACAATATGTGGTCACCACCATGCAAGCGTCATGACTATCCACTCTAATACCTATGTGTATACTCAAGCCTGGGTAGTGGGCTTATCTCTCAGAACACCCTGCCCACCAAACAGAAAAATCTAGCACAACACAGTATAATAATGATATGTAATGCAGTAAATGCGATAAATATAGTAAAGTACAGTAAAGCGGTAATACGATAAACAACAATACAATAAAATAGTAAATACAGCAAAATACAGCATCCAAGTAAACACCCAAAGAAACAAGACAACAAGCGCTAGGATTGACTCGCTTAGGGAACCAGAGATTCTGGGTTCGTTCCTGGGATTTTCATCCAAGTACAAACGCAAAAGTGGCGCGGAAACAGAGTCGCCAGCAATGTGTATTTATCCCAAGAGATGGAAAGGAAACACTGCATAAACCTGAGGGAAGGAAAGTGCATGGTCTTGCAACCAAGAGAAATGGGTTCGGGAGTCGGTTACGCGAGGGGAAGGTATTAGCACCCCCCATGCGTATATCGTACCCGATGGGATCCACGCTTGCTGTTCGATCAAAGGGTGTCAACGTCTGGAGCTTCACTGCTACTGGAAAGGAAAAGGAACAGGAACGGAAAAGAACGAGGAAACGGGGAGGAAAAGAAGAAAGAAGTGACTCGATAGGATGTTATCGTTGTCCTAGGCCTACGTATTCCCTCAGTGTAATGGGAAAGTCAGAGTCAACGTAGTTCGACGGACTACGGGGAAAGGTTGCTCGTCGAGATATCGCATCTCGTGCCTACGTATCATCAATCAGACGAGGAATAAGAATCAGAGCAAACGTAGTTCGGCTCAACAAGGGTTGCTTGGTTTATATGTTTTTATGGAAACGTCAGAATGCGCGTCCCAGCAGTTAGGTGTTGCAGCTTGATGTATGGAGACTTAGGTGTTACCTGTTTTTGGTAGAACGGACGTGGCGAATCCTTAAGAAATGAGTGAATGAGATGAGAAGAGAGTTTGTTTGTTTGTTTTTGTCTTTTAAGAAGAAGTGTTTTGATTATTTTTGTGTTAGTAACATGTATTGCATTCAAGTCTATGATATAGGATCGAATGCGTCGCATGGTCGTCCTAACAAGACGTATGCTAAACACTCTAGAAAGGCGGAGGGAAACCCTCCTCCTTCCATTTCCCACATGCAAGGCTCACATGCAATATGCGTTAATCTTTTATTAAATGTTTTTGCTTTTGTTTTGAGATGAGAAGAAGAGAATCTCAAAGGTTAAGAAAGGTAAAATCTAATGAGGGAGACTAAGACTCAAACCCTAAAGTTATCATACATGGATGTTTCTAATGGTTAAGTGTGGTTTAGAAACCTAACTCTAAAAGAAAAGAAAAGAAGAGTGAGTTCTAACTTACTTCAAAGATGGAAGCTAAGTCAAGAACTCAAAGGGGATGAAAGAGATTGAACAAAGAAAGCATTGAAATGCTTTGCACAAACACAAAAGAGAAAACATTAAAAAGATGAGGGAAGAAAGTTGTATGTGGGAGCATACCCACACACATGACTTACCATTAGCCCCTACAAGCAAAGGTTAGTTCAATAATGCAATAAGAAAGCATAAGTAAAAGAAAGAAAACAATTAAGCATCAAACTACTTATGAAATGACATTAAGCATCAAACAAAGCTCAAACCTAAAAGGAAAGAATTCTAAGTACTAAATGACTTCTAAATTCAGTAGCTATGTCTTAAGGTGTTCAATTAGGGTTATGATACCTAATGGGATCAAACTATGCACAAACAATGTCTTAAACATCAAAGAAAAGCACTATGAAAGTAGTGGATGAAAGATGAACAAAGATGCAAAGTGAACATGCATTTATGCTTAATGAAATGTCAAGGTCAGAAGTATACATCATTTATGAATGTATTATAATTCATATGAACAATCATACAAGTCATGGATGAAATGATTCAAGTAGAAGAAAATAGATGAAGGAGAAATGAAAAGGAGAGAAACAAGTTTCAATTAGATGCACAAATTTGCATGTTAAAGATGCATGACATATGAAATGAGTATGAATTCATATAGACCAGTAGCATACAATTGATGATATGCAAATGGCATGAGTGAAATGGCATACACAATGCAAACACAAATCATATAGAGCACAAGAAGAAATTAGATGTGGAATTAGGTCAAAAATGCAAGTTAAAATGCATAAACACACATCAAAGGTAAACCAAAATCAAAATGACTTACAAGTGAACCAAGAAGGACCTATAATTCTCTAGACAAACCATATAATCTCACACAACACAGGCATAATAAGGTGGCACAAGTGCCTCATCAAAATCATGTTAGATGGAGGTAAAAGAACATGCATAAATGTTGCTTCAAATACAAGGTATCAAACAATTACCAAATCACATGGACAAAAATATGAACATAGGTATCAACTAACCTAAGTCAGGGGCTAACCTTGTATCAAAACTCATGTCAAAAATCAAAAGGAAACATGATCAAAAGGTCCCACAAAGTCTCATTGAGACACATCAAAAGAAAGCTCACATATGAACGTCAAAACCTAAGATAAAATGACTTTAAAAATAAAATGAAAATGTTTTTAGATGCTTTCAGATGTTATTTAACAAGTACAAAAAGAATGAATGCAAAAGAGTATGTGAGTTAAGAGAAATAAAATGGGAAAGTTCAAGTACCAATGAAGAAAATCATTTAAAAGGAAATTAAAGAGAAATTCTGAAAATATAAGCAAAAATTACTAAAATCAGAATTAAAAATAAAAGTAAATTATTTTTATGTATCAAGATGACATATGAATTTATTTAGAATTTTTAGAGTTGAATTATTATTTTTAATAAGAGAAAACAAAACAATTTAAAAAAAGAAAATAAAAATGTAAAGAAAAGAGTGCAGGGGGCGTGGCGAAAGTAAAAATGCAGTTTAAAAATGAATTGGGCTCAACGTGTGGGGGGTGTGAAAAGCATTTCAGGGTCCAGTCCAATAAGGGGCATGTGTGTGTGGTTAAGGTGTATATTCAGTCAACATTTGACTCAATCTGAGCCATACGATCAGGTCAATGCACAAAGATCAGGAAAGTCATGTAATCTAATGGTCCACATGCAAGGCATATCACACTTATCACGCACGCACATACATGTAACCAAGCTGAGGAAAAAAAAATGGGCACGTGACATGCAACCTCTTCATCTATGCGTTGGATGAAATTAAATCAACGACTGTGATATATTCTGGAAACAAAACCCTAAACAACCCTCACCGGCCGGAGAAGGACCTCCAGTCATCTTCTCCGGCCATCTCCGACCACTGCAACTAATCAAAACCTCCAGAAATTAATAAAACGCACATCAAATGAAAGAGGAAGTCACGTAGAATATGGATCCACAATTAGTTTTCACAAATCACACACATATGCAGAGAATCGAACACATCAAGTTTGCCCTAGGTTTGGATCTACACCTCTAAAAGGTCTATCAACTATCCAGATTACTCACACTGCTTCTATTAAGCTAAAATCAACATGAAACAAGCATTAATAAGTAGAAATCGTGCAAGAAAAGTTTGAAGAAGTTCAAACCTGGAACTCTGAAAAACTTTGAATCAAAAGAAAACCAGAGAGGAGAACTTGATCTTGATCTTTCTAAGAGCAAAATAAATGCTCTAAAGATTTGAATCTTGATGAAAGCAGAGAGAAAATCAAATCTGAAGTGAGATTGCACTTGATGAATTAACCTTGTTTCAGCTTGTTCTTGATCAAAAGGTTACAATGTGAAACAATGGATGAAGATGATGATGGAATCGTGCAGAGAGAAAGAGAATTCAGAGAGAGTTTGAGAGTGAAACTTTGTGAAAATGTGAGAAAAATGAAGAGTGTTTTTTCTGCAATTCAGTTGGAACTTCTATTTATATCCTTAGTTAAGGTGTTAACTACAACAGTTGACAGTTGGAAAGGTAGTTAAATGAGTTGAGTTAAGTGAGTTCTGAGTTAACAAAATGAGTGAGGTTGTTAATGGCACGAGTTGGTGAGTTTGGTTAGAGTGTGGAGAAGCTCATGGCAGCTAGGGTGGTGATTAGAATGGATGGTGGTGATTTTAGAATGAAGCGCGATGATGTAGGTTGTTGCTGCAGAAACTTGCAAGACAAGCTTCTCCCTTTCCTCTTTCATGTATTGTGGAAGTATATGTACATGTATGTGAGATGTGTGTGTGTGTTCATAATAGGAAATGAATGAATGGTGTGAGATGTGTACCCTGCGTGCAAACAAGCTGAAATATCTACAACAATGACATAACATCTCATCTTGGCAGCCAAAACCAATCAGTGGAAATATGAAAGTTTGAGGAGGGATTTCTTTATGTATGGTGGATGGAATGAGGAGTTTTTGATGTCATTAGAAAGAGGAAACATAAGAGAACATGTTTGGTATGGAAATCAAATTGAATGGATACCTTTAACACACTTGAAAATGGCTTGAAACTCAAGGGATCCAAACTGCATCATGGGCGTGGCAAATTGTGGCACACATGGCAACATGACTTGTGGAAAATTCAGAGTGAAACCATCAACTTTGGGCCCTCATAACTCTTTATCCTTTGATCAAATGAAAAATCTCCAAACATGAAAGTTGTAGAGGGAATGGAGAAGAACAACTTTCATGTTGGAAAGTTTTTCATTTGAAACTTCCTTGATAAAGAAAATTAGCTTGACATTTGGCACACCAAGTGTTTGATGAAATTATGGCCAGGAGGCCTGAACTTGCCTTGCCATGACTTGAAATTTGCCTTGATTTTACCAAACTTTGATTGATCATAACTCCCTCAATTTTGATCCAATGGAAGAGTTCTTGATATGGATTTGAAGCTTGGAATGTGATATTTGATTTTTCTCAACTTGGGCCTGAAGTTTGGAGCTTTTATCATAGAGAAAGAATCCCTTAAAGTGTAGTGCAAAATGGTCCAAACTTGCCATTTTTGGAAACCCTAAGTTTCTAAAAATGGAAACTTTGTGCACTTCTTGATTTTGGATGATTCCTCCATCATTTCTTGATCAAATCTTGTTCAATGAACATATATAACTTGAATTTCATGATTTTGACCTTAAAAAGTCAGGAGTTGACTTTTTTCACTGCATAGTTGACTTTTTCCCCAATTTCTTGATTCTCAGGCAACTGGCCAATTGAACCTCTTCTGAAATGAACCAATGGGTAATCTTCCATCCATAGATACTTAATATCATGTAGAAAACATGGAGATCAAGTTTGAACCAAAATTTCATCAAGACACTGCTTGAACCCAAAACCCTAATTTTGACTGCTTTTGATAAGAGATGGTGAACTGTCCAATCTTCTTGATGAATTCCCATCTTCCAATGACTTGTGGCATCAAATGGGATGACATATGATATAAGAGACCTTTGAGGCTTGCTTGGGAAACCCTTGACTCTATCTCTTTTGCCTTGGATGATCAATATTCTGAAAACCACTGATCACATGCCCCATGCTGAATGCAATGCAATGTTTTATTTTTATATGACTTGAATGCAATGTAATGCAATGAAAGCACATGCTAAATGATATGAAAAATGAGAGGGCAAATTTTGGGGTATTACAATATGCAATAAGACAAAGGTTTCTTATATGTTACACTCTCATACCCCTTTAAAATTTGTTTATTTCTGGAAGATTACAATGAGCTAAACCAACAGGTTCACGACCTCTCTCTCGGAACTTAATACCTGGACCACTCACTATTCAGCAATATTCCAGAAAGAACTGAAACTTCAGGGTTAAAGAAAATATAACAAATAATAAAACCGGTGAAATAATACAATTCTTTAAAAATAATGTGATTCAGACCGGCCTCAGAACCTCAGAGGCTCTGAGGTAATAGTTATATATATATATATATATATATATATATATATATATATATATATATATATATATATATATATATATATATATATAACATTAGCAGTAAAGTGGTCGAGCTGGTAAAGAAACAATCTAATAATCGATGTTTCAAGGGTTTGATTCCCACGAATGTTGATTTTTTCAGAAATTTTAATTTTGTACATTAGACACCGTTTTTATTTAGTTATAGGCGCTGCCTAATGTACTACTAAAGGCAACACTTTTATTAATTAATAAGCATTGTCTAATGTACTACTTCAGATATGGCTTTTATTTATTAACAAACGTTGTCTAATGTACTACTAAAGGCAACACTTTTATTTATTAATAAGCCCCGCTTAATGTTGATTTTTTCTGAAATTTTAATTAGTTAAAATTTTAAAGATTCTTTGTGTACATTAGACAACGCTTTTTTTTTTATTTACGACGCTGCGTAATGTATTGCTTAAGGCCGCACTTTTATTTATTAATAAGCGCTGCCTAATGTACTACTTAAGGAAACACTTTTATTAATAATAAGCGTTGTCTAAAGTAAAAGCGTTGTCTAATATATAATTTTTTTAAAATTATTTTTTATTTAACATATAACAACATTTATATTACAAAGCGCTACCTATCTAGATACCTTATGCCAACTCTTATTATCAAAAGCGCTGTCAAATGTCATCTTTTATTTTTTAGTAGCGTTTTTATAAAAAAGCATTAGTAAAAAAGGTGTTGCCTAAAGTATTTTTTGGCAATGTGCATCGACATTGCAAAACTTTGAAGATAAAAGACAAACCAAATAACTTGCAAGATAAAAGTAAAGATGACCATCATATTACCCCATTAGAAAAAGTGCTTTTAACGCAGACGCGAAATGCATTTTACCTCGGCTGCAAAAGCGAGGTAACGAACGTCGTCATGAAAAGTAAAGGCATATAACCTCGGTTATTTAAAAATGGAGGTGTAAATTAATTTGGACATGGGTTCGAACCTCAACATCTGCATTTTTATTATTTACAAAACTAACGCCTCATACATCTCGGTTTACAATTAAACCGAGGGGTAAGATAAATTTTTTTTAATTGAAATCTGTTACATTGTTTACATAGAAAATAAATACAAATAATTTTTTTAAAAATTTTGATGTTTATCCAGAATATTACATTATTTAAAAAAAATAATAAAATAAAAATTAATTTATCCCTGAAGATCATATGTTGGATCTTCGACTCCTTGATTTTTGGGCATGGTCAAATGCTTCACCTTGCAAATATTTGTTTCCGATATAATATAATAAAAGGGTTAAAAAAAATATAAAAATAAATAATTTTCTGCTCAAATGAATATTTAAAAACACAAACCTTAAACCAAGATAATTTTCTACACTTGCAATCCATCGCTAATGGGAAAAGTTAAAATGGAGGATGTAGATAGTTTCAATCGCTTAATGATGTTTCTTTATCTATTATAGATATCAGAAATCCATTATAATGGAAGTTTAGGTACCACGTGTATCACAAATGGTAGTGTCTTGAGCGTTGATAATCATGAAATGAATGACAAAGATTTGTTTAAGGACGTTGATTAATATCTAAAATTATCACGCTAAGTTATCCCCTCGACTTCTATAAAAACTAAGGTGAACATGTTTTTTTAATCACATTGTTTACACAAAATATTGAAAAAAAAATAATACAACAAAACCAAAATTTTGGTGTAAGAGGTTAACTGGTTCAAATATTACATGCATTCAATTTCTAGAAGTTATTTGGTCTAACCATTGAATGCATCTAACTTTTAAAGGAATTATATATTCCAATTATTGAAAAAATATTTTTCTGCACTTGCAATCCATCATAGAGAACTTTTACAAGCTTCTAAATATAACAACAACAACAACATCAACACCATTTTGTGAGCGACTACATATAAGTTATGATTTGGGTAAAACCTGTTTAACGAGTGCTTTTATAGTAAATGTTATGTATCTTATCCATCGATTATTAAGGAAATCGGTAGAATATATCATTTAGTTTACAAAAATATTATAATAATTAAAATTAGTTTCCTGAATTGTTTTGACCTCAGAGATTTTGAAAAACTGAGGTAATATGTGATTTCTATTTCTAAAAATATAAATCATGGCACACATTGGAATGATATCCACTAGAATATCAATGATCATCCATATTAAAAAATGTAACATATCTTTTGGATTTTCAAGGCGTTTGAGCTTCTCTAATTGTTTAACTTCCTATTCTTCACTTTATTTAAAGATTATTCCTTGTTTCAACATCTCATTTCCAACACTTTGTGTCTTCAAACCCAGTTTCAAAGTCTTTACTTTTCTTCAAAAAATTCTTCAACAACCTTAGATGAAAATCTTTTGTTCGTAATCAATGAAAAATTTGTTGATTTCGATGATTTGAAAGACAAAGGTATTGATCGAAAGAAAACTATTCGCAAATAAAAGTTGAACGATTACTTTGACATTCTTAATGGAAACATCTACATTAATCTCGTTAAAGAGTCCTAGTTAAATGCCTTTGTTAGGACATCTGGTCATGATGTTAAGTCAATCCAGTCCTATGTCAATGGCTTTCCTGTCACAATTACTCAGACACTTCTTGCTCAGACAATAAAATGTGAAGAGGAAGGTTGTTGTGTTGAACATTATAGATTCAACAATGTCTATAAAGATCACATCCACCTAATTTATGCAACCAACGATAATCTCAACAGTCCTACTAGTCTACGACCAATTGGAAAAGTTTTGAATCAACTTTTAGTGTCAAATCTCAGTCCAAGAGAGAAAGAACTTGAAACGCTTACTTGGAATGACAAGCATCTCTTGTTTTTCTTTACCAAGAACATCATATTTAATCTTCCTCTTACCATTTTTAATTTCTTAAAGGAAATGATAATCCTCCCTAGGGATGAAATGACTTTCCTCATACCATATGAAAGAGTTCTTTCTGAACTTTTCTCTAAGTTAGGGATATTTAATAGTGATACTATTGATGTTGAGTGGAGTCAGAAATTTGAATATGTCGAATAGTTATTTGTTGTCCCGTTTTTAATTAATGAAATATTTTCTTTCATATTATTGCCTATTTATTTTTATTGATAACAAAAACTTTTGAGAATTACTAATTAATAAGAAAAAAAAAGAAGAAAAAAAATGAACTAAGAAAAAAAGGGAAGATTGGAAGGCGCCAAGTGAGAAATCATTGAAAAAAACCTTAACTACCATTACTGGGATTCGAAGCTCATTCCCTAATAACTATGTTACCTCAGTTTTAAAAAAACACTGAGGTATTAGGTTTTTTTCCATAAAATTTGACGCTCACTTATAGCTATATTACCTCGTTTTTGAACAAAACAGAGGGAAAAGGCTGTTTAAAAAAAACCAATGAAACATGTCGCTCCCAGGATCTATAGGCTCGGTTTTTGGCATGTTTGGCATGAAATCTTCCTCATAAAAAGTTTTATTTGTTATAGTGTTACTTGGGGGAATATGAAGATCATCACTAACAAATGTGTGAATCTCGCGATGAGAAAGGACTGGTACATGGGTGCTTGGATAAGAAACCAGTACGATGATACTTAAACTATCGTGACATGGAACCAATAGGGAGATAACAACCCTATTATTGTTGAATACGAGGCCATCTTGAATATGTCTAAGTTTTCTAAGGAGATAAAGGTTTGGGATCTGTAGATTAAAAATAATTGAAATAATGTGATGGAGATTGTTCATAGAAAGAGGAAAAAATGAAGTATGTAATGCCCTGTATAATATATATCTAGAATAATACAATACACGCATTTTATTTGGTATTGACACCATCATAAGTTCCTAATGGCGTAATTCACATACTTAACCATTTTCCTAAACACAAAACAATCTATGGTACAAGTTATGGAAACTATCCAAAGATAAAAATCTAAGAATAATATACAAATACTCCACATTGTACAAGAACAATAAAATACACAGCGGAATAAGCTTAACTAAGCTTCTCTTGAAACATCCAAGCATCGCTCCACTTGTAAATCAAACCTGCAAACCACACCTGAAATAAAGCAACTATAGTGGGGGTGAGATACATCAAATCTCAGTGAGTTCCCTATCTTATACTCCTCTCGGCTTTATAGGTTTCTAACAAGCCTAACTCAAGTCAAAAGGGAAGGGAAAATGACCTTGAGTACTCAATCTCACAATCTCACAATCTCACACTATATGGAAACATGTCATGAGTTCATCAACTCACAATGTCACTAATCGGTAACCACACCAAGGCATCCCTTGTTCCCGTCTGCTTCTACGTCTAGAAGTCGACCCGAGTCATGGATCCTTGAACCTACTTTACATACGAATGGATTTGGGTTCTACGGGCCTTTTTACCGTTATGAACCGTCACTTTACACGAGCCTTATACCGTCAGAAAGCATTCACCCCTCGGGCGCCATTCGTACAGCACGGGGAATCAAACCTGCCAAGTAGTCATGCATATGTTTTAGAGGAGCTCGAGACCCATGAAAACGCAACTCAAAGAACTGGTTACGATTACGTGATCACACACACAAACGCGATTGTATTCGACAATCACAAGGCCACAATGCCTTAAGGCCACAATCGCCTTAACAATAAAACATAACAATTACATATGTTTCCTATACTAGTGTTTCACTCACCTCTAGACCATTACTCGGCAAGGATGCACATCTACATCGAATGCTACGAGCATCGCCATCTAGATTATTTATCAATCCTAGTCACAACCTAGAATCATATCATTAGGTTTTGGCGGTAAGGTTTCCTCACTCTTCCTAATTTGTCTTAAGCATGCATATTCTCTCATTCATACTTAACAACAATTATATAGACATGGCATAACACAAATATTACAAGTAAACACATATAATCACACATCACATAAAACATCACTTTCCTTCATTTCCCACACTGCATAAACCTGAGGGAAAGGAAAGAGCATGGTCTTGCGACCAAGAGAAATGGGTTCAGGAGTCAGTTACGCGAAGGGAAGGTAATTAGCACCCCCACGCGTCCATCGTACCCGATGGAATCCATGCTTGCTTGTCTCGATCAAAGGGTGATAGAATAGATACTGGAAAAGGAATGGAAAGAAAATGAGAAACAAATGTAGGGAAAATAAAAGAAAGTGCTCGAATGGGCCCTACCCCACTGCCTATGTATTCTCATCAGGAACATGAGAATCAGAGCGACGTAGTTCCCCTCTCAACAAGGGAAAGTTGTTTGTGCTTTTTAGTGGAAACATCAGAGTGCGCGTTCCAGCAGTTAGGTGTTGCAGCTCGCTGTAGGGAGACTTAGGTGTTACCTGTTTACGGTG
>JALAZF010000487.1:4200000-4605004 GCA_022829125.1 Lathyrus tuberosus | reverse complement strand
TCTTCAAATCATGATACATCCGCGTAGCTCCCGGATGGATACTCAACCTACTACGATGACCTTCCTTCAAATCCGGCACACAAATTCTGGCCCGGAATTTCAACACACCAGCATTATCCATCTTAAAATCACCTTCAGGATCACTTCCTCCTTTAGGCATCAAGTCTACTAACTTCACATCAAGTCTTTGGTTTTCTTTGATTAAATCCAAGAAATCATTATTCACCTGCAACATACCCAACATAACACTCTCTGGTGCAGTTCCACAAACCATGCTCAAGTCTCTGAACTGTTCAATTAACTCCATTTCTTCACCATCAAAGCCGACATATGAATGGTCTTCTAACTCAAAGCATCTGCGACAACATTATCCTTTCCTCGATGATAGCTCAAACTGAAATCATAATCCTTCAGAAATTCCAACAATCTTCTCTGCCTCATATTCAACTCCTTTTGATCAAACAGGTATTTCAAACTCTTATGATCACTGAACACCTCAAACCTCAATCCATATAAATAATGCCTCCAGATTTTTAATATGAAAACAACCGCAGCTAATTCAAGATCATGAGTAGGATAATTCCTTTCATGCATCCTCAATTGTCGCGAAGCATAAGCCACCACCTTACCATCTTGCATAAGAACATCGCCTAAGCCCATCTTAGACGCATCACAATACACCACAAAAGGTTCACTTGGGGTCGGTAGCACTAAAACTGGCGTTGTAGTCAACTTCTTCTTTAGTTCCTCAAAACTCTCTTCACAAGCTGCATCCCACACAAAAACTTGGTTCTTTCTAGTCAACTGAGTTAACGGCAATGCCAAATTAGAAAACCCTTCGATAAACCTTCGGTAATAACCTGCCAAACCCAAAAAGCTTCTAATTTCTGTTGCTGTCTTCGGAGGTTCCCATTGGAGCACTGCACTTACTTTAGATGGGTCCACCGCTATACCATCACCAGAAATAACATGCCCCAAGAAACTTACAGTCTTCAACCAGAATTCACATTTTGATAATTTTGCAAATAGCTTATTATCCTTCAGTACCTGCAAAGCAATCCTCAAATGCCCTGCATGCTCTTCATCACTCTTAGAATAAATCAGTATATCATCAATAAACACCACGATAAACTGATCCAAATAAGAATGAAAGATACGGTTCATGTACTCCATAGACACACCCAGCGCATTAGACACCCCGAAAGGCATTACAACATATTCATAATGTCCATAACGAGTTCTGAACGCCGTCTTCTGAATATCACCTTCTTTTACTCTGATCTGATGGTAACCCGACCTCAAATCAATTTTACTGAATACCCGAGCTCCCACAAGCTGATCCATTAAGTCATCAATTCTAGGAAGCGGATATTTATTCTTAATGGTCACCTTATTCAACTAACGGTAATCAATGCACAAACGCATACTACCATCCTTTTTCTTCACCAATAACACTAGAGCTCCCCATGGCGACACACTTGGTCTGATAAACTTCCTATCCAACAATTCTCCAATCTGAGATTTCAACTCTGCCAACTCTGTTGCAGACATTCGGTACAATGCCATAGATATAGGCCTTGTACCAGGAACAAGATCAATACTAAAGTCAACTTCCCTCGTCGGAGGTAACTCCGTAATATCATCAGGAAACACTTTAGGAAATTCGTTCACTACCGGCAACTCTTTCACTGAAGTCTTACTGTCAACAGATAATGAAGCAAATAAAGCAAACATCTTAGCTTCATCTTCCAACAATGTTCTCAGCTCCTTATTAGATAAAGAATTAGCCAACGTTTCTTCTTCAGGAGTAAGAAACAACAACACCTTCCGAAAGCAGTCAATATAAACCCGGTTGAACTCCAACCTGTTCATCCCTAGAATAACATCAAGATTACCGAGTGGCAAACAAATCAGATCCACTCCGAAATCTCTACCAAAAATAGTCAACGGACACTTCAGACACACCAAAGAAGTAATCACTGACCCAATAGATGGAGTTTCAATAGTCATCCGTCGCTCTAGAGTAGACGGTACCAGTCCTAATCTTTTCACACAATCAACAGAAATAAACGAGTGGGTTGCACCCGTGTCAATAATAGCAGTCAAAGGAGTATCATTAATAAAGCAAGTACCTTTGATGGAACGCTCCTCATCAGCAGACTGAGTTCCCACCAAAGCAAACACCTTCCCACTGTCCCGAGACTCCTTAGCTTTCCTTGGCTTCTCGCAGTGAGTGCTGATATGACCCTTCTCACCACAATTATAACAAGTAGGCATAGTAGCCCTACAATCAGCTATCACATGGCCAGGCTTTCCACACTTGAAGCACTTCTTCAGTTTATTAGGACAATCATTGGCACGGTGACCCGTGCCACCACACCTGAAACACTTCAGCTCAGTAGATGATTTTCCATCCTTAGGCTTCTTATCAGCAACAACCTTATGTTTTCCCTTATCAGCAGGAGCACTATAAGGAGTACCCCCAAATCTCTGCTTACCCTTTCTGTCACTTACAGCCTTGTAGTGAGCAATTCTGGCCCTGTTGTCATTGTCATATATTCTGCTTCTGCTTACCAGCTCAGGATAATCTCTGATCTTCTGACAAGCGATACCCAACTTGATCTCAGGACGCAGTCCACTTTCAAATTTCAGACACTTGGAATTCATAGCTTTCTCAGTGTTGTAGTGAGGACAATACTGTACCAGCTCCTTAAACTTGGCAGCATACTCAGTCACGGTCATTCTACCATGTTTCAGTTCCAGAAATTCCAGCTCTCTTGCACCACAGACATCTTCTGGAAAATACTTTCCCAGAAACTCAGCTTGAAACACAGCCAAAGTAATTGCAGTACCCGCAGTTTCCAACCTATGACGACTGTTGTCCCACCAGACTTCGGCCTCTCCAATCAACATGTGAGTACCAAACCTCACCTTTTGTGCATCACTGCACCCCATAGTTCTAAAGATCTTCTCCACTGCCTTCAGCCACTTCTGTGCAGCTTCAGAGTCAAGAATACAACAAAGGGGTGAGAAATCACGATCAAATATTAACGGTGATTAAATACATGATAAATAAGGTAACATTCACATACAACATCAACCACACACCAAACACGGCCTACTGCCCATTCTCATCAATAACATCAAACAACAATGAATGCGACTCAACACCATGCATGCGGTACCAACTCGTTGGTTCATTCAATCGAACCCCGGATAGATCACATACACCCCTACTTGGCAATGATTTATCCCCACCATTCTCCATATAGGAGTACGGATGAATCACATAAACTCCTCCTGAGCAATGATTCATCCCACCAAAACAACATGAAATGCATGACACCAAATGCATATAAACACATGTATAATATCATAATACATGCTCACGATCCTACTGATCACATCAACATATCAACAATACCAACATCACACCATTTGTTTCATATGCACCAACCATCCAATTAATTAATTAATTAATTTAAAATAATTAAAATTAATATATTCATCACCAAGATATTAGTCCTCAGTTACTGGCACCCCCCCTTCAACCTCTCAAACCATTAGAAATCGAATCCGATGCGAAAACGGGAAAGAAATCGCAAAATGGTAAAATTCTGCACTCAATCTGTCCATACGCGTATTGACTTGAGTCATACGCGTATGACTTGTTTTCTCGCCCATCCATACGCGTAAAGCCCCCTCTGATACCGTATGGCCTTATACCCTGCTCTGCCATACGCGTACTGCCAACATCATACGCGTACGAGCAAAGACTGATTTTTCCTTCCAAATCTCAATTCTCATATCTAATTACGCGTATAGCTATCCCATACGCGTAATGCCTTCCACCATACACGTAACATGCCCATTTCTGCCTACCCTTACGCGTATGAACACTTCCCATACGCGTACTGCTCCATTTCCTTCACTCCCATACGCGTATGGCCTAGCCCAATACGCGTATGGCCAGATCTGTTACGCGATTCACCAGAGGCTTACCAATTCTGCACTCTGCTAAGATTTCCTCAATCTTTCACTTCTAAACAGACCTATAATCTTTTCTACATTGATTTTAGGTTCATTATTCATCTTTTCACTTGCGTCTAAGGATTACTACACAATTAGAGGTTCCAATTATCAATTCGTTCCCTCAATTGGGTCACAACAACAGATCTCAGTTCTTGATCAAATATAACATCATCATCAACAGAATTTCAGGAAAACATGTAACGAAACATGACGAATTCAACGCCACAACAATCATATTCAACACTTCATGAACATAAAAAAATCAGTACATGGGATCCTACGGGGTTAAGGAATCCCCACTACCCTATCATGCATATAACACCAATATTAACCCGTTTCTCCCCCCTTACCTCGAATCTTCTCAGAAATCCGGACAAATTTGGTGTAGAACTCAAGCCCTAGCACACTTTCCTTCTTCCTTGTTCTTCCTCTCAACCTTTTCTCTATTTCTCGTTTAACGTGTAAACTTCCTAATTTCCCTAAACCCCAAACTAATACACCTAATCTTATTTTAATTAAATTACTTAATAATAATATAAATAATAACAATAATAATATTTCTATTACTAATTAAATTATTATTATTATTAACTATATCATATTAATTTTAATTTTAATGGCTTTATCTCATTAATCGCCCTTCTAAACTAAGGACAACTATCAGACGCACTCAGAACACCCCCTCCCCCCCAAATAAGGACACACTAATAAAATAATACAAGATTACTAAATAATTAAAATGGGGTGTTAAAACTCTCCCCCACTTAAATTATTCTCGTCCTCAAAATTTACCTGATGGAAACAATTCCGGATACGACTCTCGCATCCTGCTTTCCAATTCCCAGGTCACACTGCCTCCTGCAGCACCTCCCCAAACCACTCTCACCAGAGGTATCCCCTTTCCTCTGAGTTACTTCATCTTACGATCGTCGATCCTCAACGACATCGTCTCCACAGTAAGATTCTCCCTAATCTGAACTTCGTCTCTCTGAATCACATGAGACGGATCTGAAACATACTTCCGAAGTTGCGACACATGAAACACGTCATGCAAGTTTGAAAGTTCAGGCGGCAACGCCACCCTATAAGCCACTATACCAATCCTCTGCAAGATTTGATACGGTCCAATAAACTTAGGGTCCAACTTCTTAGATTTCAAAGCACGACCCACACCGGTCACTGGGTTGACTCTTAGGAACATGTGATCACTTTCGCTGAATTCCAAATCTTTCCTCCGATTATCATGATAACTCCTCTATCTACTCTGAGACGCTTCCATCTTCTCACGGATCATTTGAATTGTCTCAGTTGTCTGTTTCACAATTTCAGGTCCAAGCACCACATTCTCACCTGTTTCATACCAACATAAAGGTGTCCTGCACCTTCTACCATACAAAGCTTCAAAAGGCGCCATTCCAATACTAGAATGGTAACTATTGTTGTACGTGAACTCAATCAATGGCAAATGAGTATCCCACGCACCACCCTTCTACAATACACAAGCTCTCCACAAATCCTCCAACGACTGGATAGTCCTCTCAGATTGACCATCGGTCTGTGGATGATAAGCCAAACTCAACTTCAACTTGGTTACCAAGGCTTCCTGCAGACTACTCCAAAATTCTGAAGTAAACCTCGGATCTCTATCCGACACAATACTCGACGGAACACCATGTAGCTTCACAATTATCCGAATATAAATTTCTGCCAGCTTTGTCAACGGAAAACTGATGTTAATTGGTATAAAATGTGCGGACTTCGTAAGTCGATCCACAACTACCCAAATAGCATCAAATCCTCTCGTCGTATTTGGCAAACCTGTAACAAAATCCATCGTGATACAATCCCATTTCCATACCGGAACATCCATTGGTTGCATAAATCCAGAAGGTCTCTGATGTTCTACCTTCGACTTCTGACATGTCAAATAAGCATAAACAAATTGGGCTATATCTTTATTCATACCAGACCACCAAAATAATTTCTTCAAATCATGATACATCTTCGTAGCTCCCGGATGGATACTCAAGCTACTACGATGTCCTTCCTTCAAAATTGACTTCCTCAACTCATCATTATCCGGCACACAAATTCTGCCCTGGAATCTCAACACACCAGCATCATCCATCTTAAAATCACCTTCAGGATCACTTCCTCCTTTAGGCATCAAGTCTACTAACTTCACATCAAGTCTTTGGTTTTCTTTGATTAAATCCAAGAAATCATTATTCACCTGCAACATACCCAACATAACACTCTCTGGTGTAGTTTCACAAACCATGCTCAAGTCTCTGAACTGTTCAATTAACTCCATTTCTTCACCATCAAAGCCGACATATGAATGGTCTTCCAACTCAAAGCATCTGCGACAACATTAGCCTTTCCTGGATGATAACTCAAACTGAAATCATAATCCTTCAGAAATTCCAACCATCTTCTCTGCCTCATATTCAACTCCTTCTGATCAAACAGATATTTCAAACTCTTATGATCACTGAACACCTCAAACCTCGATCCATATAAATAATGCCTCCAGATTTTTAATACGAAAACAACCGCAGCTAATTCAAGATCATGAGTAGGATAATTCCTTTCATGCACCCTCAATTGCCACGAAGCATAAGCCACCACCTTACCATCTTGCATAAGAACACCGCCTAAGCCCATCTTAGACGCATCACAATACACCACAAAAGGTTCACTTGGGGTCGGTAGCACTAACATTGGTGCTGTAGTCAACTTCTTCTTTAGTTCCTCAAAACTCTCTTCACAAGCTGCATCCCACACAAAAACTTGGTTCTTTCTAGTCAACTGAGTTAACGGCAACGCCAAATTAGAAAACCCTTCGATAAACCTTCGGTAATAACCTGCCAAACCCAAAAATCTGCTAATTTCCGTTACTGTCTTCGGAGGTTCCCATTGGAGCACTGCACTTACTTTAGATGGGCCCACCGCTATACCATCACCAGAAATAACATGCCCCAAGAAACTTACAGTCTTCAACCAGAATTCACATTTTGATAATTTTGCAAATAGCTTATTATCCTTCAGTACCTACAAAGCAATCCTCAAATGCCCCGCATGCTCTTCATCAGTCTTAGAATAAATCAGTATATCATCAATAAACACCACGATAAGCTGATCCAAATAAGAATGAAAGATACGGTTCATGTACTCCACAAACACACCCGGCGCATTAGACACTCCGAAAGGCATTACAACATATTCATAATGTCCATAACGAGTTCTGAACGCCGTCTTCTGAATATCACCTTCTTTTACTCTGATCTGATGGTAACCCGACCTCAAATCAATTTTACTGAATACCCGAGCTCCCACAAGCTGATCAATTAAGTCATCAATTCTAGGAAGCGGATATTTATTCTTAATTGTCACCTTATTCAACTGACGGTAATCAATGCACAGACGCATACTACCATCCTTTTTCTTCACCAATAACACTGGAGCTCCCCATGGCGACACACTTGGTCTGATAAACTTCCTATCCAACAATTCTCCAATCTGAGATTTCAACTCTGCCAACTCTGTTGCAGATATTCAGTACGGTGCCATAGAGATATGCCTTGTACCAGGAACAAGATCAATACTAAACTCAACTTCCCTCGTCGGAGGTAACTCCGTAATATCATCAGGAAACACTTTAGGAAATTCGTTCACTACCGGCAACTCTTTCATTGAAGTCTTGCTGTCAACAGATAATGAAGCAAATAAAGCAAACATCTTAGCTTCATCTTCCAACAATGTTCTCAGCTCCTTATTAGATAAAGAATTAGCTAACGCTTCTTCTTCAGGAGTAAGAAACAACAACACCTTCCGAAAGTAGTCAATATAAACCCGGTTGAACTCCAACCAGTTCATCCCCAGAATAACATCAAGATTACCGAGTGGTAAACAAATCAGATTGACTCTGAAATCTCTACCAAAAATAGTCAGCGGACACTTCAGACACACCAAAGAAGTAATCACTGACCCAATTGATGGAGTTTCAATAGTTATCCGTCGCTCTAGAGTAGACGGTACCAGTCCTAATCTTTTCACACAATCAACGGAAATAAACGAGTGGGTTGCACCTGTGTCAATAATAGCAGTCAAAGGAGTATCATTAATAAAGCAAGTACCTTTGATGGAATGCTCCTCATCAGCAGACTGAGTTCCCACCAAAGCAAACACCTTCCCACTGTCCCGAGACTCCTTAGCTTTCCTTAGCTTCTCGCAGTGAGTGCTGATATGACCATTCTCACCACAATTATAATAAGTAGGCATAGTAGCCCTACAATCTGCTATCACATGGCCTGGCTTTCCACACTTGAAGCACTTCTTCACTTTATTAGGACAATCATTGGCACGGTGACCCGCGCCACCACTCCTGAAACACTTCAGCTCAATAGATGCTTTTCCATCCTTAGGCTTCTTATCAGGACGCAGTCCACTTTCAAATTTCAGACACTTGGAATTCATAGCTTCCTCAGTGTTGTAGTGAGGACAATACTGTACCAGCTTCTCAAACTTGGCAACATATTCAGTCACGGTCATACTACCCTGTTTCAGTTCCAGAAATTCCAACTCTCTTGCACTACGGACATCTTCTGGAAAATACTTTCCCAGAAACTCAGCTTGAAATATAGCCCATGTAATTGCAGTACCCGCAGTGTCCAACCTATGACGACTGTTGTCCCACCAAACTTCAGCCTCTCCAATCAACATATGAGTACCAAACCTCACCTTCTATGCATCACTGCACCCCATAGTTCTGAAGATCTTCTCCACTGCCTTCAGCCACTTCTGTGCAGCTTCAGGGTCAAGAATACCCCCTTCAAAAGTAGGCGGTTGGTTGCTCCTAAACTGAGCCAGATCATTGAATTGCGCAGCTACAACTTGATTCTGGTTCGCAACAACCTGCGCCATAGCCTGCATGGCAGCAGCCAAAGCAGCATCATTCCTTTCTGTCATACTGCTCAACAACAACAACACATAAGGTCAGAAAACTACTCAAATCCTATTTAAGGACAGACTCAACTACTACACTGGCCGGACGGACCGACCTGCTCTGATACCAATTGTAACACCCCACTTTCCCATTTAAATAAAAATACAAATAATATTCCAAAAATCAGAGTTTACCACCTTAAGTGGGATATCACATCAACATAATTCAACATAAACTTTCATTAATAGTTTTCAAATAAAACAGCGGAATATTCATTTAGTTCAAATCACGGCCACCCGCCATATCACACCAAAATATCCTTAGAAAATAAGGTTCACCATAAGTATCTCATCGAAAACAATACGTAACAAGGAAAAGAAAATGAGAATCAAAATAACAAATAAGACATCCCGACATCCCGTGTTACGTATCAGAGCACTCCTATGGACTCGAACGCAACACCAATATCCAAGCTATCTAAGTACCTGGATTATCTGTACTTCCGAAGAAGCACAGACACAACAACAACAACAAAAGGGTGAGAAATCACGATCAAATATTAACGGTGATTAAATACATGATAAATAAGGTAACATTCACATACAACATCAACCACACACCAAACACGACCTACTGCCCATTATCATCAATAACATCAAACAACAATGAATGTGACTCAACACCATGCATGCGGTACCGACTCGTTGGTTCATTCAATCGAACCCCGGATAGATCACATACACCCCTACTTGGCAATGATCTATCCCCACCATTCTCCATATAGGTGTACGGATGAATCACATACACTCCTCCTGAGCAATGATTCATCCCACCAATACAACATGAAATGCATGACACCAAATGCAAATAAACACATGTATAATATCATAATATATGCTTACGATCCTACTGATCACATCAACATATCAACAATACCAACATCACACCATTTGTTTCATATGCACCAACCGTCCAATTAATTAATTAATTAATTAATTTAAAATAATTAAAATTAATATATTCATCACCAAGATATTAGTCCTCAGCTACTGGCACCCCCCCCTCAACCTCTCAAACCATTAGAAATCGAATCCGATGCGAAAACGGGAAAGAAATCGCAAAACGGTAAAATTCTGCACTCAATCTGTCCATACGCGTATTAACTTGAGTTATACGCGTATGACTTGTTTTCTCTCCCATCCATACACGTAAGGCCCCCTCTGATACGCGTATGGCCTTATACCCTGCTCTGCCATACGCATACTGCCAACATCATACGCGTACGAGCAGAGACTGCTTTTTCATTCCAAATCTCAATTCTCAAATCTAATTACGCGTATAGCTATCCCATACGCGTAATGCCTTCCACCATATGCGTAACATGCCCATTTCTGCCTACCCTTACGCGTATGAACACTTCCCATACGCGTACTGCTCCATTTCCTTCACTTCCATACGCGTATGGCCTAGCCCAATACGCGTATGGCCAGATCTGTTACACGATTCACCAGTGGCTTACCAATTCTGCACTCTGCTACGATTTCCTCAATCTTTCACTTCTAAACAGACCTATAATCTTTTCTACATTGATTTTTGGTTCATTATTCATCTTTTCACTTGCGTCTAAGGATTACTACACAATTAGAGGTTCCAATTATCAAATTGTTCCATCAATTGGGTCACAACAACAGATCTCAATTCTTGATCAAATATAACATCATCATCAATAGAATTTCAGGAAAACATGTAACAAAACATGACGAATTCAACGCCACAACAATCATATTCAACACTTCATGAACATAAAAAAAAATCAGTACATGGAATCCTACGGGGTTAAGGAATCCCCACTACCCTATCATGCATATAACACCAATATTAACCCGTTTCTCCCCCCTTACCTCGAATCTTCTCAGAAATCCGGACAAATTTGGTGTAGAACTCAAGCCCTAGCACACTTTCCTTCTTCCTTGTTCTTCCTCTCAACCTTTTCTCTATTTCTCGTTTAATGTGTAAACTTCCTAATTTCCCTAAACCCCAAACTAATACACCTAATCTTATTTTAATTAAATTACTTAATGATAATAATAATAATAATATTACTATTACTAATTAAATTATTATTATTATAAACTATATCATATTAATATTAATTTTAATGGCTTTATCTCATTAATCTCCCTTCTAAACTAAGGACAACTATCAGACGCACTCAAAACACTCCCCCAAATAAGGACACACCAATAAAATAATACAAGATGACTAAATAATTAAAATGGGGTGTTACAGGGGGCAATTTGTAGACTGATATTTTTCAACGCACAAGAGTTTGATCAAAGTCACCCGAAATATTTCGACCCAGGTTTGTTGCTGATTTGAAGGGTCAAGTCGAAGATGGTTCGGAAACCTGGAGAAAGTGTTTAAAATTTTCTAAGTAATTAAGAAACTCGGTTTTTCGACAGACTTGTTTGAAGAAGAATTTCGATAGGTAGTTCAAAATTCAAATTTAAGAGGGAATTGCAGTTGAAAGGAGTTAACGTGTGAAGTACATCTAACGGAGGAAAGCATGCAAAATGCCATTTGTCATGTTTAGGGGAGATAGATATTATTGACAGTTATTTTTCTTGTGTATAAATAGGTAGTCATAGTATGAAAATAGGGTGTGTATTTCAAATTTGTACAAGTTACCCAAATTACTCAAAGTAATCGTGTGAGAGAAACGAGTCATTATGGAGAAAATGTACGTTTGAGAAAAACACCAATTTATCATTTACATCTCTTTATGAAATTCCAATTTATTTACAAAATTCTTTAGAATTCTGCAAACTTTACTTTGTCATTTTATTTTCATTTCACCAGCAATTTATCATTCCAAAGTCTCCGTTTATTTTATTAGTCGAAAACTTTCAACTGTAAGAATAATAGTAAAATTGTTGGCGAAAAGGTTAGAGTTTTACTTAGATTGTCAATATTTTTAAAGCATTGTGTCCTAGGATTTGTGTGGTCGGTCCTATTAGTAAACTAATTTCACAAAATTAGAAGACTAGAGATTGTTCGCCAAATTACCAAGCGAACACCTCCTTCATGAATTTCTTGTATAGAGGCATTTGTTCAAGTGCTTCAAAGAAGGGCATATTAATCTCTAACTTTTTCAATAGTGAGTTGAATTTCTCAAAGTTTTTTTCTTGTGTCTCCGCCTTTGTCACTCTTAAGGGGTACGGTAACTTGATCTTAGGTTTAACCGCTCATTTTCTTTTCTCTTCGGTTGGATTGGCTTCTTCTTCTCCAACTTCCTGGCTTTCTGTGGTAACAACATTGACATTCTCATGATTCTTCGGACTTGGGATGGTGGCGCTTGGGAGGGCGCTTGGTGCTTGAGAATTTTCAACTTGTTGAGCTATCTGACTCAATTGAACCTCCAGATTCTTTATGGAGGCTGTGGTATTCCTATAACTATTCCGGGTCTCTTCCTGAAATTGCATGTTATGAGCTGCCATCTTCTCAATGGCAATCTCCCATTGTGCTTTCTGAGGGGCTTGTTGCTGCTGTGGGTATTGTTGTTGATTCTGATATTTCCAGGAGAAGTTAGGATGATTCTTCCACCCTGGATTATAAGTTTGAGCGTAGGGATTATTCTGCTTCAGGAATTTTATCTC
Source organism: Lathyrus tuberosus (assembly GCA_022829125.1). NCBI lineage: Eukaryota > Viridiplantae > Streptophyta > Magnoliopsida > Fabales > Fabaceae > Lathyrus > Lathyrus tuberosus. Next base: position 4,592,368 of record JALAZF010000487.1, on the reverse strand, counting down.
TTCAATTTGTTGCGGAGTCGCAACACAATGTGCAGTATAACGAGGTCCACTACAAATCTCACAACTCATGGTTTGACCAGTTTGAACTTGTGCCACACTTTGAGTACCCACTTTCATAGCCTTTAACCTTCTCTCCACCTCAGCCGCAATCTGATCTTCCATTTTCACAACCTTTTCCGTAAGCTTCAAATCAATTATCTTCTTAGGTTGGCTCACACTTCGGTCATACAACTCCAAATGCTCATTAGCGGCAATCGCTTCAATGATATTTTTGATACCAGTGGCTGTTGAAAAATTTGTTGAGCCACCGACAGCTGTATCGATAAGCTGCTTAGTCTTCATCTTGAGGCCATTCACAAAATTTTGCATTCGTTCAGTTGCATCCATATTATGAGTGGGACATGTAACCAAACACCTCTTAAACCTCTTATATGCATCTCCAAGTGACTCTCCCTCTTTCTACTTGAAATTAACAATGTCGTAGCGCTTTCAGATGTACACAGAAGCAGGGAAGTATTCATTCAGAAATGTAGTTTCCATCTCTTACCAAGTAGTAATACTCCAAGCAGGTAAGGAGTAAAACCACTCTTCGGCTTCATCAGATAGGGTGAACGGGAACATCACCAGCTTCTTTGCTTCTTCAGAGTGTCCCTCAATCTTTAAGGACGTACTCATGGTAAGGAATCTTTGTAGGTGCTTGTTGGCATCCTCATTGATCCTTCCTGAAAATGGCCTACTCTGAAGCTGTCGAATGGTGGACTGATGCAGCTGGAATTGCGCAACAGTGACGGGTTGATTAACGATTGTTAACCGCATTGTTGGAGCATTTGCCCTTCCATAATCACCGAGAAGTCTTTCTGCTGGTGGATCTTCCGCCATAATAAGATTTTCTGGCTCTGAGTCTGTGCTAGAATTTGTGTGCTCTAAGTGTCCTGAAACTGATTCTTCTTTCTCGAGCTCAAAAATAGTTGGTTCTGAACCTGACGCAGCCAGTCTTTCTAGTATAGCTTGACGATGACTCGCGTACAAAAATCTCTCTGGTTCTGTGTCAAAAGAAAATTCAACTGAGGCTTTACCTCACATACACTGGTTAGAAGATTATTAGTAATTATAAAAAAAATAACAGAAAATAAAATAAAAGAAATTTTAGCCACAGAGTGACAATATTCTAATTGAATAAGTAAAAATTGGTATTTTGCCAGTCCCCGACAACGGCGCAAAAAACTTGATCGGTAAATAGAAAGTGTACTATTTAACGATGTAGTAATAAAAGGGATATGTCCCGAGTATCGATCTTGAGGACTGCATAGGAAATACAGGCTTTCACAATAATTCAATTAAACAAAAAAAACTTGGGGTTTTGTTTAGAAGCAATGATTAATGTAAAATTTAAGTAGAAGTTAAAAAGTCTTTTAAACGATATGAGGAAGCATGCTAGAGGGATATGTATGAATTGCTCTGTAATATTCTGTAATCCGTATTTTATGACATCTATTATTTACTTATCCAATACCGAATCTCAAGAATTGTTTTCCCTAATTCCTTAGCTGAAAACCATTAACATACATCTTAAATCCTAATTCCTTAGCTATTCAAAATGATGTCAAGAAAATGTAATTTTATCAAGAATTTACTGTTACCACTATTGAATCCTCATTCCTAAGCGATCCGACAGTGGTATTATTATACAAATAGCGATAAAGTAGTTTGTCCGACCTAACCTTACCCGTAGATCATATTCTATTTTTTCGATAGAAAAGCAATGAGAATTTGTATAACAAATTGAATTGATACAAACATCAATATCATAGAAATATAGAAATTTGGTTCATCACAACAGCAATTCAGGGACACCCCTAGCATTAGGGGGTTTAGCTACTCATAATATTCAAAGAAAACAAAATACAAAATAAAGACATTATAAGAATTGGTAATAAAAGTTGATCTTAAATTTCTTCCGATCATAAAAATCTCCTCTTTTCCCGAATCCTCCAGAGCTCTATTCTTTCTTCTGTAATTCTTTCATACGATCCAAAAAAAATCTCATTTCCTTTCTCCAAAAAATATCTTAAATACTCTCAGACTCAAAACATTAATGGGTAAATGCCCAAAATACCCTCAAAGATCCAAAAGGCAGAAATTCCAAGAAAATTAGAAGAAAACACGCTCCAGCCAACACGGGTCGTGTTGGCTCCCTGGCACTTTGATAAAAAAGAATTAGCTCCAGACCTGCTGACATGGGCCGTGTCAGCTGACACGGGCACCCGTGTCAGCCCCCTGCCATATCTCCAAAATCTCCTCTTCTTGGTACTCTCCTGACACGGGCCGTGTTATGCGACACGGGTGGCCGTGTTAGGCCACTGTCCTCCTTCTCCAAACTCTTCTGAATCTTGCGGTTTTTCTTATTTTTTCGCTTTGATTCCTCCTGAATGTTTATATGAACCTGAAAACACTAAAGCAAACAGTGAAATAACGTATGAAAACGACCGATCAATCGTGTCAACACATCTTTGACTTAAAATTTCCAAACGTAAAAAAATAAACTCTTCCATCAATTTTATCTAGCCCAAACGGCATATCGGTATTTATGATTGCAGCTCAACAACTCTTTCACAACACCACCCTTCTTTTTTGATGTGGATGATCAGACAAAACTGCAACCACAGAGCATGCTAAAAACACTTATCCCCGGGTCTAACCAAAAGCTCTAATACTAGTTGTTGGAAAAAACAAACAAAGCATAGAGAAAAAAGAGAAACACAATCACAACATAAAAACGTAACGTGGAAAATCCAAAAATAAAAAAAAAACCACGACCGTTGTCAATAGATAACCAGAGAATACCACAATGTGAAAATTGTTACAACATATAATATAATCTTAACTAACCCAGACCCCCAGTACACCCACACCCTCCAAAACAAATATTTAACTACATCTGACAATGGTATAATACAAGAGCATAAGAGAATAAAGAAAGTCAAGTACAAGCTTAAAGTGCTTTTGAGTGGTGCATCATGGAATTAAAAACTTAAATCCTATATATAGCCTTGGACTATCTTTTTCTTCACAAAACTATGCGATGTGTAACTTAAAAAAACTTGTATCATATATATAATTAAAAGCTCCTAGAGTTTGACTAAATTTTGGTAAAACATAAAGATAAAGAAACTGCCAAAAACAAAGATGTCGAAGAAGATGTCCTAACAGCAAGATACGACATCCTGGACTGATATAGCAGGATTTGAATGTGTAACAAATATGTCCAAGATTTGCTGCGCTTTTTAATACTGGATCAAGGATAAAAAATAAAAAGCCCAAGACAGAAGAATATATATATATATATATATATATATATATATATATATATATGAAGAGTTAGACCTAGGGTTAGGCGTGTCTTATGCAACAATTATAAGCTAGTTCTCTTTTGTAAAATAAGGGTTTAGGTTTTGAGAGTCGTTGTCTCTTAGGGTTGTAGTTCCCTCTGTATTATGGGATGTAGGGTGGAAGGCATAGGTACAGGGACACAACCAAAAACTTGTAGGTAATGGTTGTTGTATGGTTCTTGGACGAAGCTTTGAAGCAAGTCCAAGATAACTTGAAGGTCAAGAAACCGCGACAGTTCTGAATTGGCAGAAGACAGAGATATCATAGGTTGTGATTAGGACGTGAGTGGGGTATCTCATATGAAGGTTCTAAACGTTTGAGTTTAACCTTGGTAAAGATGTTCATTGGGTAGATGTTAGGTATAAAGATGTAAACGGGGGAGTTTAGCTTTGTAACAGTTCTACAGATAGTGAAGTCTTCATCCTGGATTGGTATCCCCTAGATGTAGGTGAGATTGCACCGAACTGGGTTAACAATTACTGTCTTATTTAACATTATGCATTTTACAATTTTGTTAATGTTCTTGACTGACATGTTGGATCAGATGTCGTGACATCTGTGAGGGTGCAGTTCTGATATTCAAGGTATCAATCTGCAGTTGCGCCTCTGAGTTTAAATGATTATGTAGCACAATGTCTTGACATGTGTTAGGACATCTGATGTCTGCATAGGCCAGAATTTCAATTATCTTACACTCTCTCTTCATTCATAAAACTAAGCGATGTGGGACTTCTTCAACATGTATATTTCTTACCAGCCCCATCAATATCCACCTTGATTGAAAATAATACATAGGGTTTCATTGTCTTCACCGACAATCATACTTCACCATAAAGAGTATCAACATGTATATTTTCAATCAACCCCAACAATCTCCACCTTGATTGAAAATAATACATAAATTTTTATTGTCTTCACCGACAATCATACTATACATAAAGAGTATAGTCAGGTAAAACTACACCACTCTAAGAATTTTAACATATTCTTAACCGATAATTATAGTTTTAAATAGTATCATAGTCTCTCGTGAAGATGATATTTCACTTGAAGATAAACCACTTCAAAAATTTCATATTTTCATCACCGACAATCATATTTTTGATCATGAATAATAAAGTTCACTTGAAGCTAAACCACTCTAAGAATTTCAAATTGTCTTCACTGACAATCATAGTTTTAAAAACTATCTTACTCCACATAAAGAAGAGTATACTTCACTTGAAGCTAAATCACTTCAAGAATTTTCACATATCGAAAACCAGGTTGAAACATTATGGCGAAACTTCCTTGATGGTAGGAAGCTCTTCAACCACCGACATAATCTTGTACCTTGTGTAATCTTGATTGTATCAACACATCATTGAATCAAACGTTCCACAAGATGAAAAAAAATCTTCCATCAATTTTCTCTAGCACAAACTGCATAACGGAACTTGTGACTGCAGCTTTTCAACTCTTTCATAACACAACCCTTCTTTTTTGATGTGGATGATCAAACAAAACTACAACCACAGAGCATGCTAAGAACACTTATCCTAGGATAGAACCAAAAGCACTAATACCACTTGGTGGGAAAAAACAAACAAAGAATAGAGAAAAAAGAGGAACACAATCACAATACAAAAATATAACACGGAAATTCCAAAAACTGGAGAAAAAACCACGGACGTTGTCAATAGACAACCAGAGAATAATACTATGTGAAAAATGTTACAACACATAATATACTCTCAACTAACCCAGACACCTATTAAACCCACACCCTCCAAAACAAATATTAAACGACATCTCACAACACTAATACAAAATCATATGAGAGCAAAGAAAGTAAAATACAAGCTTAAAGTGCTTTTTACTGGTGCATCATGGAATGAAGAAATTGAATCCTTTATATAGCCTTGGACTCTCTCTTCCTTCACAAAACTAAGCGATGTGGAACTTAAAAAACTTGTATCCTATATATAGTCTTTGACTCTCTCTTTATTCATAAAACTAAGCGACTTAAGACTTCTTCAACATGTATATTTTTGACCAACCCCATTAATCTCCACCTTGATTGAAAATAATACATACGATTTCATTGTCTTCACTGACAATCACACTCTACCATAAAGAGTATCAACATGTATATTCTCAATCAACCCTAACAATCTCCACCTTGATTAAAAATAATACATAAACTTTCATTGTATTCACCAACAATCATACTACACCATTAAGAGTATAGTCATTAAAACTACACCACTCCAAGAATTTTAACTTGTCTTCACTGACAATCATAGTTTCTAAAACTATCATACTTTCTCATCAAGAATATATTTCACTTGAAGATAAACCACTTCAAGAATTTCACATTGTCATCACTGACAATCATATATTTTATCATGAAGAATAAATTTCACTTAAAGCTAAACCACTACAAGAATTTCACACTGTCTTCACCGACAATCATAGTTTTAAAAACTATCTTACTCACCTAAAGAAGAGAATACTTCACTTGAAGCTAAACCACTTCAAGAATTTACGTGAGGAAAATCAGGTTGAAACATTATGGTGCAACTTCCTTGTTGGCAGGAAGCTCTTCAACCACCAACATGATCTTGCACCTTGTGTAATCTTGATTGTATCAACACACTTTTGACTAGAACTTTCCACAAGTAAAAAAAAAATTATTCCTTAAATTTTTTTCTATCCCAAACTGCATAGTGGAAATTGTGATTGCAGCTCAATAATTCTTTCACAACACAACCTTTATTTTTCATGTGGATGATCAGAAAAAACTGCAACCATAAAGCATACCAAGAACATTTATCCCCAGATTGAACCAAAAGCTCTAATACTAGTTGTAGGGAAAAAAAACAAAGCATACAGAGAACAGAGGAACACAATCACAACATAAGAATGTAACATGAAAACTCCAAAAACTGGAGAAAAACCACGGTCGTTGTCAGTTGACAACTAGAGAATAACACTATGAAAAAATTGTTACAACATATAATATACTCTCAAATAACACAGACCCTCGGTACACCCACACTCTCCAAAACATATATTTAACTACGTCTCACAACACTATAATACAAGATCATAAGAGAGCAAAGAAAGTCAAGTAAAAGCTTAAAGTGCTTTTGACTGTTGCATCATGTAGCGAGCGATTTTGGACGCGGTTCTTAAGCGCTGGTCGCTCTCTGCGGTTTGAGCTTTGACTACAGGTCGATTCATTTTTTATCCTATTGTGAGCTGAATAAGGAAGGGAAATAGATGTCTCCAATTAACCCTGCTTGCATACTGAGTTTAAACAGCGGTCTGTTAGGTTACGGATGCTATCAATGTGGGGGGCCTTTGTACTGGTTATTCGTATTTTGCCAATACAGGTTTCTTTCTTTCGATCTGGGCAGAAGGTTTCTGGCGGGGAATAAGGATTAGGATGTTAGGACTGGTGCTTTTGAATTACTGCTTTTGATTGACGGAGATATGGGATTTGGGTTTTTTGTTGATTGCGCTCGCTAAGATCTTTTCTTTCGATCTTATGCCTACGTATTCCCGTTTACCGAAACAGGGAAATCAGAGCGTTCGTAGTTCCTCCTATTCTATGGGAGGAAATTGGTGTTTTTGGTGTCTTGTTCAAAGCCCAAGACGTGAAGCGAAAGGTGATTTGTATCTTGTTCAAAGCCCAAGATGTGAAGCTAAAAGGTCTATTTGTGTCTTGTTTAAAGCCCAAGACGTGAAGCTGAAAGACCTCGGCTTTAGAGAGAATTTGTCATCTCTAAAGAGGGGAGAAGGAGAATTACTTTAACTGGGATACGCGGATCCGAGCAATGCCATAATTTCCGAAGAAAGGGTTTTAACCTGAAGGAGAAGACTTTAACTCAGTATAGAGCAATGCCATCTTTCCTTAGGAATTTCTCATGCTAAAAGAGAGACAGTGGTATGGATGTAGATGATCCAGAGGCTTGCCGCTTACAGCGATTAGATGAAGGGAAAGGAGTTGTTGATGTTTGTGTATTGTGAACAAGGCACAACTTTGATGCTAAAAGGTGGATTGGATCAACCAGTGGTTTTCTTATACAAAGCCTAAGAGGAGGCTAATTTCCGCTAGAAAAATCATTATACAAAGCCTAAGAGGAGGCTATTTTGTGTCTCGTACAAAGCCCGAGAGAGAGGCTAAAAGTTTGGTGACCCAGTGGGGCATATCGTTATACAAAGCCTAAGAGGAGGCTAGCAAAGAGTTGACTCAGTTGGGGAATCTTTTATACTCAGTAAGAGAGTGTTTTTGTATCTCGTACAAAGCCCGAGAGAGAGGCGAAAAGGTTGTTTTGACTCCACTGGGGAGAATTTTGGTATCTCGTACGAAGCCCGAGATGGAGGCTATTGTAACTGTTTCAGTTGAGTGACAGATCCAATATACTGATTTAAAAGAGAAAATCAGTTCTTATATGAGTAACACTGTACACAGGGATTTAATTTGAGGATCAGGGATATTTCCTTCTCTTTGAGGAAACGGGAAATCCAAAGGGTATTGAGACTGTCCGAGTCTGCGGGTTTTCTTCCTATTTAACGAAGGGTGCTTGAGAATGTCTTTGAGACTCAAGGAAGTTAGACTGTCCGTGTCTAGAGTTTTATCTTTTGTACTATGCTTCGAGAAACAGTAGTAGACTCAATGAAAGGACTATTCTATGAGGATGACTAGGTTATGTTCCTATACCTCTAGGAGGTCGTCGGGACAATTTGTACGAAGCCCAAGAGGAGGCTGGAATCTTTTAAGAAGCCGACGGGTCCTTGTACGAAGCCCAAGAGGAGGCTATCATTCCCGGAGGAAGAGATCATTATACGAAGCCTAAGAGGAGGTTGTGAATACTTCTAAGAAGCCGTAGGGTCCTTGAATAATGCCCAAGAGGAGGCCGATGCTTTTAAGAAGCCCGCGGGTCTATCATCTCCTTTCCATTAGGAGAGATAACTCTTTTAAAGATGAAAACCACTGGTAAACGTGCGAGGTTTACTATCCAGCGATTTTTAGCTTTTAAAGAGGGTTCCTTAGTTAAGGTCCAAGATTATGACCGTAGTGGGTACCCAAACCCCGAGACATTCAAGGCAAGCTATCCACAAGGAATAGATCAAGTCAGGAAAGTTCGAGAATTGGGAAGAAACTCAAAGATGCCATTCACGAAGAATACATTCATCTAGGGGAGTAGAGCTTCTTGACGATTCCTAAGGAGGACAGCCGAAGAGAAGACTGTATCTGGTGCTCCTATTGGGGATCTAGGCGTCTATTTCTACGAATAAATGAAACGGCGTCACCTAGTTCTAGACGTAGTTGCCGGGGAAACTCGAAATATCTATACTATTATTACACAGTAGATATGAGTTTATGAAAGGAGACTTACAGTGAGCAGCCCCACAATACAGTTTATAATATGAAAGCAGTAAATGAAAGCGATAACCACTTACTCGGTTGTAGTGCTTCCATGCTGTTTGGTTAGTTGTTCAACAAAGAAAGATTAAAAACAACAGTATATTCAAAATCAAAGGAGAAAGTGCTTTGAAAAAGAAAGATTTGGGGCTTACAGCTCAAGGAGAGGCCCAGGGTTTTATCAGTGAGCGCACTGTTTAAATTTGTACAGAGGGACTTATACAAGTGACTGGGGCCCAAAAAGGTTTTCTGTACAAAGGGATGGGTCTTACACTCTCTCAAGAGGCCCAAAAAAGGTTTAAAGAAAAAGAGTGGGGCTTATAACACGAGGGTAGGCCCAGATGATTTTTTCGTTTAAAAATGGCGATCGCGCCGAGGTTTTCTTTTAACGCAGAGGGACTTATACAATAAGTGAGGCCCAAAATGTTTTTGGTTAAAAGGGGGATTGGGTCTTACACTCTATTAGAGGCCCAAAGTGTTTTGAATAAAAAGAAATGGGTCTTACTACTCGAGGGTAGGCCCAGATGGTTTTTATTTTTAAACGGGCGACGATCGCGCCGTTTACTTGTACAGAGGGACTTATACAATGAGTGAGGCCCAAAAAGTTTTTGTACAAGGGGGGATGGGTCTTACACTCTCTCAAGAGGCCCAAAAAAGGTTTTGAAGAAAAATAAATGGGTCTTACTACTCGAGGGTAGGCCCAGATGATTTTTGAAAAGGCGACGATCGCGCCGTTTATTTTTTGACGGTATCGAGACTTATACAATAAGTGAGGCCCAAAGATGATTTGGTCAAAAAAAGGATTGGGTCTTACACTCTAATAGAGGCCCAAAGTGTTTTGAAAATGATTTATGAGGGTTGAATTAATCCAAAACCCTAATTTGTTTTCAAAATGTATTTAATTGAATAAAAATTCAATTAAAATGATCAAAAATTGTTTAACACATGGAAAACAAATTGTGATCTTGGATTAATGCTTCAAAAATTAAGTATTGACCTACAAAATAATTAGAAAGCATTAAAAGTTGCAAAATCAATGTAGAAAAAATATTTAAAATGCCAAAAACAATCAAAATATTAATTCTTTACAAAAATATCAATTATATGAAATAAATAATATTTTTGGGATTTTTTGTGAAAATAAAATATTTTAACATTTTTGTGAATTATTAAAAAAAGAATCAACTCAAAATCATTAAAACTCAGAGAGAAATTAATTTTTGAATCAATTAAACAAAATCACAAAATTCAAAAATTTGAATTTGAAAAAAAGGCGCCAAGAACAAGCTGAAGAACACGCGCGTGTTCTTGGTTTCTCAGATTTGCGTTTTCTATCCAATCTCCATGAATACGTAATCATATCATGCAATCCACATATCATTATGCTCGTCTCAACCTCACGATCATGTCTATGTACTTTAATTTCATTTAAATTAAACATACAACAAGAAATCACGAAGAAACCTCAAGAACCCTAATTTCTGCATGAAGGCTAGGATTTTTGATACACGATTCAAACAATGCAATTAATTGAGGGAAAACATTCCATGCATGATTATGAACATATGGCCAAATTATTGTGCGAGGAAATATGCATAGATTGAGAGATGACCAAGTATGTGCTTACCTCCAAGCCGTGACAGCAAGTTCAAAGTGATTTTTGATTTGGAGGTGTTACAGATGAGTTGTGATGATCTGAACAGCTTCCCTACACCCTATGGATTGTGTTTGGATGGTTGGACTTGATTGAAATTGGCTGGATCATTTTGTGGTACCTCAGCTGCACCTTGTTTGAAAATTTGAGCAACCAGCTGGTGATTTCATGAAATTGATGTTTCAGAAGTTATGTGAGTGTTTGATCAGCTCATATGTGATGTATGTGAGGTGTGTGAGTGATTGGTTTGTGCAGAATTGCTCTCAAACTCAAAACCCGATAGCTACCTTGCTAAGAAAGGCATTTTTGCCAAGAGAAAGAGATTTTGAGGAAAGCATCTGTTAGATGGCTTTGGTGTACTTAAACTGACCACAATTGAGCTCTATTTATAGTAGAGCAAGTTTGTTTTGCAAGGAATAGTGCATGGCAGCTGGTAAGTAGGTTTGGCCAATGTTGTCCAATGAAAATCCAAGTCTCCTCTAGCCATTGACTAGAGGTTAGGGCACAGAGCTTTGGTCCCCTTGGTCTTGGATAAGTCTTGATTGATTTCAGATGAGAATGGCTCAGTCCATGCCACCTTGATGGTTCCATTGAATGCCTCATTCCAAATTTGAAGTCTTGTCCCTATTTTGGCAACTCTAGGTTCAACATGCTATTCCTTGTTCCTTGGACCTTGGAGGCTTGGCTCAGTGATTGTCCCCTTTAGATTCAATCCTCTGAGGTGTCCAAGTGGATACGAACTATTGAAATTGGCTGATTTTGGCAAATCGAGCCAAAATGCAAATTCTGCCTTGCTTTGACAGATTTCAGCAAGGCAACTTGCCAATGTTGTATCTCATGATGTAGGTTGAATTTGGCAATGTTCTTGGCCATTTTGGAAAGCTCTTACATGATACAACAACTGTTTGAACAAGTTTGGTTTTGATCTCTTTTGATTCCAAGTGAAAAATCCCCCTACATTTGGCAAAAAGTGAAGGCAAATTCTGACTTAGTGAAAATTTCACTAAGTGTTGAAAAAAGTGACATTTTCACTTTTCAGCCACTTTGATCACTCCATAACTCAAAATCCTTAATGAATTGGAATGACTTGTAGTTGAAGTTTTTGTAGGTGATAATGAGGGCTACAAATCCATCTTTGGATGAGAAAAAATGGCCTTGTGGTTTAGGAGTTATGGTCCTCCAAAGTAGGTACCTTTGCCACTTTATTTTTAACTTAGAAAAATTTCTAAGTTTTATGGTTACCCCTTTTACAAGTTATCTCACTTTTCTTGATTTTTCTTGATGAATGATGATTCAAATCATACATTAACATCATTTTAGGATTAAAAATCCATTTTGGTGAAAAATCTCAAAAAGTCAAAGTTGACTTTTGTGCACAGTTGACTTTTTATCAGATGAATTCCAAACTGTGCAATTCTTCAGGAAATCATGTCCTTGACCTAAATCAAACTTGATGGGCATGTTCCATGGGTGTCATAGGGTATATTCAATCATGTATTAGGGTTTGGGAGCATGTCTTGGTCAAAAGTCAAAGTTACAGTTGACTTTTCCCTTAAAACCCTAATTGTGGTGCAGATGAAAATGAGACTTGTTGCTCAAGCTTCTTGGATCAATCCATTGTTCCAAATGGATCAATATGGTGTATTAGAGACCCTCAAATCATCTCTTGAGGTCTTGGCTCATGGTTTGTCCCAAAAGTCAACTTAGGGGTGAATTAGGTCAAGAAACCCTAATTCCTGATTTTTTATTAATGCATCCCCTGAGGCAAAATTGACTTGATGCATGGGTTCATGAGGTTCCATGAAGCATATTAGGTCATGTTTTGGATCATTGCCTTGTGCCCAGATGAAAATTTCCATCTGGAGACCCTGGTCGACCAAAACCCTAATTTGGTGACACTGTCGATCTTGAGACTTGATCCATCTAGAAGGGAGCAGCCTTGTGCTTAATCCTTGAAGTGGGAGTCCTTTTTGATCCATTGGATGTTTGAGAGATTAGACAAGTTGAAGATCATGTCATTTCTTGATTGATCCTTTGTCTAAGCACTCAGAGAGGGCTTGAAACCCTAATTTTGATTGTATTGGATGCTCACCCATCTTTGGGGAGACTAATGAAGCATGATGGTTCATCCATATTGTGATGATGATTTTCACAATGATGGGAAATTTAAGTGGTCAAAATTTGGGGTATTACAGATGCCCCTATTTAATCTTCTTGGACCCGAAGGTGTGAATGACGAAGGGATTCGGGCATTCGGGGTGCAAGAGGATTAAATATCGGAATATCTGAAATTTTGATGGTGGTTATGAATGGTAGCTTACGCATTCATCTTCTTTAATTAAGCAATGATGCTTAGAAAAGGTAAACTTCCCCTCGATCCTGGTCTTCAGCCAAGGAACTGGTCTCAGTCTCTGATTTAAACTTCCCCTCGATCCTGGTTTCCTACCAAGAACTGGTCTTAGTTTCTGATTTAAACTTCCCCTCGATCCTGGTTTCCTACTAAGAACTGGTCTTAGTTTCTTTTGTCAATAAACTTTCTTGACAAGGGACGCTATTCATAGCGGCTTTCCTCAAACTTCTCGCCGAATTTTCCTGGGGAGATGCCATTTGAGTGGAAAAAAGTTTTGATGTCAGACTTGCTGGGGAACCCAGTCGTCTGAATTGTAGAGTTGTACAAACTTCTCTGTTGGAGACGCCATTTGTTTCTACTGGGGAAAACGATTCTCTTGAGAGACTGTTTTCATTTGGGATATTTCATCATACTTTTCTCGGGATCTTCCCGGAGAAACGCCATATGATGGGGTCCAATTTTGTGGGGCCGATGACCTTTTCATCAGCGGTCCTTTCGGAGCAAAACTGGCATGCTTCCGAATCTCTGATCACGAGGCTTTCTCTGTGGATTTTCCTTAATCCGGGAAAGCAAGGATATCATCTTCAATGGCGAAGAGTGATGTTTATTGAGAGTTTTCTCTGGCTTTTCAGAGGTTCAAGTTATCAAAGTGGCCAAGTGCCGACTCTGATCTAAAGATACACTGGTGGCGAGATTGTGCAGACGCAACACTTCCTGACGAGGAAAGAACTGACAAACTCGATTGAGAAAACTGTTTATCACTAGGGGACAAGACCGACTCAAGTGATAGTGATGCAATACGAAATGCGAACGCAAATAAAATGCATGAAGTATGTATGTATATGCTGACAAAACAGACGCGACATACAGACTAATGGATGAACACAATTGGATACTCGGCCATCGCGGGGCGAAGAAGTACCGTTGATTCAAAATAGCAATTCCACCTTGCTTAGGAGAGATAGTCCCGTTGGGAGCTATGTTGATCGGGCTTAGGAGATGAGAACTCGGCCGAGGATGTCAGACGAAACAAGGTCTCTGACACAGTTGATCCCTTCATTCAGGTATACTGGCTTAGAAGGAGTACTTTGATTCTGCACTTTGAAGTTCGCTTACTTCGGGAGAAGCGATCGATGTTCTTCTGATGTTCAACAGTCAAAAGAAATTGCCATCTTTATTTTAAAAGCAGAAAAAGTTTTAATAAGTAAATTCATTTTTGTTTTATTTCAAGAATCGCTGATTAAGTTTAAACAACGTCGTTCTGTAAAGCTAAAACAAGCAAGAATTACAAACAAAAGCACAAGGGCTCAAATTTTATTGATAAGATGGAGATCAGCCAAACGCGTGATTCCAAAGAGTATATACAAAGTTAGAAAACGGTAATTTACAGGGAAAAGGGCTACGTTGAAACATAACGACCACTATCCTTCTACCAACTTTGAATTCGGGGCATCCTGAGCTTCTGTCGAAGATGACCTTTGACTGGAGATTTCCTCCGATAGATGATGTAACTACTGCTGAGGGACTTGCCTCTGTTGAACATAGTTACTTGCCATTATCCCTAACTTTTGCCTGGATTGTACTATGAGATTTCCAATCCATCGGGATGATTCTTTTTTTTCATGTCTCTAACTTTTGCCTGGACCGCCCTTTCGGGTTTTCAATCCACCGAGACGTTTTTTTTTTTTTTTTAGTTTAGGCGAAGTATTTCTTGACTACATCAACATTCGTGGGGTAGGCAAATTCCTCTCCGTCCATGGTTGCAAGTCTCAAGGCGCCGCCTGAGAAAGCTTTCGTGACCACATAGGGGCCATCATAATTTGGGGTCCATTTGCCCCGAGAGTCAGTGAGAAATGATTGTATCTTCTTGAGCACGAGGTCTCCTTTCCTAAAGACACGAGGTCGGACCTTTTTGTCGAACACCCTCTTCATTCTCTGTTGATACAACTGACCGTGGCATAGTGCCGTGATTCTCTTTTCTTCGATCAGGTTCAGGTCGTCGTGTCGACTTTGACACCATTCAGCTTCGGTGAGCTTAGCTTCCATCAATACCCTGATTGACGGGATCTCTACTTCTATGGGGAGCACTGCTTCCATGCCATATACTAGAGAGAAAGGGGTAGCCCCTGTTGAAGTGCGGACAGATGTTCGATAACCGTGAAGAGCAAAGGGTAGCATTTCGTGCCAATCTTTATAGGTTACAACCATCTTTTGAACGATCTTCTTGATGTTCTTGTTAGCCGCTTCTACCGCTCCGTTCATCTTGGGTCGGTAGGGAGATGAGTTATGGTGTTCGATCTTGAACTCTGCACATAACTCTTTCATCATCTTATTGTTCAAGTTAGATCCATTATCAGTAACGAGCTCGCTTGGAACACCATAACAGCAGATGATATTGTTTTTGATAAATCGGACCACCACTTGTCGGGTTACATTGGCGAATGACGCTGCTTCGACCCACTTGGTGAAATAGTCAATGGCTACCAGGATGAACCGATGTCCGTTTGAAGCCTTGGGCTCAATCATACCAATCATATCGATTCCCCATATGGAAAAAGGCCACGGGGAAGAAAGAACTTTGAGATGTGATGGCGGTACATGAATTTTGTCGGAGTATATCTGAAACTTGTGACACCTCCTCATGTACTTGTAGCAGTCGGATTCCATGGTCAACCAATAATACCCGGCCCTGAGAATTTTTCTCGCCATTGTGTGTCCATTGGCATGAGTGCCAAAGGATCCTTCATGAATTTCTTTCATGAGCATGTCTGCTTCTGGTCTGTCGACGCATCGGAGCAAGACCATGTCAAAATTTCTCTTATAAAGAGTGTCACCGCTCAGGAAGAAGTTTCCAGCCAATCTTCTAAGGGTTTTCCTGTCTTTTCTGAGTGCCCCAGATGGGTACTCTTGTTTCTGAAGGAAGCATTTGATATCGTGATACCAAGGTTTATCGTCTATGACTGCTTCAATCGTAAAGATGTAAGCGGCCCTTTCAAGGCGGATGACGTCGATCTTAGGTATGTCATTCCATCGACCTACACTAATCATGGAAGAGAGAGTGGCTAATGCGTCAGCCATGTGATTCTCATCACGAGGGATGTGATGAAAGTCGACTCTGTTGAAGAAGGGTAACAACCTTCTTGCATAGTCTTTGTAAGGAATCAATCCTGATTGGTATGTGTTCCAATCACCTTTTATCTGGTTAATAACCAGGGCTGAATCGCCGTATACGTCCAAGTTTTTGATCCTTAAATCCATTGCTTCTTCGAGACCCATAATACAAGCTTCGTATTCGGCCTCGTTGTTCGTACATTTGAACGTAAGTCTGGCAGTGAAATGAATGTGGGAACCCTGAGGGGTAATAATGATTGCCCCAATTCCGTTTCCATAATGATTGACTGCTCCGTCAAAGATAAGTCCCCACTGGGAACCTGGTTCTGGCCCTTCGCTGGGTAGCGGTTCATCGCAATCTTTCATTTTTAGATACATGACATCTTCGTCTGGGAAGTCAAACCCGATTGATTCTTGATCGTCAATCGGTTGATGAGCCAAATGATCGGCTAAAATACTTCCCTTAACGGCTTTCTGAGCATGGTACTCTATGTCATATTCTGATAGTAACATCTGCCAACGAGCAATCCTTCCCGTGAGAGTAGGTTTTTCGAAAACGTTCTTGATTGGATCCATTTCGGAGACCAACCAAGTAGTATGACGAATCATGTACTGGCGAAGATGTTTGGCTGCCCAAGCCAAAGCGGAACAAGTTTTCTCAAGCATTGTGTACCGAGTTTCGCAGTCGGTGAATTTCTTGCTTAGATAGTAAATGGCAGACTCTTTCCTTTTAGTTTCGTCTTGTTGGCCAAGTACACATCCCATTGAGTCCTCTAGGACTGTGAGGTAAATGATTAGTGGTCTTCCTTCCACTGGAGGTGATAGAATCGGAGGATTCAACAAATATTCCTTAATACTGTCGAAGGCAGTTTGGCAGTCTTCTGACCAAACGCAATCCTGGTTCTTTTTCAATAACTTGAAAATCGGCGCACAAGTGGCGGTCATAAGGAATATGAATCTGGAGATGTAGTTCAAACGTCCCAGGAATCCTCTGACTTGTTTTTCAGTTTTTGGAGAAGGCATTTCTTGAATGGCCTTGACCTTGTCAGGATCAACCTCAATCCCTTTCTGGCTGACGATGAACCCTAGTAGTTTCCCTGAACGGACACCGAAGGTGCACTTGTTAGGATTCAAGCGGAGCTTGAATTTTCTTAGACGTTCGAACAATTTTGACAGATGTTCAACGTGCTCATCCTCTGTTCTTGATTTTGCAATCAAATCATCGACATATACCTCGATTTCTTTGTGTATCATGTCATGAAACAGAGTAGTCATGGCCCTTTGATAGGTTGCCCCGGCATTCTTCAAATCGAACGGCATTACCTTGTAACAAAAGGTGCCCCATGGGGTAATGAACGAAGTTTTCTCCATGTCTTTCGGCGCCATTTTGATCTGGTTATAGCCCGAGAATCCATCCATGAAGGAGAATACTTTGAACCTTGCTGTGCTGTCAACCAGCATGTCAATGTGTGGTAAAGGAAAGTCGTCCTTTGGACTTGCCTTGTTTAGATCTCTGTAATCAACACACATTCTGACTTTTCCATCCTTTTTGGGAACGGGTACGATGTTGGCTAACCATTGAGGATATTCAGATGTAGCGAGGAAACCCGCGTCGATCTGTTTCTGTACCTCCTCTTTGATTTTGATGGCCATGCCCGGGTGAGTGCGTCTCAACCTTTGCTTTACTGACGGACATTCCGATCTCAACGGTAAGTGATGTTCCACGATGCTGGTATCCAACCCTGGCATATCCTGATAGGACCAAGCGAACACATCGGGGAATTCTTTGAGAAGCTTTATCAAACCCTCTCTGGCAGTTGGACTGAGCAATGCTCCGATCCTGATTTCTTTTCTCTCTTTTTCTGAACCCAAGTTTACCGTTTCCAACGGTTCTTTGTGAGGTTCAATGGACCTTTCCTCTTGTCTGAGTAGTCGGGAGATCTCTTCTGGAATTTCGTTGTCATTTTCTTCTTCAGCCTCGAATACCGGGAACTCAAAGTTGGAAGAAGGCATCGGATCGTATGTTTCAACGGGGTATAAAACAAGCAATCTGCATGACGTGATGATTCGTGTTTAGAAGAGATAGAGAAAATGCAAGTGTGTGCAGTGTTTTGATTTTACTACTTGTTTTTATTATTGAATGTTTTTTAGGATTACCATTTTCTGAAAAAGCAAAAAGAGAAAACAACAATTAATGCGGAAATTACAGAACGACGTTATTTTATTAATGAACAAGTCGAATCTTGAAACTACAGCCCTATAAAACAAAGTCTGTCGCTTTGGGCAAAGCGAAGAGGGAAATTTACAAAAAACGAGCCCTATCAAAATATCCGTTTCACCTGGGCAGGGTGAAAGGTTTAAAGATGGCAATTACTTTGACTGATGAATGACCTTCGGAACCTCGACAGCAACCCATTGGCGGCGAAATCCTCGGTGAATCACAAAGTCTGGCACCTTCCTTGATTTGTTTTCAGAAATGACGCTGATTTCTGGTGGAGTAGGATCATTGGAATCTGTCTCCCAAGCAGAGTTGTCGTAGGAGAATTCCTCAGTTGTATTTTGCATAGCATTTGTGCTCTCAGCTGTATCTCCCCATCCAGTTGACTGGATATCTTCGAGCCTGATACGAGAGCTTTCGGGAGCAGTGTACTTGACCATAAAGTCGTATTTTCCACTTGGTCCCAGAGTGTCCCAAACTTCTTTGGAACTGGAGGAGTCACTTCTCTCGATGACGTTGACCTCGGGAAAAGCATAGTTGATGAATTCAAGTCCGGCAAATGTTGCGAATTCATATTCATGTTGAGTAGTTTCCGAATGACCTGAATGTTGATCCCATGACATGGTGGGGACACAGGTATTCTGTTCAATGACGCTCAGCTGAGTTTCATTACTCGGCTGACTTTCTTGCCCCAAGTTTCCTGGGTAAGGCTGCCACATTGGCAGGCCATCCATCGGGCCATAGTAATTATGATCAAAGTTGTCTTTCATCAGAGTGTCCTCCTCTAATGAATTTGGCGGAGCACGACATCCTTCCGGATCACAATCTCCGTAGATCATTTCGACATCTGATCTTGGTATAAATCTCGGACTTTCTGTAGGAAAGCAAAAAGGCATAGGCACCTCTTCCTGAGACATATAGCCGTCCTTGTTAAGGTAGGACTTCCATTTTTCATCTGTGTCAGAGGGATCTTCCTCATTGATAGCATGAACTGTCTGAGACACTGGGTGAAGAAAATCTCCACTGTGGAAGAAGTTTTGAAGGGGATGAAGACTTTCATCGTTGGCGGCTGTCTGGGTACAGGTTGCAGAAAAACCAAGACCCTTCTTTGTTTTATTGTCAATAGGAATGACAAGCCGTCCCCATCCTGTCGTATCGGTACTCTCGACCGCTTTGATAGCATCTTTGTATGAAGAAATTGAAGTTCCTTCTTCGGATTGATCGTTCTTGCTCACCGATAGTGCTTGGAACTGAGTTCCAATAACCTCCTCGGGTTCCACACAAGTAGATGATGATAAGTTGCTTACAAGCAAGGCTTGTTCCCCACAAACCGTGACAAGTTGATCGTTCTTGACGAACTTTAGCTTTTGGTGGAGGGTTGAAGTAACCGCTCCAGCCTGATGTATCCAAGGTCTTCCTAATAAACAACTGTACGTTGCCCGGATGTCCATGACCTGGAAAGTGATTTGGAAAGTGTGAGGACCAATAGTTATGGGAAGATCAACTTTGCCGATAACTATTTTTCTGGATCCGTCGAATGCTTTGACGACGACCTCGCTGATTCTCATCGGAGGGCCCTTGAATGATAATTGCATCAAAGTGTACTTCGGCATAACATTCAGGGCTGACCCTGTGTCTACCAGTACGTTGGCTAAAGCATCGCCCTGGTAGTTAACTGTGATATTGAGCGCCATGTTATGACGGCGACCCTCTTTAGGTAATTCCTCATCACTAAATCCCAAATTATTGCAGGAAGTGATGTTAGAGACAATACTATCGAACTGTCTGATTGTTACATCCTGTTCCACAAAGGCTTGCTCCAAGACTTTCTGTAGAGCCTCTCTGTGTGCTTCTGAACTGAGTAACAGTGATAATACTGAGATCTTTGAAGGAGTCTATAACAGTTGATCAACAATGTTATATTCACTCCTTTGGATGAGCTTTAGCATCTCATCTTTGTCTTTTGAAAAGTCGGGATTACTAGATTGACCGACTGGCAGATCAGGAATTTCTGCCTGAAGTTCCTTTTCTTTGTTAGCTTCCCCAACCCCTCGGTTGAAGATTCTACCACTCCGTGTTACACGACTGACGTCTGTAATATTCACGACGGAGGGTAATGGAATTTCCTTTCCATTCTCAATTGTTGTTGCACCGTATTTGTAAGGGATCGCCTTAGCTGATTCATACGGTAATGGTCCCGGTAGATAGATGACTATGGGAACCTTCTGATTTTTCTGACCGTCATAAGTAACCTCGATCCGTTCCCGGTTGGGAACTCTAGATTCGTCAAGTAGAGGGACGATGGCAAAAACATCCCTGATCTGGTGATGACCAGAGATCGTGACAACATCCTCAACCTGATCGGCAAGGTAGTTCGGCGACCAAATGATGGGTCCTGAACCTGGATATGGACGAATTTCTCCATGATCGACCTGACCCTGAAGAGCTGCTCTCACAAGGTAACACCCTTGGTTACTTTCCGAACAGACGCTACAACTGTCATAGTTGTGTGGTGGCACCTGGCCACGCCCACTTTGAATACAATGTAACCTCACTAGGTTACCTTCCATTGATCGGACATCCTGACTTTGACGACGAGTAGGATTCCTATTATTGATACTAATCTGCTGAGTATCTTCATCCATATAAATTGGCATCCACCAGTGATTTAACAAGTGCTGAAGTGCCTCCTGGACAAGGGTACAACCTCGATCGTTTTTGCAACCCACTTTACAATTTTGATAATCGTGTGATATTAAGAATCCGAGTCGGACCTGCTCAGCATGTAACTCTACCAGATTGGTATTCATCACGCGGATGTCAAAGATCTGAACCATGTTGATTTGATAGGAGTTCCTATCGTGGTAGTCTTGGATCCATCCAAGATCCATCTGACGCTGGAGGGCCCCTTGTATGAAAGAGCATCCCTGTTTATTTACCGAGCAAATCAGACAGGAACTGTAATCGTGCCGCGGCAGATTATGATACTGGCTTTGCCTTGAGTGCATCGCCACCAAGTTGACATTCATCACACGGATGTCGTGGTTTTGAATGACGTTAGAATTCGTAGAGACCATGTTAACTCCACGAACTCGGTGCTCCTGGATCCATCCAAGATCCATTTGTTCCTGTAGAGCTGATTGCACTACAGAACATCCCTGGTTGTCTTTAGAGCAGATATCACACTGGTGATAATTATGAGGTGGCACATGGCCATATCCACTCTGTCTACAATGCATCTTGACCAGATTGGTCCCCAATAAGAGTACATCGTGAATTTGATAGACATTATTAGTCTCTTTATCAATCAGATTGACTGCAGCTTTCTCATGTTGAGGCAGCGGGTTCGTAAGAACATTAGGATTCGTATCTTTGAAAGATAAGAGCCCGCTCCTAACAAGCTTTTGCACGTCGGATTTGAAATTGAGGCAAGTCTCAATGTTATGCCCTGAACCTCCTTGATGATAAGGGCATGTTTGATCCACCTTAAACCAGAAAGGCAGATTTTCTGAAACTGAAAGGGGAGACTTAGTCTGGATGTGCCCCTTGGCTAGCAGTAACGGAAACAGTTCTGCATACGTTACAGGTATAGGATCAAATCCTGGTGGCCGTGTTGTACGGTTGTTGTTATATGGGGGACGAGCCTGCTGAAGAGGTTGTTGTGTCCTTTGTTGGTCAGGTTGGCTCTGCGCAACCTGAGGTTGATACATAGGAACAGGCGCGGGGCCGATAGCAGGAGTAACAGCTGCTACTGGCTGATAACGTCGCCTTTCCTTTCTGAGAGAGATATTCCCAATATCTTGCTCTTTTTTCTTAGGGAGAGCACTACCGTATTTTTTAGTATCGCTCGTTGATCCAGTGTCTTTTACCCATACCGACCATCTCGGTGAAATCACTGGGCGCACTGGCGACCATTCGGTCATAGTAAAATGAGCTTAAGGTCTTTAAGAAGATCTTTGTCATCTCTTTTTCCTCAATAGGTGGACAAATTTGAGCGGCAATTTCACGCCACCTTTGAGCATACTCCTTAAAGGTTTCCTTGTCCTTTTGCGACATTGATCTGAGTTGATCTCTGTCGGGTGCCATGTCCAAATTGTACTTGTATTGTTGGACGAAGGCAGTACCAAGATCTCTGAATGTACTGATCGTAGTACGGTTTAAACCCATGTACCATTTGAGTGCGGCACCGGTTAAACTATCCTGGAAGTAGTGAATCAGTAGGTCCTGATTCTCCGTCTGAGCTAACATCCGCCGAGCGTACATCACCAGATGGCTCTGAGGGCAAGAGTTACCCTTGTATTTTTCAAAGTCGGGCACTTGGAACTTGTGCGGGACTTTCACATTTGGGACCAAGCAGAGGTCTGCAGCGTCCTTTCCAAATAGATCCTGACCGCGAATGGCTTGCAGCTCTTTCTGGATTTCCAGGAACTGTTCCTGGAATTCATCCATTCTGTCAAACATAGTTTCCTTCTTATCAGAAGGTGTCAGTGGAATCTGTCCTTCCGGGACAGTGTGCACCACAGGGGGTGGTACCGTGACTACGGCAGTAAGTCTTGGAGCCTCCCGAAGTTTGTAACCTTCAGGAGTCTTGAGTATGCCCCTGGCATCTTCGCTTTCCCGAAGTTTGTAACCTTCAGGCCCAGCGGCTTCTGTTGCGATTCCTTGATCTTCAGTGATCGGCGGAACATATCCTTCCGGGATATAGTTAACAGGCATGCCCCAAGGACGATCTTTCGGCATCTGATACCTAGGATCATACTTTTTTATGATGGGCGTTGAGGTGATCTCTGAGATCACAGTTCTTTGTAGCTGAGCTTCTGCCATGGCTTGCATGTCGTTACGAAGCTTTCTCATATCCTCTCTCAGAGTGTCGATCTCTTCTTTCAACTCTCTGTTTTCTTCCTCAAGATCATCCATCTTTTTCTGACGATTGGCCCGAGTATTATACGAATGAGACAGTTTGACTCTAGAATCGAGACACAAATGTGAGATTCGTAGGGAAGAAGAATACGCGATGTGAGAATGATGAATGCAATGATTATATTAATTGTTTTTAGGTTTAATTAAAATAAACTTCGACAATTAGATTGCAAATATCAAACAGTGGGGAAACCCCTTTTTATTGAATTCCAAAGGATTACAGAAATGGAAATACAGTAGATTACAAAGTGCAGAAACAGAAACCTAAACTAATGGGTCCCGAGTCCTCTTCTTTGACCGGGGCGCTTGGGCCGTTGTCGGGTTGTCATTCCTTTGCCAGGTGAAAGGAGCGAGCAAATTCCTTTGGTCATCTTGATTCTCTACAGCATGCTGCTCCAAAATTTCAATCAGAGCATCTTTCTCTTTTAGTAGTTGCTGTATTTGGATACACTCTCCGTCGAGGGTGCGGTACTTGTTCTTCCAAGATCTTCTTTCCTTTTGAACCTTGTTGAGAGTAACCTGAAGCCTTTCAGTTTCCGTCATGAAGTACATGACAATTTCCCTCGGCGGAAGAATTCCGTAACGAGGATAAGGCATCTTTAGCTTGAGAGCTCTAGTTTGTACCCAATGGAGATAAGGCTCCACCGAGACACAGTCCGGTTTTCCCAGAGACTCTCGTCCTTTCTTATGAACATGTTTCCAAGCTTGCACTATTTCCATCTTTAGTGCTCTGTCACTTTCTCCTTCTTTGAAGAAAAGACCTTCCAGATGAACACCCAGTGGGATGTGTCTCATCGGGTATCCAAATTGACGAAGAACTAATATCGGATGATAGTTGATTCCTCCTTTAGTTCCTATGAGAGGTACGCTAGGGAAGTTTCCACAACGGTCAATGATTCTGATTCCCTCATAAATCCTATTACACCAATCTATATCAGAGTTGGTGAGAGACATGATTTTCTGCAACCAACGTAAGACACTCTTGCAATCCCAAAAAGCAGCAAACTTGGGCAAGTGAGAGATAAACCATTTGTAGAGCAAAGTTACACAGCATGTGATCTCTCCTCCGCTGTACAAATTTCCTAAGTGTACAGAATGATACGCATCTGCGAGCAAAGTCGGCACAGGGTTTCCAATGAGAAAAACCTTAATAGCGTTGATGTCGACGAAGTTATTGATGTTGGGAAACAAAAATAACCCGTAGGTGAGCAAGACAAAGATGCTTTCAAAAGCAGTGATGTTCCCTATACTAGCGAAGTACAGAGCTTTCTTTGTCAAGAACTGGGCTGGCAAGCCTTGGATGCCACCCTTAGTGGTCAGGTGAGTCCTGACCTCAGACTCGTCCAAATGAATTGCTCTTGCAATAGTCTGATTCTTTGGAATTTCTTCCAGTCCAGAAAATGGAGCTCGAATAGTGATATGTAAATCAGCCAGATGAGAATACTCCTCCAGCGTTGGTGATAGCTGGTAATCCGGGAATGTGAAACAGTGATAAACCGGATCGTAGAATTGAACGAGCGCGTCCATGATTCCCTTAATCACATGGACTCTTAACAGTGGTAGCAAACCACCGTGCTTGGCTCTGAAAGCCTCTGGGTTAACGATCATCCTCGCTAACTTTCTCAAATCCCCTAGTTTTGGAACCTTGAAGGTATACTAGTGAGTTCTCCTTCTACCGAAATCCATTAATGCAATCTTTTTCTCTGATATTTGCAATCACAGTCTTAGTTTAATTTGAAAAACAGAGAGACTAGAAGAGAAATTTTTTGAATGTTTTAATGTTTTATTAAATGAATGCATGAATGCAGCACACAAAAACATAGAAAAAACATGGGGTCAAAGGGTCGTTGTCATGAAGTCAAGGCTCTACCCATCCCCAAAGGTTTATACTAGGGTGATTTTTGTACCTGTACTCATTATCCTCAGCTCCTTCCAGGAAAGCAAAACAACAAGCAGATCGCCAGTGAGTTGTGTGCAATCTTAGAGTAAGTACTATTCACCGAGAATAGATCACCAGCCTCAAATGAGGGTAGTATCGCGTAACAGCTATTTCCGATAGCTTCCGCACTACGAAAGGGTTTGGCTTTTCTAGGTGTATACTCATTCTCACCACATGCGGCATCACACGCATTCCCAGTAGCAGAAAAATAAACACGTATAGCATTTAGGAAAAGCAGTATATATATTTGTCCTAATCATCCTAGACTTATAAAGCTACGATTCTTAAGTTCCTGACAGAAATGGGTTCCCCGGCGGAAGCCCCAATCTGTAGTTCCCTGCCTAAGAGATGGACCAGCATAGGTCAATCTTTCTCTTCGGTAGAGTTCCCATTTTCCGTAAAAAATGGGGATGATGCCCTAAGGCAGAAAAGGAGACTCCCCTGCAGAGTCGCCATTTGTGTAATTTTTCACACAAGAGAAGTAGAAAGAAAGGAACGGGCCCCACGGTGGGCGCCACTTTTCTGTAGCGAGCGATTTTGGACGCGGTTCTTAAGCGCTGGTCGCTCTCTGCGGTTTGAGCTTTGACTACAGGTCGATTCATTTTTTATCCTATTGTGAGCTGAATAAGGAAGGGAAATAGATGTCTCCAATTAACCCTGCTTGCATACTGAGTTTAAACAGCGGTCTGTTACGTTATGGATGCTATCAATGTGGGGGGGCCTTTGTACTGGTTATTCGTATTTCGCCAATACAGGTTTCTTTCTTTCGATCTGGGCAGAAGGTTTCTGGCGGGGAATAAGGATTAGGATGTTAGGACTGGTGCTTTTGAATTACTGCTTTTGATTGACGGAGATATGGGATTTGGGTTTTTTGTTGATTGCGCTCGCTAAGATCTTTTCTTTCGATCTTATGCCTACGTATTCCCGTTTACCGAAACAGGGAAATCAGAGCGTTCGTAGTTCCTCCTATTCTATGGGAGGAAATTGGTGTTTTTGGTGTCTTGTTCAAAGCCCAAGACGTGAAGCGAAAGGTGATTTGTATCTTGTTCAAAGCCCAAGATGTGAAGCTAAAAGGTCTATTTGTGTCTTGTTTAAAGCCCAAGACGTGAAGCTGAAAGACCTCGGCTTTAGAGAGAATTTGTCATCTCTAAAGAGGGGAGAAGGAGAATTACTTTAACTGGGATACGCGGATCCGAGCAATGCCATAATTTCCTAAGAAAGGGTTTTAACCTGAAGGAGAAGACTTTAACTCAGTGTAGAGCAATGCCATCTTTCCTTAGGAATTTCTCATGCTAAAAGAGGGACAGTGGCATGGATGTAGATGATCCAGAGGCTTGCCGCTTACAGCGATTAGATGAAGGGAAAGGAGTTGTTGATGTTTGTGTACTGTGAACAAGGCACAACTTTGATGCTAAAAGGTGGATTGGATCAACCAGTGGTTTTCTTATACAAAGCCTAAGAGGAGGCTAATTTCTGCTAGGAAAATCATTATACAAAGCCTAAGAGAAGGTATTTTGTGTCTCGTACAAAGCCCGAGAGAGAGAGGCTAAAAGTTTGGTGACCCAGTGGGGCATATCGTTATACAAAGCCTAAGAGGAGGCTAGCAAAGAGTTGACTCAGTTGGGGAATCTTTTATACTCAGTAAGAGAGTGTTTTTGTATCTCGTACAAAGCCCGAGAGAGAGGCGAAAAGGTTGTTTTGACTCCACTGGGGAGAATTTTGGTATCTCGTACGAAGCCCGAGATGGAGGCTATTGTAACTGTTTCAGTTGAGTGACAGATCCAATATACTGATTTAAAAGAGAAAATCAGTTCTTATATGAGTAACACTGTACACAGGGATTTAATTTGATGATCAGGGATATTTCCTTCTCTTTGAGGAAACGGGAAATCCAAAGGGTATTGAGACTGTCCGAGTCTGCGGGTTTTCTTCCTATTTAACGAAGGGTGCTTGAGAATGTCTTTGAGACTCAAGGAAGTTAGACTGTCCGTGTCTAGAGTTTTATCTTTTGTACTATGCTTCGAGAAACAGTAGTAGACTCTATGAAATGATTGTTCTATGAGGATGACTAGGTTCTGTTCCTATACCTCTAGGAGGTCGTCGGGACAATTTGTACGAAGCCCAAGAGGAGGCTGGAATCTTTTAAGAAGCCGACGGGTCCTTGTACGAAGCCCAAGAGGAGGCTATCATTCCCGGAGGAAGAGATCATTATACGAAGCCTAAGAGGAGGCTGTGAATACTTCTAAGAAGCCGTAGGGTCCTTGAATAATGCCCAAGAGGAGGCCGATGCTTTTAAGAAGCCCGCGGGTCTATCATCTCCTTTCCATTAGGAGAGATAACTCTTTTAAAGATGAAAACCACTGGTAAACGTGCGAGGTTTACTATCCAGCGATTTTTAGCTTTTAAAGAGGGTTCCTTAGTTAAGGTCCAAGATTATGACCGTAGTGGGTACCCAAACCCCGAGACATTCAAGGCAAGCTATCCACAAGGAATAGATCAAGTCAGGAAAGTTCGAGAATTGGGAAGAAACTCAAAGATGCTATTCACGGAGAATACATTCATCTTGGGGAGTAGAGCTTCTTGACGATTCCTAAGGAGGACAGCCGAAGAGAAGACTGTATCTGGTGCTACTATTGGGGATCTAGGCATCTATTTCTACGAATAAATGGAACGGCGTCACCTAGTTCTAGACGTAGTTTCCGGGGAAACTCGAAATATCTATACTATTATTACACAGTAGATATGAGTTTATGAAAGGAGACTTACAGTGAGCAGCCCCACAATACAGTTTATAATATGAAAGCAGTAAATGAAAGCGATAACCACTTACTCGGTTGTAGTGCTTCCATGCTGTTTGGTTAGTTGTTCAACAAAGAAAGATTAAAAACAACAGTATATTCAAAATCAAAGGAGAAAGTGCTTTGAAAAAGAAAGATTTGGGGCTTACAGCTCAAGGAGAGGCCCAGGGTTTTATCAGTGAGCGCACTATTTGAATTTGTACAGAGGGACTTATACAAGTGACTGGGGCCCAAAAAGGTTTTCTGTACAAAGGGATGGGTCTTACACTCTCTCAAGAGCCCCAAAAAAGGTTTAAAGAAAAAGAGTGGAGCTTATAACACGAGGGTAGGCCCAGATGATTTTTTCGTTTAAAAATGGCGATCGCGCCGAGGTTTTCTTTTAACGCAGAGGGACTTATACAATAAGTGAGGCCCAAAATGTTTTTGGTTAAAAGGGGGATTGGGTCTTACACTCTATTAGAGGCCCAAAGTGTTTTGAATAAAAAGAAATGGGTCTTACTACTCGAGGGTAGGCCCAGATGGTTTTTATTTTTAAACGGGCGACGATTGCGCCGTTTACTTGTACAGAGGGACTTATACAATGAGTGAGGCCCAAAAAGTTTTTGTACAAGGGGGGATGGGTCTTACACTCTCTCAAGAGGCCCAAAAAGGGTTTTGAAGAAAAATAAATGGGTCTTACTACTCGAGGGTAGGCCCAGATGATTTTTGAAAAGACGACGATCGCGCCGTTTGTTTTTTGACGGTATCGGGACTTATACAATAAGTGAGGCCCAAAGATGATTTGATCAAAAAAAGGATTGGGTCTTACACTCTAATAGAGGCCCAAAGTGTTTTGAAAATGATTTATGAGGGTTGAATTAATCCAAAACCCTAATTTGTTTTCAAAATGTATTTAATTGAATAAAAATTCAATTAAAATAATCAAAAATTGTTTAACACATGGAAAACAAATTGTGATCTTGGATTAATGCTTCAAAAATTAAGTATTGACCTACAAAATAATTAGAAAGCATTAAAAGTTGCAAAATCAATGTAGAAAAAATATTTAAAATGCCAAAAACAATCAAAATATTAATTCTTTACAAAAATATCAATTATATGAAATAAATAATATTTTTGGGATTTTTTGTGAAAATAAAATATTTTAACATTTTTGTGAATTATTAAAAAAAGAATCAACTCAAAATCATTAAAACTCAGAGAGAAATTAATTTTTGAATCAATTAAACAAAATCACAAAATTCAAAAATTTGAATTTGAAAAAAAGGCGCCAAGAACAAGCTGAAGAACACGCGCGTGTTCTTGGTTTCTCAGATTTGCGTTTTCTATCCAATCTCCATGAATACGTAATCATATCATGCAATCCACATATCATTATGCTCGTCTCAACCTCACGATCATGTCTATGTACTTTAATTTCATTTAAATTAAACATACAACAAGAAATCACGAAGAAACCTCAAGAACCCTAATTTCTGCATGAAGGCTAGGATTTTTGATACACGATTCAAACAATGCAATTAATTGAGGGAAAACATTCCATGCATGATTATGAACATATGGCCAAATTATTGTGCGAGGAAATATGCATAGATTGAGAGATGACCAAGTATGTGCTTACCTCCAAGCTGTGACAGCAAGTTCAAAGTGATTTTTGATTTGGAGGTGTTACAGATGAGTTGTGATGATCTGAACAGCTTCCCTACACCCTATGGATTGTGTTTGGATGGTTGGACTTGATTGAAATTGGCTGGATCATTTTGTGGTACCTCAGCTGCACCTTGTTTGAAAATTTGAGCAACCAGCTGGTGATTTCATGAAATTGATGTTTCAGAAGTTATGTGAGTGTTTGATCAGCTCATATGTGATGTATGTGAGGTGTGTGAGTGATTGGTTTGTGCAGAATTGCTCTCAAACTCAAAACCCGATAGCTACCTTGCTAAGAAAGGCATTTTTGCCAAGAGAAAGAGATTTTGAGGAAAGCATCTGTTAGATGGCTTTGGTGTACTTAAACTGACCACAATTGAGCTCTATTTATAGTAGAGCAAGTTTGTTTTGCAAGGAATAGTGCATGGCAGCTGGTAAGTAGGTTTGGCCAATGTTGTCCAATGAAAATCCAAGTCTCCTCTAGCCATTGACTAGAGGTTAGGGCACAGAGCTTTGGTCCCCTTGGTCTTGGATAAGTCTTGATTGATTTCAGATGAGAATGGCTCAGTCCATGCCACCTTGATGGTTCCATTGAATGCCTCATTCCAAATTTGAAGTCTTGTCCCTATTTTGGCAACTCTAGGTTCAACATGCTATTCCTTGTTCCTTGGACCTTGGAGGCTTGGCTCAGTGATTGTCCCCTTTAGATTCAATCCTCTGAGGTGTCCAAGTGGATACGAACTATTGAAATTGGCTGATTTTGGCAAATCGAGCCAAAATGCAAATTCTGCCTTGCTTTGACAGATTTCAGCAAGGCAACTTGCCAATGCTGTATCTCATGATGTAGGTTGAATTTGGCAATGTTCTTGGCCATTTTGGAAAGCTCTTACATGATACAACAACTGTTTGAACAAGTTTGGTTTTGATCTCTTTTGATTCCAAGTGAAAAATCCCCCTACATTTGGCAAAAAGTGAAGGCAAATTCTGACTTAGTGAAAATTTCACTAAGTGTTGGAAAAAGTGACATTTTCACTTTTCAGCCACTTTGATCACTCCATAACTCAAAATCCTTAATGAATTGGAATGACTTGTAGTTGAAGTTTTTGTAGGTGATAATGAGGGCTACAAATCCATCTTTGGATGAGAAAAAATGGCCTTGTGGTTTAGGAGTTATGGTCCTCCAAAGTTGGTACCTTTGCCACTTTATTTTTAACTTAGAAAAATTTCTAAGTTTTATGGTTACCCCTTTTACAAGTTATCTCACTTTTCTTGATTTTTCTTGATGAATGATGATTCAAATCATACATTAACATCATTTTAGGGTTAAAAATCCATTTTGGTGAAAAATCTCAAAAAGTCAAAGTTGACTTTTGTGCACAGTTGACTTTTTATCAGATGAATTCCAAACTGTGCAATTCTTCAGGAAATCATGTCCTTGACCTAAATCAAACTTGATGGACATGTTCCATGGGTGTCATAGGGTATATTCAATCATGTATTAGGGTTTGAGAGCATGTCTTGGTCAAAAGTCAAAGTTACAGTTGACTTTTCCCTTAAAACCCTAATTGTGGTGCAGATGAAAATGAGACTTGTTGCTCAAGCTTCTTGGATCAATCCATTGTTCCAAATGGATCAATATGGTGTATTAGAGACCCTCAAATCATCTCTTGAGGTCTTGGCTCATGGTTTGTCCCAAAAGTCAACTTAGGGGTGAATTAGGTCAAGAAACCCTAATTCCTGATTTTTTATGAATGCATCCCCTGAGGCAAAATTGACTTGATGCATGGGTTCATGAGGTTCCATGAAGCATATTAGGTCATGTTTTGGATCATTGCCTTGTGCCCAGATGAAAATTTCCATCTGGAGACCCTGGTCGACCAAAACCCTAATTTGGTGACACTGTCGATCTTGAGACTTGATCCACCTAGAAGGGAGCAACCTTGTGCTTAATCCTTGAAGTGGGAGTCCTTTTTGATCCATTGGATGTTTGAGAGATTAGACAAGTTGAAGATCATGTCATTTCTTGATTGATCCTTTGTCTAAGCACTCAGAGAGGGCTTGAAACCCTAATTTTGATTGTATTGGATGCTCACCCATCTTTGGGGAGACTAATGAAGCATGATGGTTCATCCATATTGTGATGATGATTTTCACAATGATGGGAAATCTAAGTGGTCAAAATTTGGGGTATTACACATCATGGAATGAAAAACTTAAATCATATACATAGCCTTGGACTTCCTCTTCCTTCACAAAACTAAACGATGTGGTACTTAAAAAAAACTATATCCATTATATAGTCTTGGACTCTATCTCCATTTATAAAACTATGCAACGTGAGACTTCTTTAACATGTATATTTTCGACCAACCCATCAATCTCCACCTTGATTGAAAATAATACATAAGGTTTCATTGTCTTCACCGACAATCATACTCCACCGCAAAGATTATCAACATGCATATTTTTAATCAACCCCAATAATCTCCACCTTGACTGAAAATAATACGTAAACTTTCATTGTCTTCACCGATAATCATACGTAAAAAACTTGCACTTATATTTAGATTTTGAGAGAGAAGTTTGTTACAAATTTGTTTAATACTTATTGAAAATTTAATAAATATAAGATAAAACTAAAATTTTAGTTCTTTAAATTTTGGATAGTTTTGAATTTTAGAGTTATTTTGTTTGATTTTAAAGTTATTTATTTCTTTATTTAAATAATTATTTGAAATATATGAAGTTGACATGTGGAAAGTTCTTCACCGATAATATTTAAATAATTTCATTTGTGACTACAACTCAACAACTCTTCCACAACACAACCCTTCTTTTTTATGTGTATGATCAAACAAAACTGCAACCACAAAGTATACTAAGAACCCTTATCCCTGGAGTGAACAAAAAGCTATAATACTAGTTGTTCAGGAAAAACAAACATACATAGAGAAAAAAGAAGAACACAATCACAACACAAAAACTTAACGTAGAAACTCCAAAAATCGGAGAAAAAACCACGGCAGTTGTCAATAGACAACAAAAGAATAACACTATGTGAAAACTGTTACAACACATAATATACCCTCAACTAACCCAAAACCCCAGTGCACCTACACTCTTCAAAACAATTACTTAACTACATCTCACAATACTCTAATACAAGAGCATAAGAGAACAAAGAAGTTCAAATACAATCTTAAAGTGCTTTTGACTGGCGCATCATGGTATAAGAACTTAAATCCTATATATAGCCTTGGTCTCCCTCTTCCTTCACAAAACTAAGCGATGTGGGACTTCAAAAAAATTTGTATCCTATAGATATCATTGGACTTTCTCTTTATTCACAAAAGTAAGCAATGTGAGACTTATTTAAAATGTAAATTTTCAACCAACCCCAACAATTTCCACCTTGATTGATAATAATACATAAGTTTTTATTGTCTTCAACAACAGTCATACTCCACCATAAAAAAGTATCAACATGTATATTTTCAATCAACGTCAACTTCATATATTTCAAATAATTATTTAAATAAAGAAATAAATAACTTTAAAATCAAACAAAATAACTCTAAAATTCAAAACTATCCAAAATTTAAAGAACTAAAATTTTAGTTTTATCTTATATTTATTAAATTTTCAATAAGTATTAAACAAATTTGTAACAGACTTCTCTCTCAAAATCTAAATATAAGTGCAAGTTTTTTTTAAAAAAAATAAATTAATTAGAATGATTAACTTATTAAACCTTGTTAATTCAAATTAAAAAATAAAAATATAAGTGGATAAAAATTAGCGTGGTTGACTTAAAAAAATTGGGTTTTGATATATTATTTGTGCTATAGGACCAAACCCAAATTCGATTCCAATCTTTCTTTGAAATGCAAGAAACTTGTGTTTCTTTTGATTGTGAATCAGACAATATCGGTGTTTTGAAAACCAAACCCAGTGTCATCAGAGACATGCGTCTCTCCATTGTAGTGGGCGTTAACAAAGTATCTCGGTGCAGATGACATAGTAAAAACACTTGTTAGAGACTTACTAATTTTGGTTGTTTCGGTTTCTATCTATGTTTGCATGCATGAGAACATATAAATATGCATGAGATACGTAATGAACTTGCCACATGTGGCGACATGGTTCAATGCATTAAATGGAGTCGCCAACTCACATGGGGACAAGGTGAAGTTTGAGCACAATGTGTCGCCATGTGGGTGTCAGCATGCTATGCATGCATGAAACATGATCAGCTAGTGCACAACTAGGTTACAGGCTCCCAGGTGTCTGCAATTGGACTGGCGACCCTTTGTAATGGATGAGTGCAATCGCCAATTCATTTGGCGACATGGTAAAATGCATTATTCTCACATGTGACTCCTAATTCACTATATAAGGAAGCTAGAGGTATGGAGTCATACATCATCTGATTCATACTTGTTGCAGAGAAATAATATCAAGTCTAAAGTGTCAGTAGCACAAGTTATTTGATTCACATTTAATCCGTTATAATGGCTTTGTTGACAATCGGTGAAACACATAGAGGCACTGTCGCAAATATTGAAAATTATGTAAGTGTTAATTTTTAATGTCTCTGTTAATTTTTATTGTCTTTGTTAATTTTTATTTTCTTTGTTAATTTTTATTATCTTTGTTAATTTTTAATGTCTCTATTAATTTTGTTTATAAATTGACAATTATGTAGGATGTCTCTAAGTTTCGTCCTCGTTCCCATGAATTTGTTGCACCCGACGAACTAATTAAACCATATATTGAGCTCGCCGGTTTCGGACATGTAAGTAAAATCATGTCTTACTCGGTTGACGCAAAGTTTATACTAGCTTTGCAAGAGAGATGGCGCCTAGAGACACACACCTTCTTTTTTTTAACCGGTAAAAACCGTGACCTTAGAGGATATGTATATGTTACTCCGAAGAGAGGTATTTATACGACTCACGCCAAACCAACTACACACTAGAAGTTTCAATGTCTAATCCACCAGGAAGGCCATGTTACTCACAACCCCTTACCCACAAAATTACCAACCCATTAACCATCAAAACATGCCAAACATCCAACCACAATACCGAGAGCGTCCCCCATACCATCTCCAACAAAATGATTACTATCAAGAAATCCAATATGACTATGCCCCCAACACAACATCAAGATATAGCCAAAATGAGGGTACATCATACCATAGCCATAATGCCCAAACATCTTTCCATAGCCAAAACACTCCGACATTATACCCTATCCTACACACTCAACCATCTCAACAACCTTATGGCTTTCAAACAACACTACCATTTCAACCTTTCACTAACGAATCCTTCACAGTAATGTCCCTCTTCAATCGTTCAGGCCGCACACCAATGACCCCTTCATCACATCCGAACTACTCTGGCATGGGTCGCACACTCAGTTTCAACACACAAGAGCTCATGGAAATGCAAGAAATTCTTAGGGAACCATCTGGGAATGTTCCTGAGACTTCAACTCTTCAAACACCTGGTGTGAGTCAACGACGAGGGAAACGAGTGCAATGAGTGATGGTGCTTAGGGGATGTGGAACCGGTGGCCGGTATGACCAACCCGGTCGCCAACATTAATTTATGTAATAGTATTTTCAATTAATGATAATGTTATTTGTTTTTGCTAAAAAATTTACAAAATGCACCCTGTCTCCAGATGAATTGGCGACGGGGCTTTAAGTATAAGACCAAGCGCCAATTAGATTGGAGCATGCATGAGGTGTCTCCAATCCAATTTGCGACTCCACTCGTGCCTTAATAAAGGGTCACCAATTGGTATGTCGTCCACATGCAATTAGTACCCCAAACTGGGGTAGTTTGAGAAATATTTTGAAAAGTGAGGTATTTTGAATTTTTTTTGAAAAAGTGAGTTATTTTAGTTAAAAGTTCTCATATGACTCGTTTAATTTGATAAGTATATTGACGTTAAAACATTCGGATGATAATTGGAAAAAGTAATTTATTATTAAAATAATAGTTTTTAAAGGGGATAAAATCATATTCAATTTCAATAGAATATAATAATTTATTAAATAGTGACCGAATTTTCAGCCGTTAAATTTATTTAAAATAATAAATATTTTATATTTTCAAATGTGAGTAACATCTTGGTCTCTAACTTTTTTTACAAAATAAATATCAAAACTCAGGTTCGTTGTGGGGAAAACTATCATTTATTTGAGACGAAAATTCTGGTCACTATTGTTTTGGTCTCTAATTTGATTACTAACAAAACCCCATTTCTAATATATCATTTTTTATGGCTAATTCAGTAGTTACGGTGACAGAATTTTATTAGTCTCTAATTCGGCCGCTAAAAGCGAATTTTCTATTAGTGACTATGGTTATTGCGAAAAACCATTGTTATATATATGAAAAAAAATTAAAAAGCGCAATGTCTTAAACAAATAAAAATTTTAAAAAATAATATATCACAATAGTTTTTTTTAGAAAATCATGGTGATATAATATTGACATTACTGATATTTAAAAAAAAAAGTGTCAGGATCTATATTTAAAATAATCGTAGTGATATATCTTTCTTTAATTAAATAAAAGTGAAAGGTGGTGGTAAATTTTGAAGAAATCAAAAAATAGCTGGCGCTGAGAGTCGAATTGAAGAAACGTCAAATTATAAATCATAGTAATGGTGGCGTCGTTGTATCTACTTTTTGTAGTAGTGAGACTACTCTGTCACTAATGACTTCAATAGTGAATACAGAGATTTTTATTTATTTATTATTATTATTATTATTATTAATTTTTTTGTCAAATGAATAAATGGAAGGTTGCGGATTGAAACCGGCACTTGTATATATCTTTCTTTAATTAAATAAAAGTGAAAGGTGGTGGTGAATTCTGAAGAAATAAAATAATAGTCGGCGTTGAGAGTCGAATTGAAGAAAAATCAAATTATAAATCATGTAGGCGCATGAATTTAAAGATATCACCTCGGTTATTCGAAGGACTATAGTTTAACGAGACAAAAACGTCATTCAATTTATTAAAAAATAATAGTTGTCGAAGGGGGATAAAATCATATTCCAATAAAATATAAAATAATGTAATTAAACACTTGAGCTCGAGTGATGAACGAGTTCATGATAAAAAACGAAGATTTCGGAGAATGTCGAGTTTGATTTCTGATGTGAATAATGTGTAAGACCTATATTACAAGTTTATCCATTTGTTCACACAATTGAGTGACAGCGATATCGATAATAGATGGTTCAGCCGCTGTGAAGGCGAGTTCAATCATATCTTCGGAAAAGACTTCTTTAATAGCCACCTTCATCTCCATGGCAGTCATGGTTATTTGCCTCCTAGTTCTAACAATGTTTGAACATTTGTGTGAAAGCTTCAACATCATGTTATTTAATATATTGTTTACCATCTCAATGATAGATGTAACTATTGAAATTCACCTTCTTATTTTCTTGGTGTTTGTTCGATAATTTCTTCTCATTTGTCAAAATCACATTTGTAGCCATTGGAAACTTTTGAGGAATGGAGAGATGAATAGAGTTACAAAGTACTACATAAAATTAAACTAGCCTATTTATATGTTAATTTCTAAACAAATAATAGTGCACAAAAGATTTGAAACATTTATTATCATTTATGTAATTACTCTCACAAAAGATTTGGAATTCTAGAATTACAGAAAATAATTGTTTTAAGATAAAATTAATTAGGAAATACAACTATAATGATTTATATTCCGAAAATAATGATATTCATTACTTACTCGTCTCTTTTCCCTCCAAATTTAATAATTTTATGATATTGTATCATAAAATATAAACAAATATAATATTAATTATTTCTTTAAATATCGACACAAATATCTAACCGAAAATCACGGCTCAATAACCCCCTTCTTTTTTTTTGTTTGTTAAGATATTTTTGTTTGACTAGAAATTTATATCATATTAATTATTTCTATAAATATCGACATAGATATTTAAATAAATATAATAAAAAGACATAATATTACAATAGATTAATTTTAATATGATGTCTAATAGGATTTGAGTTTTTTTCAATTAATTTTGAAAGATTATTATAATATGTTTTTTTTAAAAGGCAATGAATTAATGATCAAAAGAAATAAGGCAGAAGAACAACCAAAGCACAGCAAGGAGATGTCAAAACCCACCCATAAGAAATAAATTATCTGAGAAATAAATTATCTCAGCAAAGGACACACAAATTATCTGTCAAAACTGCAGCAATCCCACGTTTAGAAAGCTAGTCCTTCGAGGCTAAATGGTTCGGAAATAGACTCCATAAGAATAATTGAATCTTAGAGGGCAGATGGCCCTTCCATAAACAGATCACAGCTTTCTTCAAATTTGCTTCCAGCGGCTCCGAAATATAATATATGCTTACGATAAATTCTTGAATGAGAGTATTTAACTTGACACCCTACTTGAACCTGACACTTTCTATTTTGAGCAAACATCATTTTATGTCCTTAGAAAATTTTTAGAAATTTTGAAATTTATAGTATGTTATCAAAAATTTTGAATCTATACTAGAAATTTTGTAAATTTATAGTTTCTTATTGCTTCCATGAGATATATACCGTAAATTTCAAATTTCTGGTAAAAACATATTGGAAATTTCAAATTTTCGATAAAAATATATTAAAAATTTCAAAATGTTTAGTTGAGATATACCGAAAATTATGTATTATACGTAAAGTGTTCAAATTTTCCGGTACGAACCCTGAATTTCCAAAAGCATAAATTTTCAATATTCATGACACAACGGCCTGGATAAATGGCTCGATAAAAAAATTATCACATATAATAGATACACATTTTTCCAAAAAGTCGTTCCACGTACAAGATTATATAACAAATTAAGATAACTTCCTAACTTCATCTTCTCAATGGCTAAGTTGTCATACATATGCTAATTCTCATACTTATACTTTTGCATCTTCAGTAAAGTTCATTAATTGAATTCTATTAAACATTTATTTTGTTTTAGAATAGCAGAGCATTAAAATTCTATTACATATGAATTCATATCAAGGTAATTAGGTTGGAAATGAGTGAGTCGAACTCCCTAGAATTCGGTTTGACTTATTAAGAATTGGTTCAATTTAAATTTCGATTTTAGTTTGACACAGATTTTTTTTAAGCTCAAACTCGTTTCGTTATAAATTTACGAACAACTTGATTCAGTTCGTTAGATTCATTATTCATTAGGTTCAACACGTTTACTTCACGGACTTAAAAATTATTTTTTAAGTATATTTTTTAAATATATTTGACATTTTAAATTAATATTTTTGAAATAAAATAAAAATTATCAGATTGAAGTTTAACTTTATCTCAAAAATCAACTAATTAAAAAATTACACAACTTTTAAAATGAATCGATAACTCTTCCTCTGATGCTAAAAGTTGACTCCAAAGTCAATCTTTAAACCTACTCGTAAAGACAATATAATATTTCTTATATATAATCGAGTTGACTCATGAACCTAACGAGTAGAACTATGTATAGTTCAAGTTCTGCTCATTTTGTTAACGAACTTAAGTTTTTCTCATATTCAACTTATTTGGTTATGAACCTAATTCAACGATTTAATTGTCGAATCGAATTTTAAATTATTTTCGAGTTGGTTCGTTTCATTGTCAGTCTTAAAGGTAATTAAAACCGGATCAAATATTGAACCAATTTACCACGAGTTCAAGATTTTAAAGTTAGATAAACACTGATAAAATCGATTATAAATAAATAAATATTTATGCTTATATATAACAATAATAATGCACAGGAGTAATTATATTTTAAAATGATATAAAAATTTTATTGATAATTTTATAATAATTAATAACTAATAATTTAGTAATTTATTTAATTTTAACAACCTTTTTTATTTTTTAAAATGTTATATTCTTTTTTTTATTATTAACAATGTAGTTAATTCTATAATTAATTAATTAATTTTAATTTTTACACAAAAAAGTAAGTAAAATTTTAAACCTAAATATACTAGATCAATAGTCTATTTATATACATGTATAAATAAAATATATAAGGGGTTCAATCTTGTTCTAAATTAAACGTAAACTTAAACTAGTCTATTTATATGTTGATATCTAAACAAATAAATAAAGATATTTT
The DNA here is from genome assembly GCA_022829125.1 of Lathyrus tuberosus. Classification (NCBI taxonomy): domain Eukaryota; kingdom Viridiplantae; phylum Streptophyta; class Magnoliopsida; order Fabales; family Fabaceae; genus Lathyrus; species Lathyrus tuberosus. The sequence goes on along the minus strand of JALAZF010000487.1, from coordinate 4,552,750 downwards.
TGTTAGTGCGTGAGACACTTTTATTGAGGGAGCATTTTACTTTGCGGTCAATGAGAGGCATCATTTTACTTTGGGGTCTTTCTTTTTTATGAGCAACACACCCTTGTGAGAGACACACCATATACTCACCGAAACCTTAAGGTGATAGGTGTGGGGATTCTCTCACTTATAAATGCTCAAGTTTTCACATTCCTAATCTATGTGGAACTTTCCTACACTACTCACACTTGTAATTCTTTTTCAACATGCGCAATCTCATTCAATTGAATCCTAACAAATCCACATCATCATATAATAATAGCAAAACATCATGAATTAGTAATCATGAAACAACAACAACAACAACAACAATCATGCTTCAAAGAAATAACAACTACAACATATAACACCTAATTGTACAAAAATAACACCAAATAACATGAATCATCATAAAAAGCATATACCAAGAAGTAGAACATGCATTATAACCAATTTTCCATAATCAAAGCAAAACACATAAACCCTAATTTTCTCATTTCATGTAAATTTTTCCCCAAATGCTAAACTAAATAGAGCTCACCTTGATAGATGAAGAAGATGGGAGGTGTGAGATGGGATGATGACCCAAGCTTCTTCTTCTCTTTTCCCAAGTTTTCCTCTTCTTTCTCCTCTTCTTCTCATATTATTTCTTACTAACGTTCTTCTCCTTTTTTCTTCTTTTTATTCTCTTCCCTTTTATTTATCTTACTAACAAAGTTGGAAAAATAAAGGCAAGGCATAGAGATGACAAATATATAGGTTGGGATATTTTTCTCTTAGCACAAATTACCATTTAAATGTTACCCCAAATATACTTCTTTGACTAATTAGTAAAGACCGAACTAAAAAGACTCCACGTGCCTTTTAGTGTGAGAGAGTCCAACTTCTCTCTAGAATGCGTAACGTGGTTCCCCCCTTTTTGTGTCACAAATTAGGGTTCCCCCATCCTAGGATTTCTTTCCCCCTTTTGTGTTAAGGTCCTGACGGCGCATCGTTCCCCCCCCCCCCCCCCCCAATTTTTCTGGTTTTTAGTTTCTTTTGTCTCAACCTTTATCATGAAAAAATGGAGATCGATTACATTGTCCAAGGAGTAATAGCTGTAACGCCCCGAATTAATTAAAATATTTATTTAATTAATTTTATTATAGAATTGTGTGAATACTATGATTTTGGATGGCATTGATGAAAATTATAATCTATGTGAAGTTTGGAAGTATTTTGAGAATTTTGGAGTAATAATTAATTAGAATTGTTTAATTAGAAAAATAGAGTAGAATTGTAGTTGGATGAGGGTAAGGGTAATTTTGTCAAATGTGGAGGTTTAGTGAGGGAAATAGAGGAAAATCATAAAAGAGACTTAAGGGTTTATACAGAGGAAGAAGGGTTTGAAAAACTGACTGTTGCATTGCGTTTGGAAAGGAGGCAGAGAGAATAGAGAAGCAGTTAGGACTTTGAGGAATTGCAGAGGAAGGATTAAAGAACACAAAGAAAATCAAGGCTAAGAATTTACTCAGGTATGGGGAGTGAAATTGTGTTATTATAATTTATTTAAGTTTTAGGTAATTTGTAGAATGTTTGAACAATCAATCGATGATGAATTGCGATGAGGGTTTAAGTAGATTAAACAGAAAAAATTTCTATTGGTATAAAATATCGAGGACCTGATAAATGATTGAATCAAGTGAATTATGGAAACTCTGTATGTGAATTGTTATTTGGAATTGTACTGGAATCATTGGTGGATTGAAAAAGGAAGGGAATAGTTAAAAGAAAAAAAAAATTGTGGTAAAGTGGCACCAGCCACTCACTATGTGTGGCGCTAGCCACTATGTCTTAGAAGGGTGGCGTAAGCCACTAGTGCAAGGTGTGGCGCCAACCACCCTTGTTTTAGTGGAATTTTATTTTAAATCTTAGAAAAATCGTAACTTTTGTTTTATGAATTCATTTTTTATGCCGTTTGAAGCTATGGAAAGGTAATGGAACAAGCTATAACATGGTAAAATAAAATAAATCATATAGTGTAATCCTATATTGGAAATTGATAGGTTAAAACGATGAGTATCCTGTGTTGGTATACCAGTAAGTTACATGTCTGTGTGAAATTGCAGAATTTTATCTAGCAGTGATTTAGTTGATATTAGTGATAATGAAATGATAATATTATGATGATGATGGAGAGATTATGAGGTTTGATATGCTATCATAATGTATTGATGTTTTGTGATGAAATTGTCAGTGGGTGTGTTGTGTGTGAAATCTCTGATTTATGCCTGGAAGTGACTTTTGGTGTGGATTATATTAACATGCTACTGTTTGATCATGATATGTGTGTTATGTTATATGTTAAGATTACATGATAGTTTTGATGATGATGATACTGTGTTGACTGTGATGATGATGTTCTGTTGTGTGTGATGAATTATGGTGATTGATTTTATGAATGATGATGCGTTTGACTAGCAGTGGTCGTGTTTTGTGAATTATTACGTTTCATGCATTCATTGCATATTTTTAGGACGAATTGTCCAGTGAAGTTTGCAGGATGATATCTAGTGAAGTCGTAAGACTTATAGTCCAGTGATGGCCTTAATCCCATAGTGTGGATTAAGTGCAAATTATGATGTGCTCGGGTTCTGTGATGACTTTTGCGTTGATATTTTTCATGACTGGTGGCATTGCATCATATTTGTTTCCGTGATGACTTTTGCGTTGATTTTGACTTGTGCTACATTTTATGATTACATGCCGTTAGGAATAAATGAGTTATGAACAAAATGTTGTTATGAATTATATGCTATCATGAATACATGCTGCTATGTTATTGTTGTTTAAATAGTTATAACTACTATATCCCTTACTTATATCTTTTATAATGATTATAATTTACTCACCCTGCCTGTTGAATGTTTCCCCTATCTAGGAAACGCGCAGGTGATCCGGAGTAGCATTTAGACGCATTGAAGATTTAGATTTGGAGTCAATTATTTTATTTTGGTGGATTAGAAGGTGTCTTGCTCTGATATATGTAACACCGGGGTTTGGGATCGTCTGATCGGAACAACTGTGTTATTTTCCTTTTGTTTGGTTATTATTGGATATTTATATATTGTTTCCATGAATTTTTATAGATGCTGAATTTTTGAGTTACTGTTTGATGAAACTATGATGAAGTATTTTAATAAAGAACTAGAGACTAAATTTTCCGTTGTGAAGTTTAATTTAAATGCTGAATGTTTCTTGGAGAATAATAATTATGAAATTTTTTAGAACTCGTGTTACTGAGCAGGAATATATTTATGATGTGACTTTATGAAATGAAATGTGACACTCTTTTTGTGAAGATACTCTGATTATTTATTTAACTTATTGTGTAAAAATGTCGTGGGGTAGAAGGGTTACATTAGTGGTATCAGAGTAGGTCGGTCTGTCTGGCCAGGTTGTTGAGTCTATAGTGTCTAACAGTAGAATTACTATGGAATTAGTTTCTGACCATTGTGACTGTTTTTATGTTGAACAGAACAATGGCTGGAAGGAATGATGCTGCACTTGCTGCTGCTCTGCAGGTTGTTGCTCAGGCTGTGCAACAACCCCGTGCTGGTGAGAATGATGGGTCCCACGTGTTGGAGACGTTTTAGAGGAATAAGCCGCCTACTTTTGAAGGTCGATACGATCCCGATGGAGCACAGGATTGGCTCAAGGAGATTGAGAGGATCTTTTGACTCATGGATTGCTCTGAGGCGCAGAAAGAGCGTTTTGGGACGCATATGCTGGTGAAGGAAGCTGATGACTGGTGGGTCGAGACTCGTCATAGGTTGACGGCAGCAGGTGAAGCTATTACTTGGGCTGTGTTTAGCGGGGAATTTCTGAGGAAATATTTTCCTGAGGATGTGCGCGGGAAGAAGGGAATCGAATTCCTAGAGCTGAAGCAAGGGAATTCGACTGTGACTGAATATGCTGCGAGATTTGTGGAACTGGCAAAGTATTATCCACATTAAAATGAGGCAACTGCTGAATTCTCGAGGTGCATCAAGTTCGAGAATGGTTTGCGTTCGGAGATCAAACGGGAAATTGGGTATCAGAAGATTCGTAGGTTTGCAGACTTGGTGGATAGTTGTAGAATCTATGAGGAAGATAGCAAAGCTCATTCGGCTCACTACAAGAGTTTGAGTGAGAAAAGAGGAAAACAACATCAAGATCGTATGAAGCCTTACGATGCTGATAAGGGAAAGAAGAAAGCATATGAGGGGAAAAGAACAAGTGGGGGAGGAGCTCCCGCTTCTATCACGTGCTACAGGTGCGGTGAACAAGGTCACCGTTCCAATGAATGTGAGAACAAGGTGCTGAGGTGCTACAATTGTGGCAAAACTGGTCATCATGCTCCTGAATGCAAGAATGATGGTCCAACTTGTTTCAATTATGGTGAATAGGGTCATATCAGTACCCAGTGTCAGAAGCCAAAAAATGAGGTTGCTGCTAAGACCAATGGTAGAGTGTTTGCTCTAAGTGGGACGGAGAACTCCAAGAAGGACAACTTGATTCGAGGTACTTGTTTTATTAATGATGTTGAGCTGATTGCTATTGTTGATATTGGTGCTACTCATTCGTTTATTTCGCTTGAGTGTCCTAATAGGTTGGGTTTGAAATTATCTGATATGAATGGTAGTATGGTGATAGAGACGCCTGCTAATGGTTCAGTTACTACTACCTGTGTGTGTTTGAAATGCCCTCTGACCATTTATGGGAGGAGTTTCTGGATGGATTTGGTGTGCTTGCCCTTGCACCAAATTGATGTTATCCTTGAAATGAATTGGTTGGAATTCAACTACGTTCATATCAATTGTTATGCTAAGACGATGGAGTTTCCTACATTTGGTGATAACAGTGAGTTGATGTTTTTGTCTGCTAAGCAAGTGGGTGAACTTCTAGAAGATGAAGCCTTGATGTTCCCAATGTTTGCGTCACTGCAAGTTGATCGTGATGTTACAAATGTTGAACTACCCGTTGTCCGTGAATTTTCTGATGTATTCCCGGATGACATAAGTGATTTGCCTCCAGAGCGTGAAGTAGAGTTTGCAGTGGATTTGGTATCAGGCACAAGTCCGGTGTCGATGGCTCCATATCGGATGTCAGCTTCCGAGTTAAGTGAATTGAAGAAGCAACTAGAAGATTTATTAGAGAAGAAGTTTATTTGACCAAGCGTTTCTCCGTGGGGTGCTCCGGTGTTGTTGGTTAAGAAGAAAGATGGTAGTATGAGATTGTGTGCGACTACAGACAACTAAATAAAATAACTATCAAGAATAAGTATCCACTTCCGAGGATCGACGATTTGATGGATCAGCTAGTGGGAGCTTGTGTATTCAGCAAGATTGATTTGAGATCTGGTTATCATCAGATTCGTGTTAAACCAGATGATATTTCGAAGACAGCTTTTAGGATGAGATATGGTCACTATGAATACACTGTAATGCCATTCGATGTGTCCAATGCACCTGGTGTATTCATGGAATATATGAATCGAATTTTTCATGAGTACCTGGATAAGTTTGTTGTGGTTTTTGTTGATGAGATTTTGATATACTCCAAATCAGAAGAAGAGCACGCAGAGCATTTGAAGATTGTGCTGCAAGTATTGAGAGAGAGGAAGTTATATGCGAAACTGTCGAAATGTGAGTTCTGGTTTAAGGAAGTAAGTTTCCTTGGCCATGTAATTTCAAGTGGTGGAATTGTTGTGGATCCCACAAAGATTGATGTTGTGTTGCAATGGGAGACTCCGAAATCTGCTACTGAAATCCGAAGTTTTCTTGGATTGGCAAGTTATTATCGCAAGTTTATTGAAGGCTTTTCTAAGTTGGCTTTACCTTTAACGCAACTGACGCGTAAGGGTCAAGCATATGTGTGGGATATGGCTTGTGAGGAGAGTTTTGTGGAATTAAAGAAGAAGTTGACGACCACTCCAGTATTGATTTTACCTAATCCAAATGAGTCCTTTGTGGTATATTGCGATGCATCGAAGATGGGTCTTGGTGGAGTGCTAATGCAGAATGGACAGGTTGTTGCTTATGCGTCGAGACAACTAAGATTTCATGAAAGGAATTATCCTACACATGATCTAGAGTTGGAAGCTGTAGTGTTCGTACTGAATATTTGGCTACATTATCCTTTTGGTTCGAGGTTCGAAGTGTTCAGCGATCATAAAAGCTTAAAGAATTTATTTGATCAAAAGGAGTTGAATATGAGACAGAGAAGGTGGCTTGAATTATTGAAGGATTATGATTTTGATTTGAATTACCATCCTGGAAAAGCAAATGTAGTGGCTGATGCGTTGAGTAGGAATTCGTTGCATATGTCAATGCTTATGGTGCGTGAGTTGGAATTGATTGAGCAGTTTAGAGACATGAGTTTAGTGTGTGAAGCCAATTCTGATAGTGTAAAATTGGGAATGTTGAAGCTAACTAGTAATATTCTTGAAGAAATTCGAGCAGGTCAAAAATCCGATTTGAAGCTGGTGGATCAGTTGGCGTTGATTAAGGTAATGGTGGGGAGTTCAAAATTGATGAAAATGGTGTGATGAGATTCGGAGATCGAGTGTGTATTTCGGATATTTTTGAACTTAAGAAGAGTATTCTTGAAGAAGGACATAGAAGTGGGTTAAGTATTCATCTCGGTGCTACGAAAATGTATCAAGACTTGAAGAAGTTGTTTTGGTGGCCTGGAATGAAAAAGGACGTTGCAAAATTTGTTTATGCTTGCTTGACTTATTAGAAGTCAAAAATTTAACATCAGAAGCCTTCGGGTTTGATGCAACCGCTGAGCATTCCCGAATGGAAGTGGGATAGCATTTTGATGGATTTTGTGACGGGTTTGCCGAGGACTGCGAAGGGTAATGATTCTATTTGGGTAATAGTGGATAGGTTGACTAAGTCGGCTCATTTCTTGCCGATGAAGATCAGTCATCCTATAAAGAGGTTAGCCGAGCTGTATAACGATGAGATTGTGCGATTGCATGGAATACAGTCGAGTATCGTATTGGATAGAGATCCGCATTTTACGTCAAAATTTTGGAAAGGTTTACAAGATGCTCTGGGTACTAAGTTGAGGTTAAGTTCTACTTATCATCCGCAGACAGATGGACAGACTGAGGGGACTATCCAATCCTTGGAAGATTCGTTGAGAGCTTGCGTGTTGGACCAAGGAGGAGCTTGGGACGACCATTTTCCTTTGATTGAATTTACTTACAACAATAGTTTTCACACGAGTATCGGTATGACACCGTATGAGGCGTTGTATGAGAGGAGGTGTAAGACACCATTGTGTTGGTATGAGTCAGGCGAGAGTGTTGTGCTCGGACCTGAAATTGTGCGAGAGACGACTGATAAGATTAAGATGATTCAAGAGAGAATGAAAGCTTCACAGAGCCATCAGAAGAGTTATCATGATAAGCGAAGAAAGGAACTGGAGTTTTAAGTGGGTGATCATGTATTTCTGAGAGTTACGTTGATAACTGGTGTCGGTAGAGCTTTGAAGTCGAGAAAACTTACACCGCGATTTATTGGTCCATATCAGATTTCAGAGAAGATCGGTGAAGTGGCATATCGAATTACTTTACCACCGTCACTTGTGAACCTTCATGATGTGTTTCATGTGTCTCAAATGAGGAAATATATTTCGGATCCTTCGCATGTGATTCAAATGGATGACGTACAGGTGCGAGATAACTTAACTGTCGAAGCATCGCCAATGTGAATCGAAGGTCGGGAAATGAAGCAATTGCGAGGCAAGGATATTTCCTTAGTGAAGGTACTATGGGGTGGACCAGCTGGAGACAGTTTGACTTGGGAAGGCGAGGATCAGATGAAAGAGTCCTACCCGTTCTTGTTTGCATCAGGTAATTTTTTAGGGCAAAAATTCTTTTAAGTGAGGGTTGTAACGCCCCGAATTAATTAAAATATTTATTTAATTAATTTTATTATAGAATTGTGTGAATACTATGATTTTGAATGGCATTGATGAAAATTATAATCTATGTGATGTTTGGAAGTATTCTGAGAATTTTTGAGCAATAATTAGTTAGAATTGTTTAATTAGAAAAATAGAGTAGAATTGGAGTTGGATGAGGGTAAGGGTGATTTCGTCAAATGTGGAGGTTTAGTGAGGGAAATAGAGGAAAATCATAAAAGAGACTTAAGGGTTTATACGGAGGAAGAAGGGTTTGAAAAACTGACTGTTGCATTGCGTTTGGAAAAGAGGCTGAGAGCATAGAGAAGCAGTTAGGACTTTGAGGAATTGCAGAGGAAGGATTGAAGAACACAAAGAAAATCAAGGCTAAGAATTTACTCAAGTATGGGGTGTGAAATTGTGTTATTATAATTGATTTAAGTTTTAGGTAATTTGTAGAATGTTTGAACAATACATCGATGATGAATTGTGATGAGGGTTTAAGTAGATTAAACAGGAAAAATTTCGATTGGTATAAAATATCGAGGACCTGATAAATGATTGAATCAAGTGAATTATGGAAACTCTGTGTGTGAATTGTTATTTGGAATTGTACTGGAATCATTGGTGGATTGAAAAAGGAAGGGAATAGTTAAAAGAAAAAAAAGAGATTGTGGTAAAGTGGCATCAACCACTCACTATGTGTGGCGCCAACCACTATGTCTTAGAAGGGTGGCGCAAGCCACTAACTAATGCGTGGTGCCAGCCACAAGGTGGAAAGGGTGGCGCAAGCCACTAGTGCAAGGTGTGGTGCCAGCCACCCTTGTTTTAGTGGAATTTTATTTCAAATCTTAGAAAAATCATAACTTTTGTTTTATGAATTCATTTTTGATGCCGTTTAAAGCAATGGAAAGGTAATGGAACAAGCTATAACATGGTAAAATAAAATAAATCATATAGTGTAATCCTATAATGGAAATTGATAGGTTAAAACGATGAGTATCCTGTGTTGATATACCAGTAAGTTACATGTCTGTGTGAAATTGCAGAATTTTATCTAGCAGTGATTTAGTTGATATTAGTGATAATGAAATGATAATATTATGATGATGATGGAGAGATTATGATGTTTGATATGCTATCATAATGTATTGATGTTTTGTGATGAAATTGTCAGTGGGTGTGTTGTGTGTGAAATCTCTGATTTATGTCTGGAAGTGACTTTTGGTGTGGATTATATTAACATGCTATTGTTTGATCATGATATGTATGTTATGATATATGTGAAGAGAACATGATAGTTTTGATGATGATGATACTGTGTTGACTGTGATGATGATGTTCTGCTGTGTGTGATGAATTATGGTGATTGATTTTATGAATGATGATGCGTTTGACTAGCAGTGGTCGTGTGTTGTGAATTATTACGCGTCATGCTTTCATAGCATATTTTTAGGACGAATTATCCAGTGAAGTTGTAGGACTTATAGTTCAGTGATGGCCTTAATCCCATAGTGTGGATTAAGTGCAAATTATAATGTGCTATGGTTCCAAGCGGGAACCGATCCTATTGGTGGGGATCCTTGGAGTTTGAAGATGACTAAGTCATAAGTGAAGTTTCGGTACCGCATGCATGTTGCATTTCATGACTGGTGGCATTGCATCATATTTCTTTCTGTGATGACTTTTGAGTTCATTTTGACTTGTGCTACATTTTATGATTACATGCCGTTATGAATAAATGAGTTATGAACAAAATGCTGTTATGAATTATATGCTATCATGAATACATGCTGCTATGTTATTGTTTTTTAAATAGTTATAACTACTATATCTCTTACTTATATCTTTTATAATGATTATAATTTACTCACCCTGCCTGTTGAATGTTTCCCCTATCTGGGCAACGCGCAAGTGATCCAGAGTAGCATTTAGACGCATTGAAGATTTAGATTTGGAGTCAATTATTTTATTTCCATGGAGTAGAAGGTGTCTTGCTCTGATAGATGTAACACCGGGGTTTAGGATCGTCTGATCGGAACAACTGCGTTATTTTCCTTCTGTTTGGTTATTATTGGAGATTTATATATTCTTTCCATGAATTTTTATAGATGCTGAATTTTTGAGTTATTGTTTGATGAATTATGATAAAGTATTTTAATAAAGAACTTGAGACTAAATTTTCCGTTGTGAAGTTTAATTTAAATGCTGATTTTTTCTTGGAGAATAATAATTATGAAATTTTTGAGAACCCGTGTTACGGAGCAGGAATATATTTATGATGTGACTTTATGAAATGAAATGTGACACCCTTTTTGTGAAGATACTCTGATTATTTATTTAAATTATTGTGTAAAAATGTCGTGGGGTAGAAGGGTGTTACAATAGCAGCGGAGAATGAGATTCAAGAAGACGATTCTTTCCAACGAACTCTTGCTGGAAAAGTATGGACATAGTGTGGCTTTAACTTAAGAGTGTTCAAATCCACGATGTTGAACACTTGGAGATTGAAGAACCCAATGGAGATCCAAGATCTAAGTAAGAATCTTTTCATCTTCAAGTTTTCATCAAAAAGAGATCTGGAGTATGTCCTGAAGAGTGGCCCATGGAGTTTTGATAGATCTTTGTTGGTGTTGAACCGTATCTCTGGTGAGGAACAACCTTCACATATGAACATGCATTTCGCTTCATTCTGGGTTAGAATATATGAGCTCCCTTTGAAGTTGTGAACGGAAGGCATGGCGAGGAAAATAGGAAACATTGTTGGAAAATATGAAGAGATGGATAACAAAGAAGTTCATCGTAACGAAAGGTTTTTGCGAATCAGAGTAAGTATTAACCTGAAAAACCCTTTGAAGAGAGGAACACTGGTGAAATTCAAAGAAAAAAATCTGCGTGTTCACTTCAAATATGAGAGGCTTCCAGCATTTTGTTTCATGTGCGGAAAGATTGGTCACCAAATTAAGGATTGCGAGGTGATAGAGGAATTGAACGAGAGAGGTTTTGAAGACATTGAAGAAAATGACTTGTCCTTTGGTCAATGGCTGAGAGCTTCCCCACTGCCAAAGATAGGAGAAGAAACCAATCAACGAGATTCTAGATCGAGTACTTATAGCAAGAAGTTATTCAATATCTCCTCCAGCCATAGTCGTTGTGAGCCAAAAGGAAAAAGTAGGGTTAAGGAGGCGAAAGTTCAACAAGTTTCAGAGGGGAAAGGAAAGAATGATGAAAATCCTAAAATAGAGAATGCAAAGAAGAATAAACAAGCTGAAATTGAGACAGTTGCGGAATCCCTTGGAGCTGTGGTGATTTCGCCAGAAAACGTGGTTACTACTGTTACAGGTGAATGACCTACATTACCAAAGAGGAAATGGACTAGGAAAACAGGCCCGAAAGTAGGAGGGACGTCTCAAAGTAAAACACCTAAGGGGACGAAAGCGAAGTGACAGTTGGTGGATATGATGATTACTGAGGGCTATGTGGAGGAATGCATTGGAGGAGACAAGAAGAGGAAGCAAGAGGAGGGAGAGACAAAGACTCAAAACAAGCTTCCAGAGGTGGTGTTGGTCAACCGACACCGCCTAGAACAATGAAAACCCTAAGTTGGAACTGCAGGGGCTTGGGGAGCCGTCGTGCAGTTCAAGGCCTCGCGAGGCTTCTTCGTCAGGAGAACCCCCATCTAGTTTTTCTGATGGAAACTAGATTAAAGGCTGAGGAATTTTCAAAAGTAATTCAGAAGCTTAAGTTCAAGAATTCTGTGGTGGTGGATTGTAGAGTTTCTAGAAAAGATAGAGCTGGTGGGCTGTGTTTGATGTGGTCAGATTTGGTGGATATTTCCATATCTTCCCAGTCTCTTAATCACATTGCAGGAGTCTGTCATCAGGACGATGAGGATGTATCTTGGGATTTTGGGGGAGTATAAGGTTTTCCGGAAGAAAACAGGAAGTGGGAGACCTAGGATTTGGTTAAATCCTTGATTGCTAATGGGGGAGAAAAAATGATTATGTTTGGTGATTTTAATGATGTGTCGTGTGAAGCTGATAAGAAAGGAGGTTTGAGTAGGTCGGTGTCCCAGTTGAATTGGAGTAGGAATACTATTAATGTGATTAATTTGGAGGAACTCAAGTTTGAAGGATACCCGTTCACATGGTCTAATGAGCGTAGGGGAGAGGAAAACATTCAATGTCGTCTTGATAAGGCTCTGTGCTCCCAGTCTTTTAAAGGCCACTTCTCCTTGTCCAGAGTCACACACCTTGGTGGATTTGGTTCTGGCCATGCAGCTATCAACATTATGATTCAAAAGGAGGTTGCGGAACCTAAAAGAATTTGTCTGTTCAGATTCGAAGAAGTATGGGCAAAAGATAGAAGATGCAAAGAGGTGATGAAGACTTTGTGGAATAGTAACCCTGGCTCTTTTATCCAAAAATTTAGAAGCATTCAAGATCTGCAGCTCTATTTCAAAGAGTATCGTACCAGTAGCATTGCTAAGGAGATTAACAGACTGTATGAGCTGTTCAAAGAGGATAGAAGATGGTCGAGTGACCCGGTGGAGATAAAGTACTATAAAGCCCTAGAGAATCAAAAGAATAAGTTGTTAAAGGCGGAGAAAACAGTGTGGCATCAACGCAGCAGAGAAATTTGGCTTAGAGACGGTGATAAAAATACTAGGTTCTTTCATAGCAAGGCTGATCAGCGTCGCAGAACCAACACCATCAAGAGGATTAAGAATGGTGATGGAGTTTGGAAGTATGGTTGGGATAATTGTGAGAAGATCCTGGTGCGACATTTCTCTGATATATTCTCTTTTTCCCATCCCTCCAATATTTCGCAAGTGTGTAGCCAAGTACAGAGCAGATTGGCTGCGTCTCAAAAATTGTTGGTATCTGATGTTTTTTGCTGAAGAAGTGTATAATGCTGTCTAGAAAATGAATCCTTCAAAAGCCCCAGGCCCAGATGGTTTTCCAGCTTTATTTTATCAAGAATATTGGAATTTGGTGGGTGCTGATGTTACTAAGTTGTCCCTGGACATCCTAAACAATAATAGGGACCCTGCTGATATCAATGCCACTTATATTACCCTTATTCCAAAGCAGAAAAATACATCCTACCCTGCTAACTTTCGCCCTATAAGTCTCTGCCATGTCACAATGAAGATTGTTACAAAAACAATTGCAAATAGGATTAAGGAGGTGCTTCCAAGGGTGGGGAGTAAGGAGAAAATTGTTTTTGTGAAAGGTCGGTTAATAACCGATAACGCTCTAATTGCGATGGAGTGCTTTCATTGGATGAAAAACAAAAAGAAAGTGAAAAAAGGGATCATGGCCCTTAAGTTGGATATGGCTAAGGCGTATGATCGTATGGAATGGAGTTTTGTGGTGGAAACTCTCAAGGCTATGGATTTTTCGGAACAACTTGTCCAGCTTATCACGAATTGTATTTCCTCGGTCTCCTACAAGATTATCATCAATGGCCAGCCCAGTAGGGTAATCAAACCTATCAGGGGTCTTCGCCAAGGGGACCCTCTCTCACCCTATTTGTTTGTTATTTGTGCAGATGTGTTGTCGGGTCTGTTGAAGGTGGCATCTGAGGAGAAGAAGATTCATGGCATCAAAGTGGTAAGGAAGGCCTCAACTATTTCACATCTTTTCTTCGCGGAAGATAGTTTGTTGTTTGCTAGAGCTAATGAGATAGAGGCTGCCCATATCTAATCTATTCTTGGAAATTATCAAGAGGCGTCGGGTCAATTGGTTAATATTGAAAAATTAGAAATTTCGTTTAGTAGGAATATGGAAGAGGATGTGAAGGACAAAATTCGTCGTAAGTTGGGGTTTAAAGATGTCGAATCTCGTGCGAGGTATTTGGGCCTGCCAGTGGTGATTGGGAGATCTAAGAAATAGGTGTTTCAGTTGGTTATTGATCATGTGTGAAAAAAGGTTAAGGGTTGGAAAAAAAATGATTTCTGTCTAGGGCCGGGAAAGAAGTTCTGATTAAGGCGGTGACGCAAGCTATTCTTACTTATATTATGAGCTTCTTTAGACTTCTGGATCAATGCTACAAGGAGATTGAAAGGATCCTGGCTAGGTTCTGGTGGGGTGTGAAAGGGGGAAAGAAAAATCCATTGGTTGAATTGGGAGAAGTTGTCTTAGAGTAAAGGGAAGGTGGCTTGGATTTCCGTAATATTCAAGACTTCAATCTCAGTTTACTTGGAAAACAACTATGGAGACTACTACAGGGTGATGGTTCTTTGTTTGAGAGGTTCTTTAAGGGAAGATATTATCCCCAATGCAATGTTTTGGAAGCAACTGTTGGTTTCTTGCCTAGCCATGGATGGCGTAGTATCTTGGGGGCGAAAGAGGTGATTATGGGAGAGACTTGTTGGAGGATTGGCAATGGTGACTCAGTGAGAATTCTGGAAGACAATTGGATTCCTTCCAGTGCTAGTTTTAGACCTTTGGCTGGCTCGATTGGTCTGTAGGGAATTTTCAAAGTTTCTGAGCTCATCAACCTGGAGGCCAGGTGCTGGAGTTTACAGGTTTTGAATGAGTTATTTGCGCCTGAAGTGGTATCTCAGATCACCAGCATCTCTTTATCCTTGAGGCTTACTTCTGACAAGCTTATTTGGAGTCTTGATAAGAGTGGGGAATTTACTGTGAAGTCTGCCTATCACTGGCTTAATGACAATTAACACTCGACGCTGCCTGATTCGTCAAGGGGCGTTGGCTCTGTAAACTGGAGGGAGTTTTGGAAAGTGGATGTAAATCCTCGAATCAAGAATTTTATATGGCGTCTCATGAAGGATATTCTGCCCACTAAATCCAACTTGTGGAAGAAAGGTATGGTTCTCGATGACACTTGTCCCTTATGTAATTTTGGTTCGTAAAACTCCCTTCATCTCTTTCTTAAATGTGATGTGGCTAAGAGGACCCTCTTTGCTCTTCCGTCGTGTCTGCGTATTCCTCCCTTGGGTAATGTCCTTGATTAGTTGGATGCAATTTTTGAAAGAAAGGATATGTTTCTGGCTAAGACGGTTTTCACTAGCCCGTGGTTTCTCTAGAAAGCTCGGAATGAAGTCCTGTTTAACTTCTCCCCGTCGAATCCTTGCATGATTGCAACTACGATATGGAGGCATATTGAAGAGTACTCTCGGGGCAGAACTGAGATGACAAAAGTTGGGTTGGATAGTAGGAGTTTGGAGAAGATTGGGGGATGGAAAATCCAAAATGATACATGTTGTTTCGACAATGTAACAGTTGTTTTTGGATGCATTATTCGTGATCCAAACAATGCGGTTTTTTAGTCTGCTTCTCGACGGGAGCATATCATTGCTAACCCTGCGATGGTGGAGGCGTTGGCCATCCGTTGGGGCCTGCAATTAGCCAGATGCCTGGGTTTATCTGAAGTCATCTTCCAGTCGGACGCGAAGGTCGTGGTGCACTGTGTTAATGAGTGCAATTTCTATGCGGAGATTGATCACATTGTTTTATATTGTAGGTCTATGTTGAATGATATGTGTAATTCTTCCTTGTATTTCATTATTAGGAACTTGAACACTGATGCTCACTCCTTGGCGGGTCTTCGAAAGGTTTTTGGATCGCAGACGTGGTCAAACCACCTCCCACTATTGAGCGACTTTGTTTCTGTAGCCAGTTTGGCATTGTTTTCCTTATATATGCAATATTTCTATTAAAAAAAAAGACCGAGCTAAAAGAGTAAGAATTGATCTTTTATGAGTTTACTAATTACTCTATTTGTCCCAATTGACAACAACTGACAACATAGAATAGTTAGGAACTAAGTTTGTCCCAATTGACAAGAAATATAGTATTTGAGAATATATGAGATATCACGTTCTTTTTCTTGTGTGAATCAATATGACTTGTTTAAGAGTCTTAATCGAGCCATATCGATTCTCACAAGAAAACTTATAAAAGAGTCTCATATGTTAGGTGTAAGTGTGAGTGGTTAAAGTCCCACATTGCATATGAATGGATGAAGTGTTGGATTTATAAGAGAGAGGACCCATTTACCTAACACCTTAAGTTTTTAGGTTGAGATGTGGCATCTCCCTCTCTCTTGTGATCTTGGAGCATTGGTCCCATTGGTGCATCCGACTATCTTGTTCTCCCCAACAGTGGTATTTGAGTCGTGGTTCAGCTTTGTGGGAGAGCAGAAGCTGAATCTGGTGTTGGATCCTATTATAGGATGCGGGGGACTCACACTTATGGGGGACAATGTTGGGTACAAGTTTAAGTGGTTAAAGTCCCATATTGCTTATGAATGAGTGAAATGTTGGATTTATAAGAGAGAGGGCAAATTTACCTAACACCTTAACATTTTAGGTTGAGATGTGACTTCTCCCTCCCTTGTGGTCCTGGAGCAATAGTCCCATTGGTGCTACCGACTCTCTTGGTCTCCCAAACAGTGATATTAGAGCCTGGTTCAGCTTTGTGGAGTGACCATAAAATCTTCAACCACCGACATAATCTTGCACCTTGTGTAATCTTAATTGTATCAACTCAAACTTTCCACAAGTAAAAAAAAATGTCCATCAATTTTCTCTAGCCCAAACTTCACTGTGGAATTTGTGGCAGCAGCTAAACAACTCTTTCACAACACAACCCTTATAACACTATGTGAAAACTGTTACAACACATAATATACCCTCAAATAACCCAAACCCCAAGTATACCCACAACCTCCAAAACAAATATTTAACTACATCTCACAACACTTAAATACAAGAGCATAAGAGAACAGAAAAAGTCATATATAAGCTTAAAGTGATTTTTCCTAGTGCATCATGGAATGAAGAACTTAAATCCTATATATAGTCTTGGACTCCCTCTTCCTTCAAAAAAACTCTGCGATGCGGGACTTCAAAAAACTTGTATCATATATATTGCCTTGGAATCTCTTTTCATTTATAAAACTAAATGATGTGGGACTTCTTCAACATGTATATTTTCAACCAACCCCAACAATATTCTCAACCTTCATTGAAAATAATTCATAAGCTTTCATTGTCTTCACCTACAATCATACTCTACCATAAAGAGTATCAACATGTATATTTAATCAACCCCAACAATCTCCACCCTTTTTGAAAATATTACATAAACTTCCATTGTTTTCATTGACAATCATACTCCACCATAAAGAGTATAGTCACTTGAAACTACATCACTCCAAGAATTTTCACATTGTCTTCACCGACAATCATAGTCTTAAATACTATCATACTCTCTCATGAAAAATATATTTCACTTGAAGATAAACCACTTAAAGAATTTCACATTAGCATCACCCACAATCATATAATTTATCATGAAGAATAAATTTCACTTGAAGCTAAACCACTCCAAGAATTTTACATTGTCTTCACCGACAATCATAGTTTTAAAAACTATCTTACTCCACATAAATTAGAGTATACTTCAATTGAAGCTAAACCACTTCATGAATTTTCACATATCGAAAACCAGGTTGAAACATTATGGTGAAACTTCCCTGTTGGCAGAAAGCTCTTCAACCACCGACATAATCTTGCACCTTGTGTAATTTTGATTGTCTCAACACATCTTTGAATCAAACTTTCCACAATACAAAAAAAAAATCTTCCATCAATTTTCTCTAGCCCATACTTCATAACGAAACTTATGAATGCAGCTTAACAACTCTTCCACAACATAACCATTCTTTTTTAATGTGGATGATCAAACAAAACTGCAACTACAGAGCATGCTAAGAACACTTATCCCAGGATCGAACAAAAAGCTCTAATACTAGTTGTTTGGAAAAAAAATGAACAAAGCATAGAGAAAAAAGAGGAACATAATGTGGAAACTCCAAAAACTACAGAAAAAACCTCGGTCGTTCTGAATAGACAACTAGAAAATAACATTAAATGAAAATTGATACCACATAACATACCCTCAACTAACCCGGGCCCCCAGTACACCGACACACTTCAAAAAAAATATTTAACTACATCTCACAACACACTAATTCAAGAGCATAAGAGAACAAAGAAAGTCAAATACAAGCTTAAAGTGCTTTTGACTGGTGCATTATGGTATGAAGAACTTGAATCCTTTATATAGCCTTGGATTCCCTCTTTCTTCACAAAACAAAGTAACGTGGGACTTCAAAAAACATATATCCTAAATATTGCCTTGGATTATCCCTTCATTCATAAAACTAAGCGATTTGTGACTTGTTTAACATGTATATTTTCAACCAACCACAACAATCTCAACCTTGATTGAAAATAATACATAAGTTTTAATGTCTTCAACGACAATCATACTCCACCATAAAGAGTATCAACATGTATATTTTCAATCAACCCCAACAATATCAACCTTGATTGAAATAATACATAAACTTGCATTGTCTTCGCTGATAATCATACTCCACCATAAAGAGTACAGTCACTGGAAAATACACCACTCCAAGAACTTTCACACTGTTTTCACCGATAATCATAGTTTTAAAAACTATCATACTCTCTCATGAAGAATATATTTCACTTGAGTATAAAACACTTCAAGAATTTCATATAGTCATCACTGACAATCATATAATAAATCATGGAGAATAAATTTTACTTGAAGCTAAACCACTCCAAGAATTTGACATTGTCTTCACCGACAATCATAATTTTAAAAACTATTTTTCCCCACATAAATAAGAGTATACTTCACTTGAAGCTAAGCCAATTCAAGAATTTTCACATGTCCAAAACAATGTTAAAACATTATGGTGAAACTTCCTTGTTGGCAGGAAGCTCTTCAACCACCGACGTAATCTTGCACCTTG
Source organism: Lathyrus tuberosus (assembly GCA_022829125.1). Classification (NCBI taxonomy): domain Eukaryota; kingdom Viridiplantae; phylum Streptophyta; class Magnoliopsida; order Fabales; family Fabaceae; genus Lathyrus; species Lathyrus tuberosus. Next base: position 4,533,979 of record JALAZF010000487.1, on the reverse strand, counting down.
TGTAGTCTTGATCGTTGATCGGTAAATAGCAAGTGTACTATTTAACGATGTAGTAATAAAAGGGATATGTCCCGAGTATCGATCTCGAGGTCTGCGTAGGAAATGCAGGCTTTCAAAATAATTCAATTAAACAAAAGAACATGGGGTTTTGTTTAGAAGCAATGATTAATGTAAAATTTAAGCAGAAGTTAAAAAGTCTTTTAAACGATATGAGGAAGCATGCTAGGAGGAGATGTATGAATTGCTCTGTAATAATCCATAATCCGTATTTTATAACATCTATGATTTACTTATCTAATACCGAATCTCAAGAATTGTTTTCCCTAATTCCTTACCTGAAAACCATTAACATACATCTTAAATCCTAATTCCTTAGTTATTCAAAATGATGTCAAGAAAATGTAATTTTATCAAGAATTTACGGTTACCACTATTGAATCCTCATTCCTACGCGACCCGACAGTGGTATTATTATACAAATAGCGATAAAGTAGTTTGTCCGACCTAACCTTACCCGTAGATCATATTCTATTTTTCTGATAGAAAAGCATTGAGAATTTGTATAACAAATTGAATTCATACAAACATCAATATCATAGAAATATAGAAATTTGGTTCATCACAACAGCAATTCAGGGACACCCCCTAGCATTGGGGGGTTTAGCTACTCATAATATTCAAAGAAAACAAAATACAAAATAAAGACATTACAAGAATTGGTAATAAAAGTTGATCTTCAATTTCTTCCGATCAAGAAAATCTCCTCTTTTCCCGAATCCTCTAGAGCTCTATTCTTTCTTCTGTAATTCTTTCGTACGATCCAAAAAAAATCCCCTTTCCTTTCTCCAAAAAATATCTTAAATACTCTCAGGCTCAAAACATTAATGGGGAAATGCCCAAAATACCCTCAAAGATCCAAAAGGCAGAAATTCCAAGAAAATTAAAAGAAAACACGCTCCAGCCAACACGGGCCGTGTCAGGCGACACGGGCGGCCGTGTTGGCTCCCTGGCACTATGATAAAAAACAATTAGCTCCAGACCTGCTGACACGGGCACCTGTGTCAGCCCCTGCCATATCTCCAAAATATCCTCTTCTTGGTACTCTCCTGACACGGGTCGTGTCATGCGACACGGGTGGCCGTGTCAGGCCACTGTCCTCTTACTCCAAACTCTTCCGAATCTTGCGGTTTTTCTTGTTTTTTCGCTCCGATTCCTCCTGAATGTTTATATGGGCCTGAAAACACTAAAGAACAAAACCAAGGCATAAAATGCGGTAAAAGAGATATAAAACAAATAAACAATAGCAAAATATTAACTAAAGCAAACAGTGAAATAACGTATGAAACGACCGATCAAACTCCCCCAAACTTAAATTGTTGCTTGACCTCAAGCAACAAGTTTGCATAAATATTTTTCAGATCAAACGGTAAATATCAAATGAAAGACTTGTGAAGGTAAGGTGTGTCGATACTTATACGTGAGCCTTTGTTCCGATCGACTAAAACTAGTTATCTTGGTAATCATCCGTTAACGAAGGTATTACACAAACACATACCACGGTAAAGCCACAGACCTAAATCCCCTTTTCGGTTACCTCTCCAACTATGCTTTGGGATTAAGTCTTTTCTTCGATTTTTTACCCCTTTCATTCGGATAATCAGATTAAGGCAATTTTTTTCGTTTTCCCTCACATGTACAAGATTGATCGAAACTTTTTCTAGGCACCATTATCCTTTTTTTTCTTGCTCATTGGTGTTTATTAGTCCACTTGGGGACGACAATTGATCAACCGCCGTTAGGCTAAGTAACCGGGTGAGGGTTACCTAACTTAGAAAGACTAGTCGTCTCTATCGCCATAATTCATTTTTTTCGGTGCCTTAAGTCATTCTTCTTAATCAACCTTATACATGCAATTCTTTTTAGTCATGCCAGACTATCACTATGAACTAATCGGGGAATACTTCTCAAAAGTACTATGGCACAAATCTACACGTTGGACTCGTTTTCTTACTCTGGGAAATCTAGGGTGTTCGGGTCATTCCTATGTTTTCAAACTTTCCCAATGTCCCTAGTTCCCACTCCTCTTCCCTCAAACTCTATATACTTTCCTGACCATCTCAAAATCACAGTATTCACAAGAAATTTTTTTTACGGTTCTAATTCGGGGAGAATTCAGGGTGATTTTCATAAAACAACACACAAAACAGACTTGACCCGTACAAAAAGGAAAAACTAAAAGCAGTAAATCCTCCCCCAAACTTGAACTACACATTGGCCTCAATGTGTTAGAACAAGAGTGAGAGAGGTCACTCACAAAGATCCTTCTTGGGATGCTGATGGTAGTGCAACACCACTGCTACATCATCGTTTGCACATGTAGGATCCAGATTATTTCCTGCAACCAAAACAAAAACCAACAATAAATAGAAAGTAATTAATTAAACAAACGTGGGTTGCCTCCCACGTAGCGCTTCGTTTAACGTTGCATGGCTCGACGGGTTACTCCCCAATGCTATGGGGGGTACTTCAGCTTACGCGTTTTGTTGCTTTTGTTGCCTGACCTTTCTGCAACAGAGCACCAGTCAGATTCAGGATTAAGAGCTACATTGTGATTCAACTCACATCCAACTTCCACTTTCTTCCCTTTATGTTTTTTTCTCTTCTTTCTTTGATTCTTCTTCCTCTTATTGACTTCTTGACTGGATGTTGGGGTCTTCCTAGGTGCAATAGATGACTCAGATGCTGCAACCTGATGGATTATTCCAGATACTTTTTCAAGAAGTGGTTTTGAGCTTTTGCTTTTTCCCACTGTTCGGATCATTCCAACTGAGGGGCGGTTGCTTTCTTCTTGACCTTACTTCTCGAGTTCCAACACTTTCAAGGTTACTTCTTCCTCAAAATATTTCAAGGTTAAAGTACCAGCCTCAATGTCCATATTTCACCGACTAGTCATCAAGAATGGTCGACCCAGTATGATAGTCGACTCTTCATCCTCAGGTAGATCAATGATCTCAAAGTCTACTGGATATGTGAAGTTATCAATGGTCACAAGCACATCTTCTTCCAGCCCGTATGACCGCTTGGTAGTGTGGTCGGCAAACTTCAAATTTGTTTCCGTTTCACTTATTTTTCCTATATCTAGCTTTTTGAAAATCGAGAGGGGCATGAGACTCACGCCAGCACCCGAATCAATCAAGACTCTCTTAAAAGTTATGTCCTTTATGGTACATGGAATTGATACAGAACAAGGATCTTTCCGTTTGATTGAAATTTGTAACACCACGTTTCCCATCGCGAATAAATAATACATTATAAAATCAGAGTAACTAAAAATTTTATTCGTAGACAGAAAACAAGGATGCCACATTTTAAAGTAAGAAAACACAATCCCTGCTCATATATTTTTGATACATAACACATAATAGAAAAATCATTAACGGGAAACTCTTTCCAACGAAAGGAGAGGTCAATTATGGAATAGAGCGGAAAGATCCATAACCGACTTGTTTTACAAAATAAATAGTTTGATAACATCCAAATATACATACAAGGTAATACGAAATAAATCCTACAAAGGTATACAAATATAACATAATCGTTCCCCGACTCCCGTGCTACGTATCAGAGCAGACACCAAGACCGACAAAAGAATGGAGAACTAATCTTCACAAAAGCCTCCAAGACTACTAATCTGCAATTGCCTCATAGAGCAACAAACCACAGCAGAAGGGTGAGAAATAACAACTAAATCAAGATTGCATAATAATATGCAAACACACATTTAAACACATGTATAAAACATCTCACCCATACCATCACATACTAACACATATAGCATGCCACAAATACAAAACATAGCATATATCCATTATCCCCACATAATCACATGTTCACACATAATGCATATGTCTATACACAAAACATATCATTCCTAACCAATGCATTTAACACGAATGCATATCAATTCACCAATCCAATCACAAACTCAACACATAATCACTCCATTCACAAAGGCATATCAATCATGCACAATCCATTTATCAATAATGCGTATCAATCATGCACAATACATTTATCATAAATGCATATCACAATTTCTCACACATAATCAATCCATTCATGATTCATGCAAATGCACAGAGACCGACACAACGAATCTATGCAAATGCAATGCGGTACCATCCATCCATCATTTCTCATCACCAGTTCACTCAGGAACTATTGGAACAATCGCTCGTTACTTAATGTAACTCCCCGTCGGGCATACGATGTTCCCCGTCGCTCACACCTCTTATTTTTTTTAAGGCACACGACGTTTATGGATCGCTCACACCTCTTTGTATAAGGCACACGACCCGATCGCTCTCACCTCTTTGTATAAGTCATATGATCGTCTATAATCATCGCTCACACCTCTTATTTTTAAGGCACACGATCCGATCCGATCGCTTTAGGTCCTCTTATTTTTAAGGCACACGATGTTATAGCGGATTCCCTCTGGAATCGATTCGTCACTCATACCCCACAAGGGTACACGACATCACAAGATGCATATCATGATGCTTGACACACTAGGACTCATGACAATCAAATGCAGCTTCACAAATCAACAATATGAGTCATCACAACATCATCATCATGCATTGCAATCAAACACAAACAATGTATTTAGTTGCCCTAAGGCCACAAACTATCATCACAACAATTCACCACATGCATTCACATAAGCAATGCATTTCAAACCATAAAGGCCACCAAATAACATACATTGACTTTCACATAAACAATGCATTTCACACGCCACAACAACAAACCACAACAACATCATAACCACATACATTGATATTCAATCAAACAATGTATTTACCGCACAACAACAACATTATCACAACATCGCATCACAACACCTTATCACAACATCTCATTACCTGTATTCTCATCATTTAACAACACACAAGCTATACAAGATATATCAAAAGCATGTTGCATGATACACATCAAATCCACACAATTAAAACGACAAAAGTCGACAAAACGACACTATTCCCAATTCCAGACATAATTTAATCGTCCAACAATCTAAAAACCCATTTTTATAAGAAAGAACATATCAAAGGCTTCCCAACGCATCAAACCGCGCCTTAAACCGACTTACGGATCAAAAGTTATAAAGGGAATAAATTGGGAAAAGTTGTCATGTTCGCAATGCGAAGCTCCTAGCGAGTCCTTCGCTTCTTCATTCGCAGTGCGAATGTCCCAGTGAACCAAGTCAGAAAGGAAAATAACACAAAACAACACCACGTTCGCAGTGCGAACCTCACGCGAACCTTCGCGTCCCCCTTCGCAGTGCGAACTTCCCAGCGAACACTGGCAGAAAGAACAACAATCCAAAATAACACAATGTTCGCAGTGCGAGCCTCTGGCAAACATTCGCCTCTTCATTCGCAGTGCGAAGCTCTGGCGAGCATTCGCTTTCCTATTCGCTGTCGTTCGCAGTACGAACCTGCGAATTCTGGGATTCGCAGCAGCGCTGATATTGGTCATTATGGGCCAAAAATCATCATTCCCCCACCCCAAACACTTCCAATTCATACTATAACAACCAAAACATGATCTAAACCTAATAACAAGTATTCTACTCAGTTTATATCGAATTTCATCCGTGAAAACATCGATTTCTATCAATCGCTCCTAATTCCAATCGATAATAAAAGTCGCGAAACAACCAAAACGATTACAACAAACAACACATATACATACCAAAGCAAGATATAATTGAAACTTCTCACCCTTACCCGATTAATCGCGCTCGAAACGGAGTTTTCCCGATTTTCCTCTTTTTCTCCTCTTCTTTCTTTCCTTCTCTTTTCTTTCTCTTCTTTTTCTCCCCACTTTCTATTTATATAAAATATCTAAACTCCCCAAAAGACTATTTTACCCCTCAGCTCAATTATCTCGCAACCGCTCTCAAAACGCGATAAAATATAATCTCGATGAAAAATAACATATTCCCAAATAAAAGTAAAAAATAAAATAATATAATAATAAAATAATCAAAACGACTCAATTAAATAAAACTAACAAAATTGGGGCGTTACAACTCTCCCCACTTGGACATTTTCGTCCTCGAAAATATACTGAGATGAACAACTCCAGATACGACTCTCGTATCCGACTAACAAACTGACAACCCACCTTGCTAACAACAACTACAACAAGATGTAAAGCCCATACAATGCACTTGACGACCAACTCGCAACTCAAGGAGAACCCAAGTTACGAACACACACAGGTTCACTCTTGAACCAGAACACAACAAAATCGTTACCCTCACCATAGGTAACACTCCCCTAATTCCCCACAAAGGAATTAGCTACACGCACTCAAGCCATCACCCTGTAAACGAGGCAACAACACAAAAACAAGAACATAAAGTTCCACGACACAACATCGTTTCAACAACATCAACAAAACCAGAATACCAAACATCCTTGTCACACAACCATATTATCACAATGCTACGATTCCCCAATCGAATATATAACCAAAAAATCCATCTACATAGTAGCCCATGGATAACATTTAAACCTTTCACCTAACACTTCCATTTTGAAACGTCCAAAGGTCTCATCACTCCTACATGTTTCCAGTGTTCAACCCATGAACTCTTACAAGTCACACACGCATATACGAATGGTGCCACATCGCGCTTCCGCTGCGCACTCTGATTACTCAAACTATCAAGTCTACCAATCTCACGTCCAAAGTCTAACTCTTTCTCATATTCTCCGAAAATCACTGTTCACTTTAATATACCCAACTTCACACTCTACTGTGTTATCTCGCACACCATACACACGTCTCTGAATTGCTCAAATAATTTTAATTCTCTGACCATCAAAACAACTTACATAACAACTTTCGGCTTAACTCATCAGGCACAACCTTAGCTTTTCCCGAAGAATAATCCAAACCACATTCATAACTCGTCACGATCTCTAACCATCCTCGTTGTCTCATACTCTATTCCTTCAGACCAAACAAGTACTCAATATCCTTGTGATTACCAAACGCTTCGAACCTAGAACCATAAAGATAATACCTCTAAATATTCCAACACAATACAACCGCAACCAATTCCAAATCCTGAATAGTATAGATCCTTTTATGAATCCTCTATTGTCATAAAGCATAAGTCACGTCTTTACCCTCTTGCATTAACACACTGCCTAAACTCATTAAAGACACATCACAATACCTCACAAACGGTTTATTAGAATCACACAGAATCAAAACTGGAGCCGTAGACAACTTCTACTTTAGCTCACCAAAACTTACTCACAACGAACATCCAAAACAAATGACTCACCCTTGGCAAGTCAACTGAGATAACAGAAGTACGAACTTAGCAAAGTCTCCCATAGCTTGCAGTAACAACCAACTGAGCCCAAAAATTTCTAATCTCCTTAACCGACTTCGGAGCTTCTCTTTGTAGAACTACATCTACTTCCGATGAATCCTCACCCATACTCTCACCTGAAATAACATATCCAATAAAACTAACCTTTTTCACCCCAAATTTTCACTCGAATAACTTAGCATAAAACTTCGTCTCTTTTCAACACTTGTAATTCAAATCTCAAACACTCTACCTGTTCTTCCTCTGAGTTTATAACAGATCCGAATATCCTCAATCAAAACCACCACGAACTTATCCAATTAAATATGGAAGATACGATTCATCCACTCCACAAACATTCCAGATACCTTACTAACACCGAACAACATCACTGTGCATTATAATGCCCAACCAAATTCTAAAAGATATAACTTCTTAAAGTTTTTGCAAAACTTTCCACTGGGTAACTGGTTACTCATATACAAGCTTAACCAAGTAAATAATAGCCTAATCCGATGATAACAAACCTAACCAGTCACATTAACTAGATTAAAGCCTCAACTCACAAAATTCGCTATCCTTATTAAACGTTCCAAACAATTGTAATTTCGATCCAACTCAACCAAACCATTCCAATCATCTAATCCCGAAAGTGGGCACTTATTCTCAATCGTTACCTTATTCAACTGTCAGTAATCCATACACAAGTTCTTCTCCTACAGTCCAAATTCCACAAATCCCAACATGTCGCAACAACCAACCAAAAAGAACTCTTAAATATTACATCCACACTTAAGGGTTCCCTCAAAATTTCCATTAATGCCCTACAACTTTAAAAAAAACTCCAAAACTCACCAGAACTCTAAGTTTTGCTTTCCATTGTCTCAGTACCGTCATACACATCATACTTGTTATTCCTTTCAATCATCCTTCCTTTTTGTTACTAACAATACTGGAGCTCTCTAAGACAACATCTTAATGTTCCATCCAAAAACACATATGAAAACCATGCACCACTAACGGCCCATCACTGTGACTTCCTGACAATTTCCAGAACACTATCATCACAAACATTACCAACACCTGCGTCTCACTTCCTAAAAATTCTCCTACTTACTTAGCAGATCCAAACCTTAAATCCTCACCTTCGTCCAATTTGAGTTCACACTCTACTCTCTGAGGACAACCATTAACGATACCTAATCGTTCTCTCTCAATAACTTCCCCACTGGACCAACATACCAAAGCCTCTAATCTGTCTCATCTTCCATTATAAGAATCTTCATCGACTCATCAAAACAATCCGTAATCATTTACTTAAATTCAAATAATTCATTTCACACACTATCAAGCCAGGAAAGACACATCTATTCCATCCAACATAATTTCCGTCTGTTATCAACAGAGATTAAGGGTGATCAGTTCCTCAATTTGTCAATAGACAGCCGAAAATCATGATGGGGCATAAACCATCTTTACCAAACTATAATAGCATTCCTTACATCCTGTGCACAAAACTACCTAAGGCATAAATCCTTAGTTAACATAAACCTTACCTCCGCATTCCCTCCGGAACCGAAAACCACACTGTCCAAAGAGCACTTACAATCTTGCAATTCACAACACACTGAGCCAACGCTTCATACCTGAAGCAACTTGGAGAAGTTCCAGCTTCTCCCCCACTTATCTCATTCTAAATCCTACTGACAAAGGATTAGGAACCAGAAAGTACTGACAGTGTTTCACACACTTATCACGTACTAAGGGACAAACAACACCGACAGTATTCAACTGTCACACCAACTGACTCAACAACTTGGCCGGACGGACCGACCTGCTCTGATACCACTAATGTAACACCACGTTTCCCATCGCGAATAAATAATACATTATAAAATCAGAGTAACTAAAAATTTTATTCGTAGACAGAAAACAAGGATGCCACATTTTAAAGTAAGAAAACACAATCCCTGCTCATATATTTTTTATACATAACATATAATAAAAAAAATCATTAACGAGAAACTCTTTCCAACGAAAGGAGAGGTCAATTATGGAATAGAGCGGAAAGATTCATAACCGACTTGTTTTACAAAATAAATAGTTTGATAACATCCAAATATACATACAAGGTAATACGAAATAAATCCTACAAAGGTATACAAATATAACATAATCGTTCCCAGACTCCCGTGTTATGTATCAGAGCAGACACCAAAACCGACAAAAGAATGGAGAACTAATCTTCACAAAAGCCTCCAAGACTACTAATCTGCAATTGCCTCATAGAGCAACAAATCACATCAGAAGGGTGAGAAATAACAACTAAATCAAGATTGCATAATAATATGCAAACACACATTTAAACACATGTATAAAACATCTCACCCATACCATCACATACTAACACATATAGCATGCCACAAATACAAAACATAGCATATATCCATTATCCCCACATAATCACATGTTCACACATAATGCATATGTCTATACACAAAACATATCATTCCTAACCAATGCATTTAACACGAATGCATATCAATTCACCAATCTAATCACAAACTCAACACATAATCACTCCATTCACAAAGGCATATCAATCATGCACAATCCATTTATCAATAATGCGTATCAATCATGCACAATACATTTATCACAAATGCATATCACAATTTCTCACACATAATCAATCCATTCATGATTTTCCACACATAATCAATCCATTCATAATTCATGCAAATGCACAGAGACCGACACAACGACTCTATGCAAATGAAATGCGGTACCATCCATCCATCATTTCTCATCACCAGTTCACTCAGGAACTATTGGAACCATCGCTCGTTACTTAATGTAACTCCCCGTCGGGCATACGATGTTCCCCGTCGCTCACACCTCTTATTTTTTTTAAGGCACGCGACGTTTATGGATCGCTCACACCTCTATGTATAAGGCACACGACCCGATCGCTCACACCTCTTTGTATAAGGCACACGATCGTCTATAATCATCGCTCACACCTCTTATTTTTAAGGCACACAATCTGATCCGATCGCTTTAGGTCCTCTTATTTTTAAGGCACGCGATGTTATAGCAGATTCCCTCAGGAATCGATTTGTCGCTCACACCCACACGGGCACACGACATCATAAGATGCATATCATGATGCTTGACACACAAGGACTCATGATTATCAAATGCATCTTCACAAATCAACAATATGATTTATCACAACATCATCATCATGCATTGCAATCAAACACAAACAATGCATTTAGTTGCCCTAAGGCCACAAACCATCATCACAATATTTCACCACATGCATTCACATAAGCAATGCATTTCAAACCATAAAGGCCACCAAATAACATACATTGACTTTCCTATAAACAATGCATTTCACACGCCACGACAACAAACCACAACAACATCATAACCACATACATTGATATTCAATCAAACAATGTATTTACCGCACAACAACAACATTATCACAACATCGCATCACAACACCTTATCATAACATCTCATTACCTGTATTCACATCATTTAACAACATACAAGCTATACAAGGTATATCAAAAGCATGTTGCATGATACACATCAAATCCACACAATTAAAACGACAAAAGTCAACAAAACGAAACTATTCCCAATTCCCGACATAATTTAATCGGCCAACAATCTAAAAACCCATTTTTATAAGAAAGAACATGTCAAAAGCTTCCCAACGCATCAAACCGCGCCTCAAACCGACTTACGGATCAAAAGTTATAAAGGGAACAAATTGGGAAAAGCTGTCATGTTCGCAATGCGAAGCTCCTAGCGAGTCCTTCGCTTCTTCATTCGCAGTGCGAATGTCCCAGTAAACTAAGTCAGAAAGGAAAACAATACAAAACAACACCACGTTCGTAGTGCGAACCTCACGTGAAACTTCGCGTCCCCCTTCGCAGTGCGAACTTCCCAGCGAACGCTGGTAGAAAGAACAACAACGCAAAACAACACAATGTTCGCAGTGCGAGCCTCTGGCGAACATTCGCCTCTTCATTCGCAGTGCGAAGCTTTGGTGAGCATTCTCTTTCCTATTTGCTGCCGTTCGCAGTGCGAACCTGCGAATTCTGGAATTCGCAGCAGCGCTGATATAGGTCATTATGGGCCAAAAATCATCATTCCCCCACCCCAAACACTTCCAATTCATACTATAATGACCAAAACATGATCTAAACCTAATAACAAGTATTCTACTCAGTTTATATCGAATTTCATCCATGAAAACATCGATTTCTATCAATCTCTCCTAATTCCAATCGATAATAAAAGTCGCGAAACAACTAAAACGATTACAACAAACAACACATATACATACACAAGCAAGATATAATTGAAACTTCTCACCCTTACCCGATTAATCGCGCTCGAAACAGAGTTTTCCCGATTTTCCTCTTTTTCTCCTCTTCTTTCTTTCCTTCTCTTTTCTTTCTCTTCTTTTTCTCCCCATTTTCTATTTATATAAAATATCTAAACTCCCCAAAAGACTATTTTACCCCTCAGCTCAATTATCTCGCAACCGCTCTCAAAACGCGATAAAATATAATCTCGATGAAAAATAACATATTCCCAAATAAAAGTCAAAAATAAAATAATCAAAGCGACTCAATTAAATAAAACTAACAAAATTGGGCCGTTACAGAATTCTCCTACCTTGAGATTCCCCACTACTCTCCTCAATTAGACTCTTTACCTCCTCTCCACTAGGTTTCTTTTTTCCAATGACCTCCTGTAAACTGATATTTTTCGACGCACAAGAGTTTGATCAAAGTCAGCCGAAATATTTCGACCCAGGTTTGTTGATGATTTGAAGGGTCAAGTCGAAGATGGTTCGGAAACTTAGAGAAAGTGTTTAAAATTTTCTAAGTAATTAAGAAACTCGGTTTTTCGACAGACTTGTTTGAAGAAGCATTTCGATAGGTAGTTCAAAATTCAAATTTAAGAGGGAATTGCAGTTGAAAGGTGTTAACGCGTGGAGCACATCTAACGAAGGAAAGCATGCAAGATGCCATTTGTCATGTTTAGGGGAGATAGCTGTTATTGACAGTTATTTTGCTTTTGTATAAATAGGTAGTCATAGTATGAAAATAGGGTGTGTATTTCAAATTTTTACAAGTTACCCAAATTACTCAAAGTAACCGTGTGAGAGAAACGAGTCATTATGGAGAAAATGTACGTTTGAGAAAAACACCAGTTTATCATTTACATCTCTTTATGAAATTCCAGTTTATTTACAAAATTCTTTAGAATTCTGCAAACTTTACTTTGTCATTTTATTTTCATTTCACCAGCAATTTATCATTCCAAAGTCTCCGTTTATTTTATTAGTCGAAAACTTCCAATTGTAAGAATAATAGTAAAATTGATGGCGAAAAAGGTAGAGTTTTACTTAGATTCTCAATATTTTTAAAGCACTGTGTCCTAGGATTTGTGTGGTCGGTCCTATTAGTAAACTAATTTCACAAAATTAGAAGGCCAGAGATTGTTCGCCAAATTACCAAGCGAACAAATTGGCACGCCCAGTGGGACCAGTGCAATTGATAGTTTTAACCTTTTTAAACAAATTCTTAGAAGAAACAGTTTTTACTTTGTTGTATGATATTAAGGAGCAGTAAGTTAGCCGTAAACAACGAAGAGAGACCAAAAAGAACACGAGTAAGAAGGATGCCGAATCCGAATCCACCAAATAATCAGAATGCTAATAATCCAACGCGTGCCCCTATTCCTTTGACAGGAGGTAACACGGCGTCGGTTTCGGTATCAGAGGCTATACCATTATCAGCGGGGTCGACACCAGCGTTTTCGATTTCTCAAAGTGCACCTAGTGTCTCTACTTTGGGACCCCAAATGCCTCAAATGACTCCCCCTCCTTCAGGGAGTATTCATAGGCCTTTCGTGAACAATTTTACAATGCCTCCATACACTAGAGAACAACCTTATGGAATGCCAACACGGTGATGGCAAGTTTGCATAATGCGTCATCGTTATACACAGATCCTATGGTTAATGTGACTTTGCCTTTACAAGGATCAGGATCTGGTGCAAACCACATAGGTAGAATTAGCCAGCCTTTGTCGACAGGATATCAAGCTTACATGCCAGGAATTACTAATAATTCTGCACAAGTGATTAGGCAGCAAATGGACGAAAGTAACCATGATATGGTTCAGTTGTTGACACAACAAATGGGGGCTGTGTTTAATCCTTTGACACAAAATACTACACAAACAAACCAATTATTGCAGCGCAGATGACGCGTATTGCTGATTTTTTTGGTGTCCCTCAACCCCAACCAAGGGAACAAGTAGTCCAGAAACCTAGAATAGTCGTCGAAGAAGAACCTACTATAAATCATAGGCAAGCAGACATACCTCAAATGAACCCTAGAAACCAAGAGGTAGTGCTTGAACAACCTAGTGTCGAAATCCCAGTCCAACAAGAACCAAGGAGGGTGTTAATCCATAGGGACCAAAATGCTGATGATGTTGTGCAACAGATACGTTGTAATAACATGCCGACAGAAAATAACTTAGCAGCCATGGTCGAAAGGATAATGGCTCGAAATGGGGTAAATGTAGGATTACAAAGGCCTAGTTACACATCCCCATTATCTGAATACATTTTACAACAAGACTTACCCCCAAGATGGAAAGTCCCTAAGTTTACCAAGTTTTCAGGGGACACCAGCGAATCTACTGTCGAACATGTGGCCCGTTACCTGATCGAAGCAGGAGAAATAGCACATAATGAAAATTTGAAAATAAAATATTTTCCAAGTTCTTTGACGAAAAACGCTTTTACTTGGTTTACTTCTTTGCCTGCAAATTCGGTTCATATGTGGCCTCAGTTGGAGAGATTGTTCCATGAACAGTTTTATATGGGACAAACGAAAATGAGTTTGAAGGAATTGGCTAGTGTAAAAAGGAAATTTTCTAAGCCAATCGATGATTATTTAAATATGTTTAGACTACTTAAGGCAAGGTGTTTCACGCAAGTGCCTGAGCATGAGTTAGTCGAAATGACTGCAGGTGGCCTTGACTATTCGATTAGAAAGAAATTAGACACGCAGTATTTGAGAAACATGGCACAATTGGCTTATAGAGTTAGACAAGTCGAAAGATTAAAGGCTGGAAAAGCTAGAGTAAATAAGAATAAGAAAGTGAGAGTGGCTTACGTTGGGGTATGCCAGGATGATGATGAAAATGAGTCACCTAATTAATTTCGACGAACAGGAAGTCGACCTAGCGGAAATAAAACAGGGTCTGTCGTGCGCTTGTAATGTGTTGGCCCCGTCGAATGGAAAGGACCCGGTCGAATCCGAAAAGAATGATAAGTTCCCTAAAAGGACTTATACATTCGACGTTACTAAGTGTGACGAAATATTTGACTTGTTGGTCAAAGATGGCCAAATGAAAGTGCCACCTGGCACTAGAGTGCCTCCTGTAGAACAACAGAAAAAGAGAGGTTTTTGTAAGTACCATAATTTTTTAGGTCATAAAACATCTCAATGTTTCCTTTTCAGGGATTTGGTGCAGAATGCAATTCGTGATGGGAGACTCAAATTCGGCAACAAATGAAAGTCATAGATGAGGATTGATTCGAATCCAATGTAGGTGGCAGAAGCCCATTATGCTGAACCATTCACAGTGAATATGGTAGAGGCGAAAGAGGGTTTCGACTACAGCTTTGAGATGATAGAGGCTACTGAAGGCTTCGACAACAGTGTGAATATGGTGGAGATTACTGAAATCCCCACTGATGAAAGTGATGTAGAAGAAGTTTCTAATGATTTCATAAACCAGCCGATGATGATCAAGGTTACTGAACACCTTAACAAAAGAAGTTTGGAGAACTGCATCAACAATGAAGCTACTGAAGGTTTCAAAGTTATTAAAAATAATGATGCTACTGAAAGTTTCGATGACATTAAGAGCAAGGCTACTGAGGGCCTCAATAACATTGATATAGAAACTGTTAATGTTTTTGACAAAGTCAATGCTGAGGTTGATGAAGGTGTCACTCAAGTCAATGTGGGGACTACTGATGGCCCCTGCAAGCCAGTTGTTTATGGGATTCTTCGAAAGATAATGGAAGATCCTAAAGAAAAGTCAGTCGAGTTTTGCTGTCAACATGATGTCAAAGGCTTACCTCTGAAGGGGGACAAAAAAGATGATCACGAAGATTTCGACCTTACAAAAAAGAAACATGAGATTGATGAAGGTCTCAACATGAGGATGAACAATTTGAGAATTGCGAATGAGCCAACAGCCAACGTGAACATGGTGGAAGTGTCCCAGAATGTCCCGATGCAGGTTGACGAGGAGCGTCAAAGGGAAGAGTATCAGAGGGTGGCATATCCAAAAGAAGAAGAGAATCTGATAGAGTTTGTTCAAAGGTGCCAGAAGAAAAGATCTGAGGTGATGTTATGCCCTTGCTGTAGCGCCGTCTTTCACAAGAAGGCAGCTGATAACTTGGAGGAAGTTGAGAAGGCAAAGAAAAAAGGAAACTGGGGGGAAGTACCATCTGCCAGAAAAGAGAGATTCGACCCTAGAAGAGGGGATCAGAATAAACAAAGGTTGGGGGGAATATATCCAAACACTTTCAAACCTACAAACAAAGTTCCAAATGATAAGTGGGTTCAACCAATTCGACAGGCTCAGGGTCAAAAGAAACGGAGAAATTTTGAGGTTCAGAGGGGTTCCTCATTGACTGGTAAGAAAGAAGGAGAGAAGCCAAAACGAAAGCCTTACCCTTCAGAAAATTATAAGGGTAAAAATCCCATGTCAAAATCTCAGTGGAGGAGGTTTCAAGGGCGAAAGAAGGCAGAAAGAGAAGCTGCAGAGAAAGGCAAGCCAGAAACTAGCAGCAACGTCTAAACTGTGAGTCAGAAAGAGGAGTCCTTTGACAACAAACCATGCAGTGTAGCTGAACCAGTGTCATCGAAAGGAGAAATGAACAAAAATGGTGAGATGATTGACGATTTAAGATCCAAATCAGAGGCGTCCTTCGACGTTATGTGCAATGTGGTTTCAGTGCTCCCTAGGGAATATGATCAAGTGATGGAGGTCGAAGAGGACGAAGATGTTATGGAAAGCGAAATCACAAGGCATAAACTAGACTGTTATTATATAATGAACAATGGGTGCATTGAGGAACAAAATGCATTCTTCGAGATGCCAGACGACTCCATGCGAAGTCACCTTAAGCCTTTATTCATAAAGGGAAAGGTGGGAAATGTAAGAGTGAACAAAATTCTAATCGATGGAGGAGCTGCAGTTAAACTGATGCCACATTACATGCTCAAAAAGATTGGAAAAGATAATTCTAACACCAAGCCTCATAACATGGTGTTGTCGAACTATGAGGGGAAAGTAGGGACTACTATGGGTGTCATTCAAGTAGATTTAACAGTCGGAACCATTACAAGACCGACGATGTTCATGGTGATTGCCTCAAAGGCCAACTATAATTTTCTTTTGGGGAGATAATGGATACATGGCGTAGGTGTTGTTCCTTCGTCAATGCATCAACGCGTAACTGTATGGCTTGTTGATGGAATAGTGGAAAACATAGAGGCTGATCAAAGTTATTTCATAGCTGAAGTAAACCATGTTGATCGATGCAGTTTCGATAGGAACTTGGCCCACATTGCTCCATGCAGTCCAGCCATTTTCGACTTAATGACAACTGATAATGCCTTTTGTTCGTTGTATCTCCATCCAACACATAGTTTCCAGTGGGATAGGGAAGTGGTTGGTGAGGCGAACTACATCTTTGGTACTGCACACATACAGCCGACTGGCTGGGTAGCGAGTTCAGTGACAATGAGTGAGTCACTAACGCTCGGAAAGATCGCGGCTTATATAGCCGAGAACAAGCTCAAAGTGGCTCTAGAGGCCGAAGTTAAATATATGGCTGTCGAAGCCAATCAGGTCGAAAACAACCAACAATATCCTCACAAGGATGTTGAAGAAAATCTGTTCGACGTAGAAGTGGGCGAATGGCAGCATCAGAAGCTTGACGCCATTTACGACGACGAACCTTTGGGTTTCGAGAAGGATCCATTGTCAATAGATATGAAAATGGTGGCGCAGGATCCACTTGAAGAAGTCGATTTGGGATTGGGGGCAGAAAAAAGGCCAACTTACATAAGTGCAAAAATGGATCCCCAGTTCAAAGTCAAAATAGTCCAGTTGCTGAAAGAGTTTAAGGATTGTTTCATGTGGGACTATGATGAATTGCCTGGTCTAGATAGGAGTTTAGTCGAATTGCAGTTGCCCATAATACCAGGGAAAAAACCTGTGAAGCAAACTCCAAGGCGCTTTGCACCAAAAATTTTGTCGAAGATTAAAGAGGAGGTCGAAAGACTTCTCAAATGTAAATTCATCCGTACAACCAGGTATGTTGAATGGATTGCAAACATTGTTCCTGTAATAAAGAAAAATGGAAAATTGAGGGTATGTATTGATTTTCGAGATTTGAATTCAGCTACCCCAAAGGATGAATATCCTATGCCTGTAGCAAAAATGCTTGTCGATTCTGCTGCAGGTCATGAGTATCTAAGTATGTTAGATGGGTACTCTGGTTATAATCAAATTTTTATTGCCGAAGAGGACGTCCTTAAAACAACATTTCGATGTCTTGGAGCCTTAGGCACCTACGAATGGGTGGTGATGCCTTTTGGTCTGAAAAATGTTGGGGCAACTTATTAACGAGCAATGAATTCAATTTTTCATGATTTTATTGAGATGTTTATGCAGATTTATAGTGATGATATTGTAATTAAGTCTGTTTCAGGAGAAAGTCACATAGACCACCTTCGACAGTCCTTTGAAAGGATGAGGAAGTTTGGTTTAAAAATGAATCCTCTCAAATGTGCTTTTGGTGTGCAGGAGGGAGATTTCCTAGGTTTTGTGGTCCACAAGAAGGGGATCAAAATTAATCAAAACAAGACCAAGGCAATAATGGAGGCGAAAGCGCCATCAACAAAGAAGGAAGTTGCAGTCTCTACTTGGAAAGATCAACTTTCTCAGAAGGTTTATCTCTAACCTTGGTGGGAAAACGCAAGCCTTCTCTCCTCTACTTCGATTGAAGAAGGAAGACTTTGCATGGGGGCAAGACCAACAAGATGCCTTCGACAAAGTCAAGGAGTACTTGACGCGTCCCCCAATCTTAATGTCACCTTGTAGAAGTAGAAGTATAAGGCTGTATATAGCCGCTTCAGATAAGACATTAGGGACTATGTTAGCCCAAGAGGATGAAAATGGTGTCGAAAGAGCCATTTACTACCTCAGTAGAGTCTTAAGTGATGCCGAAACTAGATATAGTGTGATTGAAAAGTTGTGTTTATGTGTATACTTTTCATGTATGAAGTTGAAGCACTATATAAAGCCAGTTGATGTTTATGTTTCTTCTCATTTCGAGGTAATAAAGCACATGTTATCTAAATCAATTTTGCATAGTCGAATTGGAAACTGGGCTTTGGCATTAACTGAATATTCCTTAACATATTTACCATTAAAGGTTGTTAAGGGACAAGTGGTGGCTGATTTTATAGTTGACCACGCCATAAATGAAGAGTCTGTGGACTATGTCGAAATAGAGCCATGGAAGTTATATTTCGATGGTTCTAGTCATAATAATGGAACTGGTGTAGGAGTTTTAATTAGTTCTCCTAAAAGAATTCCAACAAAATTCAAGTATAAAGTTGAGGGACTGTGCTCAAATAATGAAGCTGAATACGAAGCTTTAATAGCAGGACTTGAAATTTTATTAGAATTGGGGGCAACTAGAGTCTAAATAATGGGAGACTCTGAGTTAGTCATAAAGCAGGTAACCAAGGAGTACAAGTGTGTTAAAGAAAATCTGATTATGTACTTCGTAATAGCTAACTGACTTTTGAAGAAATTCGACATGGTTACCATTAGGCATATTCCTCGAATAGAAAACCAGGAGGCAAATGATTTAGCACAAATTGCTTTTGGGTATAAAGTGTCGAAAGAGAAACTACAAAAAGCCATCAAAGTAAGAGGAAGAGTCGTATCAACTAGGTTATCTCCATCAGATTTGGAGACAATAAAACTGGGATACGCTGACGAGGAAAATTTTGAAATTTTTAACATAGATGATTCAAGGGTCGAAGATTGGAGGAAACCTATTAGAGAGTATTTACAAGACCCAAATCAACCAGTCGAAAGGAAAGTTAAGTACAGAGCTTTAAGTTATGTGCTTTTCGAAAATGAGTTATTCAAAAAGACTTCAGAGGGAGTATTGTTAAAGTGTTTGAGCAAAGATGAAGCTTACGTAGCTTTGTCAAATGTGCATAGTGGGACATGTGGGCAGACCTTAAAATGAAATGGTTATTGTTTCTTCAAGGAATGTATTGGCCAACAATGTTAAAAGATTGTGTTGAATTCGCAAAAGGGTGTCAAAAATTTCAAGTACATGCAGGAATACCACATATTCCTGCAAGCGAGTTACATTCCATTATAAAGCCTTGACCATTTAGAGGTTGGGCTTTAGATTTAATTGGAGAAATTCGACCAGCCTCTTTAAAAAGCCAAAGATATATTTTGGTTAGAGTGGATTATTTTACGAAATGGATAGAAGCCATACCTTTAGTGAATGTGGATCAGGAAGCAGTCATAGAATTCTTTCAAAAACATATCATTTATCGGTTTGGAATACCAGAGACAATAACAACAAATCAAGGATCTGTGTTTACTGGGAACAATATGCAAGCATTTGCAAAGGAAATAGGGTTCAAGCTTCTTACATCAACACCTTATTATGCTCAGGCCAATGAACAGGTCGAAGCAGCAAATAAAGTCATAATCAGTTTGATAAAAAAACATGTGGGAAGAAAGCCTAAGAATTGGCGCAAGACTTTGGATCAAATCCTATGGGCTTGTCGAACATCCCCTAAGGAAGCTACAAATGCTACTCCATTTATATTGACGTATGGCCATGATGCAGTCCTTCCAGTTGATATATATTTGCAATCGACTCGAATTCAAAGACATCATGAAATTCCATTAGATTCATATTGGAGCATGATGATAGATGAGTTAGTCAATTTGGATGAAGAAAGGTTAAATGCGCTAGATCTATTGAAAAGGCAAAAGGAAAGAGTAGAAAAATCTTACAATAAAAAGGTAAAAATAAAGGTTTTTTAGCTAGTGATCTCGTCTGGAAAGTTATTCTTCCTATGGATCGAAAAGATAGATTAATGGGAAAATGGTCCCCTAAGTGGGAAAGACCTTTTTAGATTACAAATGTGTTTTCGAATGGCGCGTATGAAGTTGAAGAATTAGAAAAGGATAAAAGAGTATTGAAAATAAATGGGAAATATTTGAAAAAATATAGACCTATGTTGCAGGAAATCAAAATAACAATGGAATAATCTTGCAAAATAGGAAATAACAGTAAATTGGTGAAATTCGCCAAACAGATGTCATACATGTCATTACAAAAAGCAACTGGGCCTCAAAGGGCTAAGTAACATTACAATTTTAAATTGGAAAAAGATTTCTTCAACTTGTTAAACTTCGTTTGCTGAATTTGAATTCGACATTCACAAAGAGCTTTGCTGGTCGAAAGCTCCTCAATTTCTTTGCCTAGTGTTTGAGCTCTTTCAGCATGGTGTAATCCCACTGTCAGTTCTTGGTCAATTTCATCTTTCTTAACTTGTTGCAGCTCTGCCTTGCGATTTTTCTCCTGAGAGATTTTCTTCTGGAGCGCAGCTATTTGTTTCTCCCATTTCAGAATGTCTTTGTCACAATTGGAAGCTTCTTTCTTGTTCTTTTCAGAAAGTTTTTCCAGTTCAGTTACTCTGTTTGTAGAGACTGCAACAGCATCCCATTCAGCAAGTTGAGTTTCTGACTTGTTTTCTATTTTCTTCGAATGATCTCGCAGTCGGTTGAAGTCTACTACTACCAGGTCAATTAGTGTGGTTAATTCAACCACAATGTCGGTTATTTCAGCAGGAGCTTCCAAAACATTAACTTGTTTTAGAATCTTTTTGAGATTGAACTAAGCAGAAGAATCATTCTCTAAGATCTGAAACAGGTCCACATTAAGAATTTTTTCTTGAATTTGGGCTAGTATAGCATCCATGGACTTGGCACCAGAAACGACCCCTGAAGTAGTCGAACTACTGTGGGAAGAATCATAGAAGGTGTGTTGTGCGTTAAGCATATCTTTCAGGTATTCTAGGGGATGCTGCACCTTCATGTTCTCAAGTTCTTTTTGAGAAAAGTTAGTTGAAGTGGTATCTAGCGAACCAGTCTTCGCATGTTCAGAGGGTTTTTGTGTGTCTTGCTCTTTTTCTTGGTCAGCACCTGGATTGTTTTGTCCATCATCTTCGTTTTCTTTTTCTCTTTCGACATCAGAGTCAGTCTCCTCATCCCACTACTAGAAAAATCGCTTTTAGTGACCGATTTAGTGACCAAAAAATTTCGGTCACTGTAGCCACCGTATTAGCCACCAAAATTTGATATCCGTGAGTAAATTTTTAGAGGTCACTAAATCGGTCACTAAATAAAAATTAGCCACCGATTTAGCGAGCAAAAGTTTGTGACCACCTATCCGGTCTCGAAAAAATGTTTTTATACAATAGTTAGTTTATATAAAAAATTTAGAGACCGAAATTTCGGTCACTGATATTTTTGTTTTTTTTTCTTTATTTTTTAATCCTCTTTATTATGTTACTATTTCTCTCCCAATTTTTTTAAAAACATTTTCATCCTTTTTTTAATTTTTTAATAAAAGATTCACCTTTTTATTATTTTAACAAATAAAACACATAATTATATAAATAATTATGCTATTTTATTTTTATATATGTATAAAAGTGAATTTTTTTTATTGTATGCAATTTTTATATGTGCATAATGAAATTACATTAATAAAATCAAATTTTATTTTAATTAGATCTAATTAAATTAAATAATAATTAGTAATATTCTAAATATTATTTAGATTTTTTTATATTTTTTATATGTATATATATTTAAATATAGAGAACATAACAAATGTTATTAAGTGGTCTAGTGGTAAGGCCTAACTAAAATAGCTAGAGGTAACAAGTTCAATTCCCAAGTTAGGCACCCTTTTATTTTATTTTTTGAAAAAAGAACACTAAAACCGGTCACTAAATTCAGTCTCTAAATTCGGTCACAAAATCGGTTTCTGAATTTCGGTCACTAAATTCGTCGTAAAAACTTAGCGACTAGCACTTTTACAACCGAAAAATGATGGTCTCTAAATTGGTTGCAAAACGTTATAGTGACCGATTTTTAAATTTTTTCGGTCTCTAATACGGTCACTAAAAGCGAATTTTTTAGTAGTGTCCTTATCTTCATCGTCTTGTTTCGAATGGATAAGAGAGTTATCATCAAGAGGATCTTCTGTGATCAATGCTTCATGAACCATCTCAGTGTGTTCATCAGTTTCGACTAAGATGTCATTTTTGGGGCTGGTTTCTTCTTGCATCTTGTCTGGAGTAGGATCTTTATGTTGGGGAGTAGCAAGTGGTTGATTGACCGCAGTTGCAGATTTTTTTGTCGAACCTTTTGGAGATTGCTTTGAAGGGCTTGTAGGTTTATAGGAGGGACCACTACTGGTTTTTGGAAGTACTTGCACAAGGGGGTTTCCATGGATGTTAACTTGAACCTGGAAAGATAAATCAAGATTAAGTAAAAAGAGGAAAAGCATGACCATAAGAAAAATCTAGTTGTCGAAAATTAGAATGTACCTGGGGGATAACAGTTTTAAAACTAGAGTTTTCACTCTTTGTAGGATTGGGTGGAACTTCCACAATTGGGATTGTTAGAGGAGTCTTCTCTAAGATTCTGACAGGAGGAGTCTTTTGTGGGGGAGGTTTTGAGATCTTTTTCTTCTTTGGAGGTTGAACATGGTCAGGGGATTCGTCACTAGACTCATCAGCAGGAGGTTATGCTTCTTGCCCTTTCCTTTTCTTTGGTGTCTGAGGAGGTTTTCGGCTTCCCTGAAAATGGCAACAGAACTTAATTAGCATTTAAATAAATAAGAAAAAATGTTGATATAATGAGGAATAGAGTTATACTCTCGCCAAAGGTTTTTTAGTTGTTGTGTTTTTGGGGCCTTTTTCGACTCATGCAGACGAACCTTCAATAGCTGGTTTCTTGGCAGTAATTTTTATAGCTAAGAGAAAAAAGAGAAAAGTTAGATAAAGTTCAATAAAAGATGTGTGGAAAATAAGTAAAGGATGTCGAAGGTATTCCCATTCCACACCTTCAAGAATTGGAGTTTTCACGCGAACGTGTTCTATGCCAATATGAAGGTGGCCTTTGAAATTGTCCAAGGTGTACTTAGTCGGAACCACTCGCTTAGCGCGTTTTTGGTAATGTTGGCGAAGAATTTTCATTGAATCCCCATAAGTGAACCAATCTGGAAATGGAGGGATGAATGCCACACCAAATTCGGCAGAAGGTAAAGGGGGAAACTTTGGTGGATGAAGATTGAAAGCCAACTCATAACGTTGATCTGGTCGAACGTATGGAGGCAGTTTAAAGTCATATAGTTTACTCATAAATTTTTCTTTCAAAGTGATTACTGCTTCGCTTATGGTTCGAATAAGTTCATTGGGCCTATAGGCAGTTTCAAAGTATTTTTGAAATGCTTGAATTTCTTTGATATGTCTTGAAATACCTTTTTTGGTCTTGTCCTGCACAAGTGCAAAAGCTTTAGTTAGCAGAATGTTGAAGGAAGACACGTCGAAAAATTTGGTGGTGTAATAGTCTTTCCACCATTCATCGAATTCTTGAGTGCAAAGGAAGGATGGTCGAAAGACCACTGGTTGAATCTCGACCAGGTTGGAATACTTTTCTAGTAACGCTGAACACTTGTCTTCTTTGTAGGACGTGTTGTAGAGGATGAGAGAACCTTTTCGAGAAAAGAGAAGTTTGGGTTTTATCTGGATTAACCCAAATTGTCGAGAAACAAGGTTGGGTTGATAAACAACCAAGGAAATATTTGACTTCCCAGGGATAACTTTTGAAGCTAGAAGCCTAGGTGTCAGGAAGGACTCCCAGACATTGAGGAAATCATCTTCATCTTTTTTCGACTCCACAGGCAGCTGTCTGGTAAACCATTTTGGGCCAATCACCCTGTTGGCGAAAGGAGCCATACTGGGGGTGAAATTGTGACGTTTAGCAAACATCATGACATAACTGGTAAAAGCTTGTTGAAGGCTAATTCCTTCGTCAGTGGGTGTCAATTGCACCAGTCTAGGCCATTCAACTTCCCTATCTTTCAAAGTATCTTCGTTTACTGGATTTTTGATAGAAAGAGAGGCTTCAAAGGTGGCATTGAGCCATAATTGCAGAAGCCAAAATGGTCCTGACAAGAGGAGGTTGCCTTTATCTTTGACAGTTTTGAGGAAAGTAACACCTTCGCTCATGGATTCATAGAGATTTGCCAGGATCATTTCACTTAAGCATAATTTATGTCCAGCATAAAGTTGATTGGCTATGGTGATGTAACGTTTAGCTACCTGGAGTGATCTAGAGCAGAAAACACATCTCGACAACCAAAGGGCTAGGAAAGCTACATGCTCTTGGTCAGAGACTTCCTGAGTCTCTTTGTCATGATAGTTAGCAATGTAGGCTGTGAAAGTGGCTTTGTTAGTGTCGAATCCTATAGAGTCATCAGACAAAACAGTGGGATTATAGTCTATTCCTAATGGGCTAAGGCCAGTGATGGCAACTACGTCGAATAGAGTAGGGGTAACCATCCCACAAGGAAGGTGGAAAGTGTTGTAGGTATTATCCCAAAAGTAGATGGAAGCCAGGAGCATATTAGGACAATAGCCTGGTCCTACTTTCGACAATTGAATTAAGTAAAAAATACATATGTTTTTCCAGAAGTCAGCTTTGACTTTTTCAATCTTTGCTAACCAAGCTAGATAGTCAGAAGGGTCTTTCGACAAAGGACAAGACCTAAAAATTCTAGTATGGTTCAGATATGCTAAGCTTATGGTTTCATCAGGGGTTGAATTTTGGTTATCCTTAGCAGATGTTTCATCTATGATTTTCTCTTTGACAGCCTTAGGCTTAACACCAGCAGCTATAGGTTTATAAGGGTGATAGGTTGGAAAAAAATCCTTTACCTTCACTGGATCTAATTTTAAATCTGGCAAAGGCCCTAGCATTGCATATGATTTTCCAGAATTAAGAACAGGAATAAGTACCTGAGATAGATAAATGCGTCTCTTTTCTTCTTTGTTAGGAGGTTCAGGCATGTATTGCTGAATTCCCATCACCATGGGAGCAAGGATTTTGTGAACGGGTGACAGATCTTTAGAGCTTTTGGAGCTTTTGTTTGAAGTTGGAGCTGCGGAAGACACCATGTTTGGAGGAAGAAATTGCAGAGAAAAATCAGAAAGAAAGAAGGAATTTTTTCTTGAGAAGAAGAAGAAGAAATGCTAAAGTTTAAAAAGTAGATTTCTTGGTTTATTTATAGGTGGTAAAAAAGGGAAATGTAGCGGTTGAAATTCAGAAATTGTTGTCAAATCCAGAGATCATGGAGCACATGGCAGTTTTAAGTGGATGGATTGAGACGGTGGCAGTTGAGTTTTTTACCCATGATCTACTAGGGTTTAGGTAGTGATGATGAAGATTGTCAAAACGTGGGCTGAAGAGACATTTCAATAAAGTGTAATGATGATCCTAAGGTCATAGGTGTCAAATCATAGGAACAGTTGAGTTGAGGAATTACTGAAGGCGTCGAAATCATATTGGCAAGAAATGCTTTCCTCATTGTCAATCGAAAATGTATTTATTGGGAGGCAATTTGTAGACTGATATTTTTCGACGCACAAGAGTTTGATCAAAGTCAGCCGAAATATTTTGACCCAGGTTTGTTGCTGATTTGAAGGGTCAAGTCGAAGATGGTTCAGAAACCTGGAGAAAGTGTTTAAAATTTTCTAAGTAATTAAGAAACTCGGTTTTTCGACAGACTTGTTTGAAGAAGAATTTCGATATGTAGTTCAAAATTCAAATTTAAGAGGGAATTGCAGTTGAAAGGAGTTAACGCGTGGAGTACATCTAACGGAGGAAAGCATGCAAGATGCCATTTGTCATGTTTAGGGGAGATAGATGTTATTGATAGTTATTTTGCTTGTGTATAAATATGTAGTCATAGTATGAAAATAGGGTGTGTATTTCAAATTTGTACAAGTTACCCAAATTACTCAAAGTAACCGTGTGAGAGAAACGAGTCATTATGGAGAAAATGTACGTTTGAGAAAAACACCAGTTTATCATTTACATCTCTTTATGAAATTCCAGTTTATTTACAAAATTCTTTAGAATTCTGCAAACTTTACTTTGTCATTTTATTTTCATTTCACCAGCAATTTATCATTCCAAAGTCTCTGTTTATTTTATTAGTCGAAAACTTCCAACTGTAAGAATAATAGTAAAATTGATGGCAAAAAGGTTAGAGTTTTACTTAGATTGTCAATATTTTTAAAGCACCGTGTCCTAGGATTTGTGTGGTCGGTCCTATTAGAAACTAATTTCACAAAATTAGAAGACCAGAGATTGTTCGCCAAATTACCAAGCGAACACCTCCTTCATGAATTTCTTGTATAGAGGCATTTGTTCAAGTGCTTCAAAGAAGGGCATATTAATCTCTAACTTTTTGAACAGTGAGCTGAATTTCTCAAAGTTTTTTTCTTGTGTCTCCGACTTTGTCACTCTTAAGGGGTATGATAACTTGATCTTAGGTTTAACCGCTCCTTTTATTTTCTCTTCGGTTGGATTGGCTTCTTCTTCTACAACTACCTGGCTTTCTGTGGTAATAACATTGACATTCTCATGATTCTTCGGACTTGGTATGGTGGTGCTTGGGAGGGCGCTTGGTGCTTGAGAATTTGCAACTTGTTGAGCTATCTGACTCAATTGAACCTCCAGATTCTTTATGGAGGTTGTGGTATTCCTATAACTATTCTGGGTCTCTTCCTAAAATTGCATGTTATGAGCTGCCATCTTCTCAATGGTAGTCTCCCATTGTGTTTTCTGAGGGGCTTGTTGCTGTTGTGGGTATTGTTGTTGATTCTGATCTTTCCAGGAGAAGTTAGGATGATTCTTCCACCCTGGATTATAAGTTTGAGCGTAGGGATTATTCTGCTTCAGGAATTTTATCTCTTCAATTTGCTGCGGAGTCGCAACACAATGTGCAGTATAACGAGGTCCACTACAAATCTCACAACTCATGGTTTGACCAGTTTGAACTTGTGCCACACTTTGAGTACCCATTTTCATAGCCTTTAACCTTCTCTCCACCTCAGCCGCAATCTGATCTTCCATTTTCACAACCTTTTCCATAAGCTTCAAATAAATTTTCTTCTCAGGTTGGCTCACACTTTGTTCATACAACTCCAAATGCTCATTAGCGGTAATCACTTCGATGATATTTTTGATACCAGTGGTTGTTAAAAAATTTGTTGAGCCACCGGCAACTGTATCGATAAGCTGCTTAGTCTTTATCTTGAGACCATTCACAAAATTATGCATTTGTTCGGTTGCATCCATATTACGAGTGGGACATGCAACCAAACACCTCTTAAACCTCTTATATGCATCTCCAAGTGACTCTCCCTCTTTCTGCTTGAAATTAACGATGTCGTAGCGCTTTTAGATGTACACAGAAGCAGGGAAGTATTCATTAAGAAATGTAGTTTCCATCTCTTGCCAAGTAGTAATACTCCCAGCAGTTAAGGAGTAAAACCACTCTTCGGCTTCATCAGATAGGGTGAACGGGAACATCACCGGCTTCTTTGCTTCTTCAGAGTGTCCCTCAATCTTTAAGGACGTACTCATGGTAAGCAATCTTTGTAGGTGCTTGTTGGCATCCTCATTGATCCTTCCTGAAAATGGCCTACTCTGAAGCTGTCCGATGGTGGACGGATGCAGCTGGAATTGCACAACAGTGACGGGTTGATTAACGATTGTCAACCACATTGTTGGAGCATTCGCCCTTCCATAATCACCGAGAAGTCTTTCTGCTGGTGGATCTTCCGCCATAATAAGAGTTTCCGGCTCTGAGTTTGTGCCGGAATTTGTGTGTTCTAAGTGTCCTGAAACTGATTCTTCTTTCTCGAGCTCAGAAATAGTTGGTTCTGAACCCGACGCAACCAGTCTTTCTAGTTTAGCTTGACGACGACTCGCGTGCAAAAATCTCTCTGGTTCTGCGTCAAAAGAAAATTCACCTAAGGCTTTATCTCGCATACACTGGTTAGAAGATTATTAGTAATTATAAAAAAAATAACAGAAAATAAAATAAAAAAAATTTTAGCCACAGAGTGACAAAATTCTAATTGAATAAGTAAAAATTTGTATTTTGGCAGTCCCCGGCAACGGCGCCAAAAACTTGATCGGTAAATAACAAGTGTACTATTTAACGATGTAGTAATAAAAGGGATATGTCCCGAGTATCGATCTCGAGGAGTGCGTAGGAAATACAGGCTTTCACAATAATTCAATTAAACAAAAGAACTTGGGGTTTTATTTAGAAGCAATGATTAATGTAAAATTTAAGCAGAAGTTAAAAAGTCTTTTAAACGATATGAGGAAGCATGCTAGGGGGATATGTATGAATTTCTCTGTAATAATCCGTAATCTGTATTTTATGACATCTATGATTTACTTATCCAATACCGAATCTCAAGAATTGTTTTCCCTAATTCCTTAGCTGAAAACCATTAACATACATCTTAAATCCTAATTCCTTAGCTATTCAAAATGATGTCAAGAAAATGTAATTTTATCAAGAATTTACGGTTACCACTATTGAATCCTCATTCCTAAGCGATCCGACAGTGGTATTATTATACAAATAGCGATAAAGTAGTTTGTCCGACCTAACCTTACCCGTAGATCATATTCTATTTTTGCGATAGAAAAGCATTGAGAATTTGTATAACAAATTGAATTCATACAAACATCAATATCATAGAAATATAGAAATTTGGTTCATCACAACAACAATTCAGGGACACCCCCTAGCATTGGGGGGTTTAGCTACTCATTATATTCAAAGAAAACAAAATACAAAATAAAGACATTATAAGAATTGGTAATAAAAGTTGATCTTAAATTTCTTTCGATCATAAAAATCTCCTCTTTTCTCGAATCCTCCAGAGCTCTACTCTTTCTTCTGTAATTCTTTCATACGATCCAAAAAAAATCTCATTTCCTTTCTCCAAAAAATATCTTAAATACTCTCAAGCTCAAAACATTAATGGGGAAATGCCCAAAATACCCTCAAAGATCCAAAAGGCAGAAATTCCAAGAAAATTAGAAGAAAACACGCTTCAGCCAACACGGGTCGTGTCAGGCGACACGAGCGGCCGTGTTGGCTCCCTGGCACTTTGATAAAAAAGAATTAGCTCCAGACCTGCTGACACGGGCCATGTCAGCTAACACGGGCACCCGTGTCAGCCCCTGCCATATCTCCAAAATCTCCTCTTCTTGGTACTCTCCTGACACGGGCCGTGTTATGCGACACGGGTGGCCGTGTCAGGCCACTGTCCTCCTACTCCAAACTCTTCCGAATCTTGCTGTTTTTCTTATTTTTTTGCTCTAATTCCTCCTGAATGTTTATATGAACCTGAAAACACTAAAGCAAACAGTGAAATAACGTATGAAAATGACTGATCAATAGTGTCAACACATCTTTGACTGAAAATTTCCAAAAGTAAAAAAATAAACTCTTCCATCAATTTTATCTAGCCCAAACTGCATATTGGTATTTGTGATTGCAGCTCAACTACTCTTTCACAACACCACCCTTCTTTTTTGATGTGGATGATCAGACAAAACTGCAACCACAGAGCATGCTAAAAACACTTATCCACGGGTCTAACTAAAAGCTCTAATACTAGTTGTTGGAAAAAACAAACAAAGAATAGAGAAAAAAGATAAACACAATCACAACATAAGAACGTATCATGGAAAATCCAAGAATCGAAAAAAAAACCACGACCGTTGTCAATAGATAACCAGAGAATACCACAATGTGAAAATTGTTACAACACATAATATACTCTTAACTAACCCAGACCCCCAGAACACCCACACCCTCCAAAACAAATATTTAACTAGATCTGACAATAGTATAATACAAGAGCATAAGAGAATAAAGAAAGTCAAGTACAAGCTTAAAGTGCTTTTGAGTGGTGCATCATGGAATTAAAAACTTAAATCCTATATATAGCCTTGGACTCTCTCTTTCTTCACAAAATTAAGCGATGTGTAACTTAAAAAAACTTGTATCATATATATAATTGAAAGCTCCTAGAGTTTGACTAAATTTTGGTAAAACATAAAGATAAAGAAACTGCCAAAAACAAAGATGTCGAAGAAGATGTCCTAACAGCAAGATACGACATCCTGGACTGATATAGCAGGATTTGAATGTCTAACAAATATGTCCAAGATTTGCTGCGCTTTTTAATACTGGATCAAGGATAAAAAATAAAAAGCCCAAGACAGAAGAATATATATATGAAGAGTTAGACCTAGGGTTAGGTGTGTCTTATGCAACAATTATAACCTAGTTCTCTTTTGTAAAATAAGGGTTTAGGTTTTGAGAGTCGTTGTCTCTTAGGGTTGTAGTTCCCTCTGTATTATGGGATGCAGGGTAGAAGGCATAGGTACAGGGACACAACCAGAAACCTGTAGGTAATGGTTGTTGTATGGTTCTTAGATGAAGCTTTGAAGCAAGTCCAAGATAACTTGAAGGTCAAGAAACCGCGACAGTTCTGAATTTGCATAAGACAAAGATATCACAGGTTGTGATTAGGATGTGAGTGGGGTATCTCATGTCAAGGTTCTAAACGTTTAAGTTTAACCTTGGTAAAGATGTTCATTGGGTAGATGTTAGGTATAAAGATGTAAACGAGGGAGTTTAGCTTTGTAACAGTTCTACAGATAATGAAGTCTTCATCCTGGATTGGTATCCCCCAGATGTAGGTGAGATTGCACCGAACTGGGTTAACAATTACTGTCTTATTTAACATTCTGCATTTTACAATTTTGTTAATGTTCGTGACTGATGTAACGCCCCGATTTGTTAAATTGTATTTATTTATTTCTATTATGTGAATTTTGTGAAATGTGTGAATTATTGTATTTTGCCTGCTAATTGAGTTAATTGGTTAATTTCCCTGATAGGTAAAATATTTGCATTAAATTATAATTTCTTTTCAACTTTTATTTCCCGAAATATATTTTATCGCTGTTTATGTTTTATCGCGTTTTGAGAGCCTTTGCGAGATATTTGAGTGTGGGGGTAATTTGGTCATTTCACTTTATATTTTGTTAAGTTAGAAATAGAAATAGAAAGAGAGAAAATAGAGAGAAAGAAAAGAGAAAGAAAGGGAGAAGAAGGAAAAGAGGAGGAAAAGAGGAAAAGTCGGGAAAACTCGGTTTCAAGCGCGATTAATCGGG
Organism: Lathyrus tuberosus; assembly: GCA_022829125.1. NCBI lineage: Eukaryota > Viridiplantae > Streptophyta > Magnoliopsida > Fabales > Fabaceae > Lathyrus > Lathyrus tuberosus. The sequence goes on along the minus strand of JALAZF010000487.1, from coordinate 4,502,035 downwards.
TAAGGGTGTGAAGTTTCAATTATATATTGCTTGTGTATGTGTATGATCATGTATGTGTGTTTGTTTTGTTGATTTTGGGTTGAAATGAGAAATTGAGTAAAATTGATAATGTTTAGAAATTGTTGAATGTTGATCAAAATGTGTCTAAAACCAGTTTTTGAGCTTCCTAGTTGTGAATGCATGTTGAACCTGTGTTGTTATACTTGTTTATGCCATTTTTCTGGTGTTAGATGATGAATTTGAGTGTGTTTGAGTGTGAAAACACAGAACTTGCAGTTCTGCAGAAATTCAGGATCTGCCCAGGTGATACGCGTAAGGGGCATGTCCATATGCGTATTGACCTTGGCAATACGCATATGAGGGGCAGGATTCTGGGCCATACGCGTAAGGGAATTCAATTTTCCCGACCCTCTGGTGAAATGCGTAAGGTACGCGTACGGGTTTTTTTCCATACGCGTATGACAGGGGTCCATACGTGTATGGGCAGGAGATGTGCAAAAATGTGATTTTTCTAAAATGTGTTTTCGTTTTCTTTCGTAACTTGAGTTCCGATTATCCGATTTTAACATTCTTGGTATCGTTGGAAAGCTATTGAGCTGTACTTTATGATTATAATGATTTTGAAATTGTTAGCCGATTAAATTATGTCGGAAATTGGAATAGTGTCGTTTTGTCGACTTTTGTCGTTGTAATTGTGTGTAATTGATGTGTATCATGCAATGTGCCTTTGATATGAATGTCATATGACTTGTATGTTGTTGTGTGATGATAATACATGTGTTGACATGTTGTGCTGATGAATTATGGCCGAAAGGCAAATAAATGCAATGTGTTGTATTTAGTTGTATATGCATGATTATGGTTGCATATATGTGTGAAGGTGCATTGTTTATCATGAGTTCTTGTGGGTCAAGCATCATGATATGCATCTTGTGAAGTCGTATGCCTTATACAAAGAGGTGGGAACGACATATTGATTCCAATGGGAATCCGCTATAACATCGTGAGCCTTATGCAAAGAGGACCGAAAGCGATGATTATAGACGATCGTGAGCCTTATACAAAGAGGAACGAAAGCGATCGGATCGTGAGCCTTATACAAAGAGGACTGCAAGCGATCCATAAACGTCGTGAGCCTTATATAAAGAGGACCGAAAGCGACGGGTGAACATCGTGTGCCCGACGGGGTGTTACTTGATGTAACAAGCGATGGTTCCAATAGTTCCTGAGTGAACTGATGATGATGGAGTCGGTACCGCATATGCATTTACATAGAGTTGTTGTGTCGGTCTCTTTGCATTTGCATGAATTATGATTGCATTGTTTATATGTGGAAAATCATGATTTAATTGATTATGTGTGAGACATTGTGATATGCATTTGTGATAAATGTATTATGCGTGATTGATATGCATTTGTGAATGGAGTAATTATGTGATTGAGCTTGTGATAGCATTTGTGAATTGATGTGTATTCGTGTTAAATGCGTTGAATTGTGAATGATATGTTTTGTGTATAAACATATGCATTATGTGTGAATATGTGATTATGTGAATATACTCGATACATGCTTTATATGTTGGCATGTGATGATTGTGGTGGGAATAGTTATGCATGTGAATATTTATGTGTTTTCATATTATTATGCAATCTTGATTTAGTTGTTATTTCTCACCCTTCTGCTGTGGTTTATTGCTCCATGAGGCAATTGAAGATTAGTAGTCTCGGAGGCTTTTGTGAAGATTAGTTCTCCATTCTTTTGTCGGTTGTCTGCTCTGATACGTAGCACGGGAGTAGGGGAATGTTTTTGCTATATATGTATACAACTGTTGAACATGTTTTATTTTGTATTACTTTGTATGTATGTTTTGATGTTATAAAACGATTTATTTTGTAAAACAAGGCAGTTATGGATCTTCCGCTTTATTCCATAATTGACCATTTATTATTTATGGAAAAAGGGTTCCTTTCGAGGTGATTCTAATTCGTGTTATGTATCAAATATTTATGAGCATGGATTGTGTTTTCTTTTTAATGTTGTGGCATCCTTGTTTTTGTCAGAAAAATAAATTTTTTATTTACTTTGATTTATTTATGTATTATTTATTCGCGATGGGAATTGGGGTGTTACAAAGTGGTATCAGAGCTGGTTGGTCCGTCCGGCCAAGTTGTTGAGTCTGTTGGTGTGACAATTGAATACTGTCGTCGTTGTTCGTCCCTTAGTACCTGATAGGTGTGTGAAACACCGTCAGTACTTTCTGGTTTTTCTATTCTGTGGTCTGCAGGAGTTATAATGAGATAAGTGGGGGAGAAGCTGGTACTTCTCCAGGTTGCTTCAGGTGTAGAGCGTTGACTCAGTGTGTTGTGAATTGCAAGATTGTAAGTGTTGTTTGGATAGTGTGGTTCCCGGTTCCAGAAGGAATGCAGAAGTAAGGTTTACGTCAGCTAAGGATTTGTGCCTTAGGTAGTTTTATGCACAGGATGCAAGAAATGATATTATAGTTTGGCGAAGATGGTTTATGCCTCATCATGGTTGTCGGCTGTCTATTGACAAATTGAGGAACTGATCACCCTTAATCTCTTGTTGATAGCAGACGGAAATTATGTTGGATGGTATAGACGTGTCTTTCCGGCTTTGATAGTGGTGTGGAATGAATTGTTTGGAATTAAGGAAATGATTACGGATGGTTTTGATGAGTTGATGAAGATTCTTATATCTGAAGATGAGGCAGATTCGAGATTTTGTATGATGGTTAAGTTGGGAAGTCATTGAGAGAGGATGATTGGGTATTATTAATGGTTGTTCTCAGAGAGTAGAGTGTGAACTCAAATTGGACGAAGACAAATAGTTGAGGTTTATATCTGCTAAGTAAGTAGAAGAACTTTTAAGAAGTGAGACTGAGGTGTTTGTTATGTTTGAGATAATAGTGTTTTGGAATTGACAGGAAGTCGCGGTAATGGACCGCCAGTTGCGCATGGTTTTCAGATGTGTGTTAAGATGGATCAGTAGTGTGTCGTCTTAGAGAACTTCAGTGTTGTTAGTAATGCAAAGGGAAGATGATTGAACAAAATAACAAGCATATGGTGTATGATGGTATTGAGGCTATGGAAAGTAAAACTTAGAATTCTGGTAAGGTTTGAGGTCTTTGGAATTTTAGAGCATTAATGGAAATCTTGAGAAAACCCTTGTGTGTGTGGATGTAATATTAATATAGAGAGTTCTCTTTGGTTAGTTGTTGTTGTATGTTAGGATTTATGGAATTGGATTGTTAAGAGAAGAAATTGTGTATGGATTACTGACAGTGGAATAAGGTGATGATTGAGAATAAGATGACTGAAATGGTTTGGTTGAGTTTGATTGAGATTACAAATGTTGGATTGTTTGGTGAGAGTGGTGATTTGTGTGAGTTGAGGCTTTGATCGATTTAATGTGATGGGTTATGTTTGTTATCATCGGAATAGGTTGTTATTTACTTGGTTAAACTTGTATGTGAGTCTGGACAAGGTTATATAAGGTTTAATTTGGTTAGACATTATAATGTACAATGATGTTGTTTGGTGTTAGTAAGGCGTCTGGATTGTTTGTGGAGTATATGAGTCGTATCTTCCATATTTAGTTGGATAAGTTCGTAGTGGTTTTGATTGAGGATATTTGGATCGGTTGTAAACTCAGAGGAAGAACAGGTAGAGTGTTTGAGAATTGAATTACGAGTGTGGAAAGAGACAAAGTTTTGTGCTAAATTATCAAGTGAGAATTTTGGTTGAAAATGGGTTAGTTTCTTGGATATGTTATTTCAGATGAGAGTTTGGTTATGGATCAATCGGATGTAGATATGGTTCTACAATGAGAGGTTCCGAAGTCGGCTAAGGTGATTAGAAACTTTTTGGACTTTAGTTGGTTAGTACCAGAGGTTATGGAAGTTTTCCAAGTTAGCGTTTTCGTTACTTCAGTTGACTTGCAAAGGGTAAGTTGTTGGTTTGGGATGCTTATTGTAAGGAAAGATTGGGAGTACTAAAGTAGAAGTTGTCTACGGTTTCAGTTTTGATTCTGTGTGATCCTAGTAAACCGGTTGAGAGGTATTGGGATGCGTCCTTGATGAGTTTAGTCAGTGTGTTTATGCAAAAGGGTAAAGTCGTGGCTTATGCTTTTCGACATTTGAGGATTCATGAAAGGATCGGTACTATTGTGGATTTGGAATTGGTTGCGGTTGTATTATGTTGGAATATTTGGAGGTATTATCTTTATGGTTCTCGATTCGAAGTGTTTGGTAAACACAAGAATATTGAGTACTTGTTTGGTCTGAAGGGATAGAGTATGAGACAATGCGGATGGTTAGAATTCAGGACGAATTATGAATTGGTTTGGATTATCCTTTGGGAAAGGCCATTGTTGTGCCTGATGAGTTGAGTTGAAAATCTTTATGCATGTCTGTTTTGATGGTCAGGGAGTGAGAATTATTTGAGCAGTTCAGAGGCTTATGTCTGATGTGTGAGATAACACAGGAGAGTATGAGGTTGGGTATTTTAACAGTAAACAGTGATTCTTGATGAATATGAAAGAAAGTTAGACTTTGGACGTGAGATTGGTAGACTTGATGGTGTCGAGTAATCAGAGTGCGCAACAGAAGCATGATATGGCACATTTTGTAATTGTGAGTGTGACTTGTAAGAGTTCATAGGATGAACATTAGAAATATGTTGAGATGATGAGATTATTGGACGTTTCAGAATGGAAGTGTTAAGTGAGAGGTTTAATTATTATTCATGGACTACTATGTAGATGGATGTTTTGGTTATATGTTCGATTGGTGGAGCGTAGCATTGTTGTGTTATGTTGTGTGACGAGGATGTTGGTCTTGTAGTTATGTGGAAGTTAGTGAACGATGTTGTGTCGTGGAACTTTCTGTTCTTGTTTGTGTTGTGGTCTCGTTTCCATGGTGATGGTTCGAGTGCGAGTAGCTAATTCCTGTGTGGGAATTAGGGGAGTATTACCTTTGGTGATGGTAACGATCTTGTTGTGTTTCGGTTCAAGAGTGAACCTGTGTGTTGGTATCGTGGTTTTCTTTGAGTTGTGAGTTGGTCGTCAAGTGCATTGTATGGGCTTTGCATCTTGTCGTTGTTATGGTCGTATCGTTGTTGTTGTTGCTGTTAGCAAGGTGTTTTCTCAGTTGTGTTATTCGTGGTGTGCCTTTGGTTAGCCTGTTGGTTTGTTAGTCGGATGCGTGAGTTATGTCCGGAGTTGTTAGTATCGGTTATATTTTCGAGGACGAAAATGTCTAAGTGGGGGAGAATTGTAACGCCCCGATTTGTTAAATTGTATTTATTTATTTCTATTATGTGAATTTTGTGAAATGTGTGAATTATTGTATTTTGCCTGCTAATTGAGTTAATTGGTTAATTTTCCTGATAGGTAAAATATTTGCATTAAATTATAATTTCTTTTCAACTTTTATTTCCCGAAATATATTTTATCGCTGTTTATGTTTTATCGCGTTTTGAGAGCATTTGCGAGATATTTGAGTGTGGGGGTAATTTGGTCATTTCACTTTATATTTTGTTAAGTTAGAAATAGAAATAGAAAGAGATAAAATAGAGAGAAAGGAAAGAGAAGAGAAAGAAAAGAGAAAGAAAGGGAGAAGAAGGAAAAGAGGAGGAAAAGAGGAAAAGTCGGGAAAACTTGGTTTCAAGCGCGATTAATCGGGTAAGGGTGTGAAGTTTCAATTATATCTTGCTTGTGTATGTGTATGATCATGTATGTGTGTTTGTTTTGTTGATTTTGGGTTGAAATGAGAAATTGAGTAAAATTGATAATGTTTAGAAATTGTTGAATGTTGATCAAAATGTGTCTAAAACCAGTTTTTGAGCTTCCTAGTTGTGAATGCATGTTGAACCTATGTTGTTATACTTGTTTTTGCCATTTTTCTGGTGTTAGATGATGAATTTGAGTGTGTTTGAGTGTGAAAATGCAGAACTTGCAGTTCTGCAGAAATTCTGGATCTGCCCAGGTGATACGCGTAAGGGGTATGTCCATACGCGTATTGACCTTGGCAATACGCGTATGAGGGGCAGGATTCTGGGCCATACGCGTAAGGGAATTCACTTTTCCCGACCCTGTGGTGAAATGCGTAAGGTACGCGTACGGGTTTTTTTCCATACGCGTATGACAGGGGTCCATACGCGTATGGGCCGGAGATGTGCAAAAATGTGATTTTTCTAAAATGTGTTTTCGTTTTCTTTCGTAACTTGAGTTCCGATTATCCGATTTTAACATTCTTGGTATCGTTGGAAAGCTATTAAGCTGTACTTTATGATTATAATGATTTTGAAATTATTATCCGATTAAATTATGTCGGCAATTGGAATAGTGCCGTTTTGTCGACTTTTGTCGTTGTAATTGTGTGTAATTGATGTGTATCATGCAATGTGCCTTTGATATGAATGTCATATGACTTGTATGTTGTTGTGTGATGATAATACATGTGTTGACATGTTGTGCTGATGAATTATGGCTGAAAGGCAAATAAATGCAATGTGTTGTATTTAGTTGTATATGCATGATTATGGTTGCATATATGTGTGAAGGTGCATTGTTTATCATGAGTTCTTGTGGGTCAAGCATCATGATATGCATCTTGTAAAGTCGTATGCCTTATACAAAGAGGTGGGAGCGACATATTGATTCCAATGGGAATCTGCTATAACATCGTGAGCCTTATGCAAAGAGGACCGAAAGCGATGATTATAGACGATCGTGAGCCTTATCAAAGAGGACCGAAAGCGATCGGATCATGAGCCTTATACAAAGAGGACTGCAAGCGATCCATAAACGTCGTGAGCCTTATACAAAGAGGACCGAAAGTGACGGGTGAACATCGTGTGCCCGACGGGGTGTTGCTTGATGTAACAAGCGATGGTTCCAATAGTTCCTGAGTAAACTGATGATGATGGAGTCGGTACCTGTTGCACCCCAAAATTTGCCCTCCTTACTTTAGTACTAACTGGCTTATGTTTCATTACATTTTTGCATTATCATATGTGCATATCATTGGTTCTTAGCGTGGGGTCAAGGTGCCTGAGATATTCTTCAAAGGGTCAAGCAAGAGAGCTCAAGTGGATCACTCTTTCCTAACCAGTGCATAAATTAGGGTTTTGAAATTCTTGGGTTTATTGCTTCAATGGGCAAGCTCCTTGGGCTTTTATCATCACTAAATGGCATATCTTATCTTTGTTGGAGAGGATACACATCATATTCAGAGGAATTTGGATTTGGAGACTGTGTTATTTCCTCCTAGAATGAGGGTACCAAAACTAGGGTTTGCTATAAAGTCAGTTTATTTCTGATTTTTTGGGCAAGACTTGATTCTAAGGTATTCCTTGGGTCCCTAAACATCTAGGAGTGGAAGATTGTCCATCAGTTTGGTTCAGGAGAGACTTAATTGATCAGAAGATTGGAAATCAGGTGAATGGGGTAAAAGTCAACAGTGAGAGGAGAAGTCAACTGTGGAATTTTGAGGTTTTCTCCAAGGTTTTCAAGATCTCACATCCTCATATGGTTATCAAGAGTCAAGTTTCATGCCATTTATCAAAAATCAGGAGTTGGTGCAAAAGTTACTAAATATGGAAATGACCTATGATTTGAAAGTTTCCTTTTTGAGCAAGTTCCTGCACTGCATTCAACTGGACTTTTCATCATCAAATAAGCTTCAAATGAATTTTTCTCCAACATGAAATTTGAATATATTTTTCTCCTCTTTCCAACAAGTACTAGTGGGTCTCCATATCATTTGCGAAACTCCAGTTATGATCAAAAGAAGGCAAAGTGGTTTTTAGGGTTTCTCATGGTTCCATTTTCACAACTTTGGGCATAATGACCTATAATCAATTCCATTGCTTCATGCCACATTATAATATCAAAGAACATTCCTTGAAGATTATTTTGGGCCCAAGAATTAAGAAATTCCATGGTTTATTCTTCACTTATTTTCCATTATTCAAAATTGCCAAAATGTTGAAAACTCATTAACCAATACATCTTAAGGCCCAATTCCAATTTGGGTGTGATTAGCAATTCAGATATAAGTGATCCATCATGAAATAGTTGGATATCCATGCATGGGAGGAGGTGTATCTCACATAATGCAAAATTCCAAATTTGTCCAAAACTCATTAAACAAAGAATTGCCCAAGCCCAAATCATTATCAGTGAAAAACCCTAGTCTATTTAAACCCATTCATGCACTGGTTAGGGTTTCATCACGTGCATTTGGAGGAGAATTGAAGTGTGCAACCCCAAAGCTTTTCTTTAATGAATCTCACAATCCTCAAGAGTTCTTCACGAATTTCTTCCACAAACTTCATTCTAGGGATCCACTGAGCACAAACCAATCACCCTTTGGAGCTAAAAGCAAGGACGCGTGTTGTGCCATCTCAGGTTAGTCACTTTTTTCATGATCACGAAACTCTCCTTTTAAGTATGCATATTGATGTGTGATGTCTGCTGATCATCCTGATATAGTTTTTGTTGAGTTTGGACGTGTGGTTTGCTTGTATGGTGCGTTTAAAGTTTCGTGCCCTAATATTATTCCTTGCGGTTTTTATTGTGTGCTAATGGTTTGTGATTTTTGATGAGAGATTTGGCATCCTCATGAAATTCTGGACGGAATGGTGTATGGTTTTGCGTTTTCTGGGTGGTTTTCTCGTTGCAGGTGGCTGAGGGCGGCGGCCGGAGCTAGGGCTCCGGCGACAGGTGGAGCTTCCGGCTAGCCAAGGGTTTTATGAAGAAGATATAATCCTCACCCTTCATCCTTTTCATCCAACGGCCCAGATCGTGCCACGTTTTAGTTTTTTTTATTTTTATTTTATGTAATCTCATGTTTATTACACCACCGTCCCTATTGTGTTCCACCAATTATTTCATTTCGTTTTGTTTACTTTTTCTTTTGATGACTCAACCGTGCGCGTTGATCTAATCACATGGCCATCATGGTGCCAACAAATAAAAAATACCACGTGCCTGGCACATGGTGCGTGTATGGTGCTCTGACCATTCGTGTGTGTGTGCGTATGATGCTTGTGGTGTACCCTCTAATCTTGGCCATTGATCTTGATTGCTTTTTGTTTGTGTTGACTAGATGGTGATCGTGAGATTAATCTGAAGGTAAGGACTTAGTCAATTCATTGACTAGGTCACATGCGTACACCCTTTTCCTTTTTTATTTTTCTGATTGCTTTGTTGGACTGGGCCTTACTATCTGCACCCCACCCCTGTCAGCCCACTAACAATTCCAATACATTTTCCTTACTAAACGCACCCCCTTGCATTTTTATTTTATTTTCATTTTATTTTAATTATTATTTTCATTTTTAATTATTAAAATTAGTTAATTACATTTAAAAAATCCCAGAAAATTCATGCATACTTTTTATCATTTTATAAAATTTTCCAAATTTTATTTTTTATTTTTATTTTAGTTTTTATCATCTAAATTAAATGTTTGTTTATTTTCTTTTTGCATTACTCATATCATGCATACTTAAAATTGTTTATTTTATTTCTCTGCATCCATAAAATATTTTCAATCTGTTCTTTTTTCATTCGTTAGATAACGTCCTGAAGTGCATTAAAATATTTTTCTTTCATTTTTAAAATTATTGCATCTTGCATTTTAGTCCTTCCCTTTGGCACATTGAACCCTACTACTCACCTGAGCTTTGCCTAATTGTTTAAGTGACTAACATCTTGATTTTTTGCAGGAGTTTTTGGTATTTGATTTGTCTCTGGTTGGGCAATATTGATATTTAATTTGTCACCCATGCATGATAACTTTAGGACTCTTAGTTCTCTCTAGAGTCTCCTTTGTGTCTTCTCTCTTCTCATCTCAAACTTCTTGAAAACACTTAATAAGTATAAAGTGTATTGCGCACGAGCCTTAAGCGTGGGGAATGAGAAATGAGGGGCTTCTTATCATCTTTCTAGAGTGCTTAGCGAGTGTCCTGTCTTGGGACGATGCGTTAAGTATTCGCCCCTGTGCCCTAGACTTTGGTGCAATGCAACTTATGAACTAACTTAAGCCACTTCTGTCTTAAAAAATACAAACCAACTTCAAACCTTTTTGTCCTTCGGGATCGTCAAACTAAAGGCTATTTTCAAAAAGGGCACGTTACTTTCCATCTGAGTCGCAAACAGGCATCGACCCTAACTGTCGGACGCGGACTTAACGTCGCTCATAAAAAACACAAAAAGAACTTGGTCCGAACTACGTTGACTCTGAATTCCCCATTGCACAAAGGGGGTACGTAGGCCTAGGACGTCGACGTCCTACCGAGTCTGTCTTTGTTTTCCCCTCTCCCGTCTTAGTACAGCCATAGATGATAGGATAACTCACCCTTAGAATAGACAACAAGCGTGGATCCCATCGAGTACGGTGGACGCGTGGGGTGCTGGCACCTTCCCCTCGCGTAACCAACTCTCGAACCCAGGCTATGGTTGCGATAACCATTCCTTTCCCTCTTCCTCAGGTTTATGCGGTGTTCCCTTTCCCTCTCTTGGGATAAATTTACACGGCTGGCGACTCTGTTTTTCCGCGCCACTCTCGCGTTTGTACCTGGATGAAAATCCTGGGAGCGACAGCTGGCGACTCTGCTGGGGAATTCTGGTTGACCTATGCTGGTCCATCCCTAAGCAAGTCAATCCTAGAGCTTGCTTGTCTTTGTCCTCTTTGGGCGTTTTTGTTTTTGTTTTGCTTTATGTGTTTTATTTTATTTTTACCGCATTTTCTGCATTGCATTTCATTTTTATTACTGTCATACTGCTGTGTTGTGCTGGCTGTTTTTGTTTTGCATGTTGGGTGGTTTTGAGAGATAAGCCCAATACCCAGGCTTGAGTATACCCTAGGACTTGAGTGGAAAGTAGTGGGACCTATGTGCCCGCTTGGTACGTTTGTGTGTTCATGAAATTCACAACCAGACGAGGCTATCTTGGGACGCATTCTAACGTGTGTGTCTTGCGCATATTGGGGTGTTGATCTAGAGAGTTGTCGACTCTGGTGACCGATCATTGAGGACCTTAGTGGAAACATCCCTCTTTAGTGGTGACAGTGGCAGACCACATCCTGTGGCAAACCCATTCGCACCCGAGGGCCCGCTTTGGAACTCGCATAGGATGGCCCCTACTTTTTGAAGAGAATCAGTGGAGGCACTCCTCGATTGACAATAGTACTGTACCCCGAGGGATGAATGTACTATTGTTTCTCGACCTCAGTGCCAAAGCTGAGGACCTTCCGCTTTGGAGAATCAGTTGAGGCCTCCTCGATTGATGATGATGCCAAACCAGAAATGGTGAACGTATCATCGTTTCTCGACCTGAGAGCCCAGGATACTGAACATCCTAGTACCCACACGTGAGAGGGGATGGGTGTTTGCAGGTTTGCAGGTAACCGAAACCTTCAACCTACCCTGTTTATTCTGGATTTCTCATCAATGTCCGATTATTTGGGTTCTTGGTTATCTCAGTGGTTCAGAATTCTGGTTTTCTGGGTTGTGGTTCTCATTCAGTTAACAGCACAACACATCCAGCAGTGTCACCTTGATCCCATGTTTGCATGAGTATATCATTTTCTTGCATTCTGACATGTTTGACATTTTTCAGGGCTTGCATCTTACTCTTGATTCCGGTTTTCTGAGGTTACTTCAGCATGGATGTCCAGAGAAAGAAGATTGTTGCCTATTCGTTCCCAGATCCGACTTTGACATTGATTCGCAAATTGATTAATATGGCTAGTCCCGGAGTTCGTACAGAGTTCAGTGGAGGGTATGGGAGACTTCTGAAGTTTGTTTATAATATCTCCAAGTATGAGAAGGATGTCGTTCATACGCTTCTTTAGTTCTACGATCCGTCTTTGCGTTGCTTCACTTTCCCGGACTACATCTTGGCCCCAACGTTGGAGGAGTTCTCATTTATTTTGGGAATCCCCATCAGGCATGACATAGTATTCTTTTCTGAAGAACACCCCGGGGTAAAAGAAATGGCTGCTGCTCTTCATATTAGTGAATCTGTTCTGAACAGTAATATTGAGGAAAGACAAGGAGCTAAGGGTTTCTTATTGAAGTTCTTGTTTGTTCAAGCTTGCATACATGTTAAAGAGAAGAATTGGACCGCTTTCCAAGCTATTCTGGCCATGTGCATCTATGGGATTGTCTTGTTTCCCAATGTTCTTGATCTGGTGGATATGCATGCCATCAGAATCTTTATTTCGAAGAATCCTATACCTACCTTGCTAGGTGATGTGTACCATTCAGTTCACTACAAGAATGAAAATAGGCGGGGAAAAACTGTGAGTTGTTGTGCACCGCTCTTATCTACTTGGTTTCTAAGCCATCTCCCTGAAACTGGCGCCTTTGTTGATACGAAAGATTCTCTGAAGTGGTCAAAGAGGTTAATGGGCTTGACTGCTGACAACATTGTTTGGTTCAATCATGACTTGCTAGGAATGGAGATTATTTGCAAGTGCAGAGAATTCCCCAACGTACCCTTGATAGGGAGAAAAGGTGGAATTAACTATAATCCTTCCCTTGTTATCAGGCAGTTTGGTTATCCTTTGAGAGGTCCACCTGAAGAGAGAGATATCAGAGAGTCCTTATTCTTCAATGGTATTGAGGATCAAGAGATGATGAGGAAGATTGTGAATGCTTGGAAACAGGTGACCAAGAAGGGTAAAACTTCGTTCGGAAAATGTAATAATCGGGCTTTTCCTTCCTATAAGGAGTGGATTAAGAAGAGAGCAGAAGAGGAGCTTCTTCCCTTCCCGGTGGAACCACCTTTGTATCCTTTACTGGTTGAGCCTCCTACCACAGTTGAGATAGAGAAGTTTGACAAGTTATGGGCTGAAAAGGAAAAGCGGAGAGAAGAAAACAGAGAGCTACTAAGGGAGATCTATCAGTTGAAGCATGAGCGGGGTGAAGCTGTTCATACCGCCAAGTTGAAAATAGAGCTTCTTGCTAAGGCAGAAAAAGAGCTAGCTGACATGGTCGCATCCAGAAAAAGGATGAAAGAAGCTTTGGATGGTATCAGTAAGGTTCTCGAGTCGAAGAAGGAGGAATTAGACAAGGCTTTGTTGAAAATTCACAGGTTCGATGAACACCGAGAAACTGCAATGGCCGAGAATAAGAGAAAGGAAGACGGTTATCTAGCTAAGATTGATCAGTTGAAGTTGACGCTCAAGAAAAAAGACGCTGAGATCTTATCAGGGATATTCAAGAGACAAGCAGTCGAGGGTCGACTCAATGAAGCCATAGCCTCCATAGAAGAACTGAAAGTCCAAGCCGAAGTGAAGAAACCTAGACATGAGGGTCCTAGCCTGGATGGTGCTTCTGGAGAAGACGCTTGGGAGTTGCATTGCCGATACTTGGAAGGGATCATACATAGAAGAGACATCCTCATTTAAGGGCTAATTCAGAGACCAATGCATCCCGACACCAGAAAACTGTTCAAGGAAATTCAAGACTGGAGCAGAAGCATAGTGGATGGGGGGATTGAAACTTGTGGATTTTGATGATATGCCGTAGTTTTCTATTCTCTTTTATTGTACTTGGATCACCACCAGGCTTGTTGGTTGGGACCTCTATGATTTATGTGTTCAAATTTGTTATCTTGGATTCGTGATTGTTGACATTTGGTTTTCCTCTGGTTTTCTTAATATATGAGCAGAAGTTCCGTTCTATCTTGTTATTAAACTGGAATAAAGGGGTGGATCGCCCTGCTAATATTCAAACATGTTCATTTGCATTTGCATATTCATAATCATTCTGCATGATCATTTTGCATAACAGGTGTTTATCTCCGGTATTCTTATCTTGTTCCAATCTCAGAATTGTAGACTTAACTCCTCAGGCCGTTCAAGAGTTGATCATGGAGCAAGTTCAAGCTGAATTGAGGGAAATGCGAGGCCAGATGAGGTAATTTGGGGAAGACATGCTCCAGGAGCAGAGGATGCTGAGGGAGGAGATCAGTCAGATGAAGACTCAGATGGGTTTGGTCATAGAAATTTTGAAAACAGTGTTGAAGAAGGAAGACAGTCCTGTGCCCGCTTCCACAACAGAGATCCTTACTCCTCCCATCTCTTTGGAATTTGATTTAAATCGTGGATTACCTCATGAGTCTCTTCCACAAGCGGAAGTTCCAGAACTTTCCCAATAGCAGCTAGGTCTTGACTCCCAAGAGAAGCCCAAGGGCAAAAAGTATACACAGGGGCAGAAGAAGTCTGAAAGAGTTTTTCATCCGCTCCCTATGCCATATTCTCAACTATTGCCGCATCTCCTTCAGTTTCAACTGGTACAGAAAAGGACTTTGGCTCCTCACACCGGCAATCCTCCACCAGGCTATGATACAAGAGCCCATTGTGATTTCCATTCTGGGGCCCCAGGGCATACCGTGGAGGAATGTAGGGCCTTTCAGCACCGAGTCCAGGATTTGATTGATGCAGGGGCAATTGAGTTCACGTCGGGCGACGTGAATATGCAAGGTGGTTTTACCCCCAATTGTTGCAAAAGAAGTGGAGACTCCTCCCCTCTTCGCAGGATCCACCTCATGTCATGGACTTTCTCCACAACCTTTTGCTGCAGAAGCTCTGCGTCAGCAACTTTTGTTTGCACCTCAGCCAAATGTGGAAAGGAAAGCGCAAGCGCAAGTGAGGCGCCCAAATCAGCACCGACAGCAGAGTTATCAGCAGCAAGGGCAACCAAGACCAAGAGGGCCCAATAGGATATTTGATCCTATTCCTATCCCTTATAGTCAGTTGTTTGCTCGTCTGCTCAAGAACTCTCTGATTCAAACGAGGAGTACCGCGCCGGTACCGTACCCTATTCCTCCTGATTATGACATGACTTCTAGGTGCGAGTTCCATTCGGGAACGTTTGGGCACACAATTGATGAGTGTAATGTATTCAAGCACAAGGTGCAAGACCTGGTAGACTCAGAGATCATTGTATTCACTGAAGATGATATGTACGTCAATGGAAGCCTCCTTCCTCAAATGAACACACAGTCTGCAAGTACGTCCAGACAGAATTAAGCTTCCTCAGCAATGGCAATCTTCAGTTTCTTTACTTGCATTTTCATTTGTAGTTTTTCATTTCTTGTTAAAGCATCGTATGCGTGTAAGACTTGATTGTTTTCTATGATGATATTAATGCAATGAGTATGTTTTTCTTGAAGTAATCCATCCGTTTTCACTCTTAAATGTTTATATGCACTGCAATACCAATTTTCTTGTTTAGAACTCTTGAGGGAGGATGATGAGACGAAAACGCAAAATCTCTGGTTGTATGGATAGAACCCTGTTGAGGATGTACAGGCATTGTTTCAAACCCCTAAACACTGGAGAGATAAGGAGATAAACCTTCGTTAACCCCTTTGAGCCTTGGAGTAGGAGCATCTTTCGTACAAAAAAACCCTCATACTTAACCCAGGGGCAGGGTAGGCGTCAGTTAGTTTGACCGAGCGTTCAAATTTCAAGGAGAGTGTGCATCTGAGGATCCATTACCTTCTATCCCACCATCAAGAGGTCAAGAGATGTGAAACCACAATGGTTATCCTTTAACAATCAAGGAGTGAGGCAGGCACAACCCTTTCAAGCAAGTAAGACAACCAGTGTCACACGCTTTGTTCGAAAAAGGGGGAGTAAAAAAAAAAAGAAAAGCCCGCTAAGTCGAAAACTTGAAAACAAGCGACTTAGGCAAAAGTTAGGACACCCCGCTGGACTTAAAAGTCGAAAAGCTCAAAAGAGTCAGTCCAGGCAAAAATCAGGGATCAAAAAAAGGCAGAAGAAAGAAAAGTGAAAAGCATTACAAAAGAAAATCCCCGATAAGAACAAATTCGTGTGATTACGGACACAAGATAAAAAGGGATGGCTGTTATTCCAAAACCCCCCTTAGGTGCCAAACCATTAGTGGCGTAGGTTCCTTAAAGATCATAAACCTTTTGAGAGATGAGCATTTGGGTCAGATTAACTGAACATAGGACTGGAGAACATCACGAAGAGTGGGTGGGCACCGATAAATTTTGAGCCATAAATCCTTTTTTCTGAAACCGTGAACCAGACCACGTTACAGCCCTTAAAAGTCCTAATTGAAACAGGGTTCAGTCTGAAAGCGTACTCCAACCGGATGGCGTTCCTGACTCCTATGAGTTGTGCTAATAAGATTTGTTGGTATTGCATGTGTGCATTGTTTTTACCATTCAAAAATCAAGGTCGCATCCCAACAAGTGATTCATTCACAAGGCTCGGCGACGCATTTTCAATAAAAACTTCAAGGTTAACATATTTGTTGCATTAGAATTATCATTCTCATAAATAACTTGTCCTGTTTGCATACATGTGCCTAAGCATCAATGCAACCTACACGGTGAACGTCAGTCAAGAAGCTTGATCCTGCCAGGTTGGGATGCTTGAAAATTCTGAAGGACAATCATATCAAAGGGCATGCTGCCAAGAGACTCCGTGTAAAGTGAGCTCTCCCCAGTAAGTCGTGTTAAGATGTAGCCAACCTGGGGCAGTCACGTCGAGAAATCTCTCCGAAATTCAGTTATTCTGGGGCTTTCATTCTAGGATCAGGGGCAAAGTCACTTCAAAGCCCATAGTGGGGAAGGCCACCTCTAGAGCATGGGAGATCGTCCACTCCTGAAAATGGTTAATTGAAAACACCTCCTCAAGGTTCAAGATACTAAAGCAGAGTATTGTCAACTCATTACGATCCCCTTCGAGGTAATGTACATCATGGATTATGAAGACTGGGGCAGTTATGTCGAGATATGATAAATCTCTCCAAGAGTTTGAAGACCCTGGGGCAATGCGAACGCCCGATCTTCTGTAAAATCCTCTTGAGATGAAAAGTTCAAAGAGCCGCTTATGACCATAAAGACAAGTCAGGTTGCAGGGCAACAGGATTGTACCCCCAGCAGTTTGCTCCCCAGTATTGAGATTGCGCCTTTCCTCAGCAGAGCAGACCTTCCCCAGCAGGAGACTTGGGAAGCATTTTCTCCGGATCAAGACGTTATTTCCCCACAGAATCAGGGTATTCACCCTCCCCATCCGGTCAGGAAGCGTGCCTTTACCAACGATGTCATATTCTAGTCCCCAACAAGGCAGGAGTAAAATTATTCTCCCCATCAGCAGGCTAAGATCAGCGGTATCCCCAAGCAGGATGGTATTATGGGCTGGCATCCCCCAGCAGGTTCTGAACCCAATTGGATATTAGCAGTCTTCAGTAACAGACTTTCGATTCCGTTATGGGCGTTCATTCTCAACTCCCCCAACAGAGGAGAAATCTCAGGTTTTGGATGTTACCTTCAGTGAAAGACAGGTGGGGTCCCCGGTAGTTCTTGCGGGATTTCATCCCCGACAGAAGTTGTTGATCCGAAGAGTCGATCAGTATAACCCTTCTCAGCAGAGTTCCTGGATCCAGAGGACAATTTATTTTTGTCATCCCCAGCTGAATCAATCTTTTCTCTCTGGCATTTATTTTGTTGGAGGGACCCTTTTTGCATATCATGAGCATTCGCATTGCATCCTCAAACGCGTAGCATTTCCATGTCGTATGTCGTATGGAGCATTACGCCAAAATTCAAACATTTGCATTCGAAGCATAAGCCAGGTTTGGTACTTTCTTTGCCAGTTCTCTTTCCCAGCAGAGATGGCATAACTCAGGAGATTTTGGAGGGATGCATTCCTCATACTTGTGCTCCCCGGCAGAGTCTTTTATTTAGACTTCTCCTTTCCCCAGCGGAGTCATCTTATCTGTGGATCATGGGTCCGTTAGAAGTTTGTCTGGCCTTTCTCTTTTGTGAAATCCCATTCTTGCTTGACATATTTTGGCTTAAACCAGAAGTTTTGTTTTACGTTATCCCCGGTGAAGTCGCCATTTATTTTGCTAGTTTTTCTTTATCAGCAGAGATAGCAAGATTTTCTTTTGTCAGTTTCCCTTTATCAGCAGGGGTGACATTTATTTTGCTAGTTTCTCTTTATCAGCAGAGATAGCAATCTTTTGAAGATTTTCTTTTGTCAGTTTCCCTTTATCAGCAGGGATGGCATTTATTTTGCTAGTTTCTCTTTATCAGCAGAGATAGCAAGCTTTTGAAGATTTTCTTTTGTCAATTTCCCTTTATCAGCAGGGATGACATTTATATTGCTAGTTTCTCTTTATCAGCAGAGATAGCAATCTTTAGAAGATTTTCTTTCGTCAGTTTCCCTTTATCAGCAGGGATGGCATTTATATTGCTAGTTTCTCTTTATCAGCAGAGATAGCAATCTTTTGAAGATTTTCTTTTGTCAGTTTCCCTTTATCAGCAGGGATGGCATTTATATTGCTAGTTCCTCTTTATCAGCAGAGATAGCAATCTTTTGAAGATTTTCTTTCGTCAGTTTCCCTTTATCAGCAGGGATGGCATTGGTATTGCTAGTTTCTCTTTATCAGCAGAGATAGTAATCTTTTGAAGATTTTCTTTCGTCAGTTTCCCTTTATCAGCAGGGATGGCATTTATTTTGCTAGTTTCTCTTTATCAGCCGAGATAGCAATCTTTTGAAGATTTTCCTTTGTCAGTTCCCTTTATCAGCAGGGATGGCAGTTTGTTTTGCTAGTTCTCTTTATCAGCAGAGATAACAGTCTCTTGAAGACTTCCTTTCGTCAGTTCCCTTTATCAGCAGGGATGGCCTTTGTTTTGCTAGTTCCCTTTATCAGCAGGGATGGCTTTTGTATTGCTAGTTCCCTTTATCAGCAGGGATAGCGATCTTTTGGATATTTTCTTCGTCAGTTCCCTTTATCAGCAGGGATGGCTTTTGTGTTACTAGTTCTCTTTATCAGCAGAGATAACAACCTTTTTGGATATTTCCTTTATCAGTTCCCTTTATCAGCAGGGATGGCGTATTTTGAGACCCCTTTGTCAGTTCTCTTTATCAGCAGAGATGACATAACCTAGGAGAGTTTGTTTCATTACAGCATTTATGGCTAATTCTCCGGTGAAGGATTGCAAATTTCCGGGTTCTTTGGTATTTAATCTCTGTGCATCCTGATCGTTTGAAAGCCGTCGCTATCATACCCTCAAGACCAAGTTGATTGAATAGGGGCAGCTGTTGCACCCCAAAATTTGCCATCCTTACTTTAGTACTAACTGGCTTATGTTTCATTGCATTTTTGCATTATCATATGTGCATATTATTGGTTCTTAGCATGGGGTCAAGGTGCCTGAGATATTCTTCAAAGGGTCAAGCAAGAGAGCTCAAGTGGATCACTCTTTCCTAACCAGTGCATAAATTAGGATTTTGAAATTCTTGGGTTTATTGCTCCAATGGGCAAGCTCCTTGGGCTTTTATCATCACTAAATGGCATATCTTATCTTTGTTGGAGAGGATACACATCATATTCAGAGGAATTTGGATTTGGAGACTGTGTTATTTCCTCCTAGACTGAGGGTACAAAAACTAGGGTTTACTATAAAGTCAGTTTATTTCTGATTTTTTGGCAAGACTTGATTCTAAGGTATTCCTTGGGTCCCTAAGCATCTAGGAGTGGAAGATTGTCCATTATTTTGGTTCAGGAGAGACTTAATTGATCAGAAGATTGGAAATCAGGTGAATGGGATAAAAGTCAACAGTGAGAGGAGAAGTTAACTGTGGAATTTTGAGGTTTTCTCCAAGGTTTTCAAGATCTCACATCCTCATATGGTTATCAAGAGTCAAGTTTCATGCCATTTATCAAAAATCAAGAGTTGGTGGAAAAGTTACTAAATATGGAAATGACCTATGATTTGAAAGTTTCCTTTTTGGGCAAGTTCCTGCACTGCATTCAACTGGGCTTTTCATCATCAAATAAGCTTCAAATGAATTTTTCTCCAACATGAAAGTTGAAGATCTTTTTCTCCTCTTTCTAACAAGTACCAGTGGGTCTCCATATCATTTGTGAAACTCCAGTTATGATCAAAAGAAGGAAAAGTGGTTTTTAGGGTTTCTCATGGTTCCATTTTCACAACTTTGGGCGTAATGACCTATAATCAATTCCATTGCTTCATGCCACATTCTAATATCAAAGAAAATTCCTTGAGGATTATTTTGGGCCTAAGAATTAAGAAATTCCATGGTTTATTCTTCACTTATTTTCCATTATTCAAAATTGCCAAAATGTTGAAAACTCATTAACCAATACATCTCAAGGCCCAATTCCAATTTGGGTGTGATTAGCAATTCAGATATAAGTGATCCATCATGAAATAGTTGGATATCCATGCATGGGAGGAGGTGTATCTCACATAATGCAAAATTCCAAATTTGTCCAAAACTCATTAAACAAAGAATTGCCCAAGCCCAAATCATTATCAGTGAAAAACCCTAGTCTATTTAAACCCATTCATGCACTGGTTAGGGTTTCATCACGTGCATTTGGAGGAGAATTGAAGTGTGCAACCCCAAAGCTTTTCTTTAATGAATCTCACAATCCTCAAGAGTTCTTCACGAATTTCTTCCACAAACTTCATTCTGGGGATCCACTGAGCACAAACCAATCACCCTTTGGAGCTAAAAGCAAGGACGCGTGTTGTGCCATCTCAGGTTAGTCACTTTTTTCATGATCACGAAACTCTCCTTTTAAGTATGCATATTGATGTGTGATGTCTGCTGATCATCCTGATATAGTTTTTGTTGAGTTTGGACGTGTGGTTTGCTTGTATGATGCGTTTAAAGTTTCGTGCCCTAATATTATTCCTTGCGTTTTTTATTGTGTGCTAATGGTTTGTGATTTTTGATGAGAGATTTGGCATCCTCATGAAATTCTGGACGGAATGGTGTATGGTTTTGCGTTTTCTGGGTGGTTTTCTCGTTGCAGGTGGCTGAGGGTGGCGGCCGGAGCTAGGGCTCCAGCGACAGGTGGAGCTTCCGGCCGGCCAAGGGTTTTATGAAGAAGATACAATCCTCGCCCTTCATCCTTTTCATCCAACGGCCCAGATCGTGCCACGTTTTAGTTTTTTTATTTTTATTTTATGTAATCTCATGTTTATTACCCCATCGTCCCTATTGTGTTCCACCAATTATTTCATTTCGTTTTGTTTACTTTTTCTTTTGTTGACTCAACCGTGCGCGTTGATCTAATCACATGGCCATCATGGTGCCAACAAATAAAAAATACCACGTGCCTGACACATGGTGCGTGTATGGTGCTCTGACCATTCGTGTGTGTGTGTCTGTGCGTATGATGCTTGTGGTGTACCCTCTAATCTTGGCCATTGATCTTGATTGCTTTTTGTTTGTGTTGACTAGATGGTGATCGTGAGATTAATCTGAAGGTAAGGACTTAGTCAATTCATTGACTAGGTCACATGCGTACACCCTTTTCCTTTTTTATTTTTCTGATTGCTTTGTTGGACTAGGCCTTACTATCTGCACCCCACCCCTGTCAGCCCACTAACAATTCCAATACATTTTCCTTACTAAACGCACCCCCTTGCATTTTTATTTCATTTTATTTTAATTATTATTTTCATTTTTAATTATTAAAATTAGTTAATTGCATTTAAAAAATCCCAGAAAATTCATGCATACTTTTTATCATTTTATAAAATTTTCCAAATTTTATTTTTTATTTTTATTTTATTTTTTATCATTTAAATTAAATGTTTGTTTATTTTCTTTTTGCATTACTCATATCATGCATACTTAAAATTGTTTATTTTATTTCTCTGCATCCATAAAATATTTTCAATCCGTTCTTTTTGCATTCGTTAGATAACGTCCTAAATTACATTAAAATATTTTTCTTTCATTTTTAAAATTATTGCATCTTGCATTTTAGTCCTTCCCTTTGGCACATTGAACCCTACTACTCACTTGAGCTTTGCCTAATTGTTTAAGTGACTAACATCTTGATTTTTTGCAGGAGTTTTTGGTATTTGGTTTGTCTCTGGTTGGGAAATATTGATATTTAATTTGGTGATTTTAGAAGTTGTATTACTATTTGTTTAATGGCTCTTTGTATGAGATTTTCTTGTATGCGCATCCTTGACCTTGTCTGTTTATCTGTTTGAAAAGGCACTTGTGCCATTGTCTTGGGGTTGTTTATTTGACTTCTTAATTCATGTTTGGATTGCTATCACTATTATATGCCATTGTTTGGTTTTCATTTGCTCTGATATTACTTGTGTCTGTTTCTCACTAACCCTTTATGCAGGGACTAAGGTAAGTTATTTGAGGGTGTGGATAAGTATCTATGGTCACCCTTACTCTTTCCTTTTCTCATCTTTTTCCTTTAGGTTTAGGTTGTCGTCAAACCTCACTAACCGTAGGTCACCCATGCATGATAACTTTAGGACTCTTAGTTCCCTCTAGAGTCTCCTTTGTGTCTTCTCTCTTCTCATCTCAAACTTCTTGAAAACACTTAATAAGTATAAAGTGTATTGCGCACGAGCCTTAAGCGTGGGGAATGAGAAATGAGGAGCTTTCTCTCATCTTTCTACAGTGCTTAGCGAGCGTCCTGTCTTGGGACGATGCGTTAAGTATTCGCCCCTGTGCCCTAGACTTTGGTGCAATGCAACTTATGAACTAACTTAAGCCACTTCTGTCTTAAAAAATACAAACCAACTTCAAACCTTTTTGTCCTTCGGGATCGTCAAACTAAAGGCTATTTTCAAAAAGGGCACGTTACTTCCCGTCTGAGTCGCAAACAGGCATCGACCCTAACTGCCGGACGCGGACTTAACGTCGCTCATAAAAAACACAAAAAGAACTTGGTCCGAATACGTTGACTCTGAATTCCCCATTGCACAAAGGGGGTACGTAGGCCTAGGACGTCGACGTCCTACCGAGTCTGTCTTTGTTTTCCCCTCTCCCGTCTTAGTACAGCCATAGATGATAGGATAACTCACCCTTAGAATAGACAACAAGCGTGGATCCCATCGAGTACGATGGACGCGTGGGGTGCTAGCACCTTCCCCTCACGTAACCGACTCCCGAACCCAGGCTATGGTTGCGATGACCATTCCTTTCCCTCTTCCTCAGGTTTATGCGGTGTTCCCTTTCCCTCTCTTGGGATAAATTTACACGGCTGACGACTCTATTTTTCCGCGCCACTCTCGAGTTTGTACCTGGATGAAAATCCTGGGAGCGGCAGTACCGTATATGCATTTGCATAGAGTCGTTGTGTCGGTCTCTTTGCATTTGTATGAATTATGATTGCATTGTTTATATGTGGAAAATCATGATTTAATTGATTATGTGTGAAACATTGTGATATGCATTTGTGATAAATGTATTGTGCATGATTGATATGCATTTGTAAATGGAGTAATTATGTGATTGAGCTTGTGATAGCATTTGTGAATTGATGTGTATTCGTGTTAAATGCGTTGAATTGTGAATGATATGTTTTGTGTATAAACATATGCATTATGTTTGAATATGTGATTATGTGAATATACTCGATACATGCTTTATGTGTTGGCATGTGATGATTGTGGTGGGAATAGTTATGCATGTGAATATTTATGTGTTTTCATATTATTATGCAATCTTGATTTAGTTGTTATTTCTCACCCTTCTGCTGTGGTTTATTGCTCTATGAGGCAATTACAAATTAGTAGTCTCGGAGGCTTTTGTGAAGATTAGTTCTCCATTCTTTTGTCGGTTGTCTGCTCTGATACGTAGCACGGGAGTCGGGGAACGTTTTTGCTATATATGTATACGACTGTTGAACATGTTTTATTCTGTATTACTTTGTATGTATGTTTTGATGTTATAAAACGATTTATTTTGTAAAACAAGGCAGTTATGGATCTTCCGCTTTATTCCATAATTGACCATTTATTATTTATGGAAAAAGGGTTCCTTTCGAGGTGATTCTAATTCGTGTTATGTATCAAATATTTATGAGCAGGGATTGTGTTTTCTTTTTAATGTTGTGGCATCCTTGTTTCTGTCGGAAAAATAAATTTTTTATTTACTCTGATTTATTTATGTATTATTTATTCGCGATGGGAATTGGGGTGTTACAACTGACATGTTGGATCAGATGTCGTGACATCTATGAGGGTGCGGTTCTGATATTCAAGGTATCAGTCTGCAGTTGCGCCTTTGAGTTTAAATGATTATGTAGCACAATGTCTTGACATGTGTTAGGACATCTGATGTCTGCATAGGCCGGAATTTCAATTATCTTACACTCTCTCTTCATTCATAAAACTAAGCGATGTGGGACTTCTTCAACATGTATATTTCTTACCAGCCCCATCAATATCCACCTTGATTGAAAATAATACATAGGGTTTCATTGTCTTCACCGACAATTATACTTCACCATAAATAGTATCAACATGTATATTTTCAATCAACCCCAACAATCTCCACCTTGATTGAAAATAATACATAAATTTTTATTGTCTTCACCGACAATCATACTATACATAAAGAGTATAGTCAGGTAAAACTACACCACTCCAAGAATTTTAACATATTCTTTACCGACAATCATAGTTTTAAATACTATCATACTCTCTCGTGAAGATGATATTTCACTTGAAGATAAACCACTTCAAAAATTTCATATTTTCATCACCGACAATCATATTTTTGATCATGAATAATAAAATTCACTTGAAGCTAAACCACTCCAAGAATTTCAAATTGTCTTCACCGACAATCATAGTTTTAAAAACTATCTTACTCCACATAAAGAAGAGTATACTTCACTTGAAGCTAAATCACTTCAAGAATTTTCACATATTGAAAACCAGGTTGAAACATTATGGCGAAACTTCCTTGTTGGCAGGAAGTTCTTCAACCACCGACATAATCTTGCACCCTATGTAATCTTGATTGTACCAACGCATCATTGAATCAAACATTCCACAAGATGAAAAAAAATCTTCCCTCAATTTTCTCTAGCACAAACTGCATAACGGAACTTGTGACTGCAGCTTAACAACTCTTTCATAACACAACCCTTCTTTTTTGATGTGGATGATCAAACAAAACTGCAACCACGGAGCATGCTAAGAACACTTATCCTAGGATAGAACCAAAAACACTAATACCACTTAGTGGGAAAAAACAAACAAAGAATAGAGAAAAAAGGGGAACACAATCACAATACAAAAATATAACACGGAAACTCCAAAAACTGGAGAAAAAATCATGGACGTTGTCAATAGACAACCAGAGAATAATACTATGTCAAAAATGTTATAACACATAATATACTCTCAACTAACCCAGACACCTATTAAACCCACACCCTCCAAAACAAATATTAAACGACATCTCACAACACTCTAATACAAAATCATATGAGAGCAAAGAAAGTAAAATACAAGCTTAAAGTACTTTTTATTGGTGCATCATGGAATGAAGAAATTGAATCCTTTATATAGCCTTGGACTCTCTCTTCCTTCACAAAACTAAGCGATGTGGAACTTAAAAAAACTTGTATCATATATATAGTCTTTGACTCTCTCTCTCTTTATTCATAAAACTAAGCGACTTGAGACTTCTTCAACATGTATATTTTTTACCAACCCCATTAATCTCCATCTTGATTGAAAATAATACATACGATTTCATTGTCTTCACTGACAATCACACTCTACCATAAAGAGTATCAACCTGTATATTCTCAATCAACCCCAACAATCTCCATCTTGATTAAAAATAATACTTAAACTTTCATTGTATTCACCAACAATCATACTACACCATTAAGAGTATAGTCATTAAAACTACACCACTCCAAGAATTTTAACTTGTCTTTACCGACAATCATAGTTTTAAAAACTATCATACTCTCTCATGAAGAATATATTTCATTTGAAGATAAACCACTTCAAGAATTTCACATTGTCATCACCGACAATCATATATTTTATCATGAAGAATAAATTTCACTTAAAGCTAAACCACTACAAGAATTTCACATTGTCTTCACCGAGAATCATAGTTTTAAAAACTATCTTACTCACCTAAAGAAGAGAATATTTCACTTGAAGCTAAACCACTTCAAGAATTTACGTGAGGAAAATCAGGTTGAAACATTAAGGTGCAACTTCCTTGTTGGTAGGAAGCTCTTCAACCACCGACATGATCTTGCACCTTGTGTAATCTTGATTGTATCAACACACTTTTGACTAGAACTTTCCACAAGTAAAAAAAAATTATTCCATCAATTTTTTCTATCCCAAACTGCATAGTGGAAATTGTGATTGCAGCTCAATAATTCTTTCACAACACAGCCTTTCTTTTTCATGTGGATGATCAGACAAAACTGCAACCACTGAGCATACTAAGAACATTTATCCCCAAATTGAACCAAAAGCTCTAATACTAGTTGTAGGGAAAAAAAACAAAGCATACAGAGAACAGAGGAACATAATCACAACACAAGAATGTAACATGAAATCTCCAAAAACTGGAGAAAAACCACGGTCGTTGTCAGTAGACAACTAGAGAATAACACTATGAAAAAATGGTTACAACATATAATATACTCTCAAATAACACAGACCCTTGGTACACCCAGACCCTCCTAAACAAATATTTAACTACACCTCACAACACTATAATACAAGATCATAAGAGAGCAAAGAAAGTCAAGTAAAAGCTTAAAGTGTTTTTGACTGTTGCATCATGGAATGAAAAACTTAAATCATATACATAGCCTTGGACTTTCTCTTCCTTCACAAAACTAAACGATGTGGTACTTAAAAAAAGTTATATCCATTATATAGTCTTGGACTCTATCTCCATTCATAAAACTAAGCAACGTGGGACTTCTTTAACATATATATATTTTCGACCAACCCATCAATATCCACCTTGATTGAAAATAATACATAAGGTTTCATTGTCTTCACCGACAATCATACTCCACCGTAAAGAGTATCAACATGTATATTTTTAATCAACCCAACAATATCCACCTTGACTGAAAATAATACGTAAACTTTCATTGTCTTCACCGATAATCATACTATACCATAAATAGTATAGTCTGTTGAAACTACACCACTCCAACAATTTTAACATTTTCTTCATCGACAATAATAGTTTTAAATACTATCATACTCTCTCGTGAAGAATATATTTCACTTGAAGATAAACCACTTCAAGAATTTCATATTGTCATCACTGACCATCATATATTTTATCATGAAGAATAAGTTTCACTTGAAGCTAAACCACTCCAAGAATTTTACATTGTCTTCACCGACAATCATAGTTTTAAAAACTATCTTACTCCAGATAATGAAGAATATATTTTACTTGAATCTAAACCACTTCAAGAATTTTCACATATGGAGAACTAGCTGTTAATCATAGTAATATGGGGTGTTTTTAATCGTCTCCACAGGGATTGTTCGATATTTGATGCGTGCCGTTCAATAGTTGCGATATTTTAAGTTCAATGGTTTCAAAAGGTTCTCAATTGTTGTTAACATTAATTGGTAGCAAAGAGTAATTGGTGACAAAGAGTTTGAAAGGTTTTTATAAAAAGCATGTCAAGGTTAGGTTTCGCTAATCCTTTTCACGTATAAATGCTTAATCAAGCATATGAACTCGGTTTCCGACCAATACAACCGCGTATCCTCCCGACTAAGTTTATGTCTAAAGCGAAGTCGTGAGTATCGTTGTTTAGACTGTCAGATGATGTCTCACGCTAACAATCTAAACAACGATCATTAAGATCAACACAAAGCGAATAGCAAATCCCAAATCTATGTCTAGAGTTTGGTTTTTAAGAGATGAAATTGTTAGGTCATGATTTGTAGAATCTATGTCTAGAGCAATACAAATCACACATAAAGCATTAAGAGAAAACAACTTCATCTATATTGATCAAAGAATTTGTTCATATACAATAGATCAAAAGCAATACATAAAATCAAGATCAACTACATCTAACCTCAACATTGAGTGTTTAGCTACCCATTCTCATGGTAGCTTGGATAACAAGTAAAGAGAGGAGATGAATGAACATCCAAGTCGAATAATCGAGAATGGATGTGACTTCAGCTTCTCAAAGTGAAAATCCACTCTTAGATGATCAAAATACTGAAAACTCTATTTTTGGATGAAAAAAAGTAAAAGATCCTTCTTACATAAAGTGAAAATCTATTTATACAAATAAAATCTCAGCACCCTTCGCCTAGCGAAGGAATCATTCGCCTAGCGAATGAACTAAAACATGGCACTTTAACTACCTCAGACTTAAACCACCCACCAGAATTATCGTGGATTCCTTCGCTAGGCGAATCAAATCACTCACGAAGCGAGCCTTCGCTACCACATTCGCCCCAGTGAAGTTTGGGTGTTTTCAAAAGTGGAACTTTCTGCCACCCTTCGCTAGGAACTTCGCCTAGCGAGCACATCAGTGAGCCTTCGCTGGCTTCCTCGCCCAGCGAATTTACCCAGTTTTCCTACTGTAACTTTTTGCAACTTTCTGCCACCCTTCGTTGGCACACTCATTGACGTTCGCTAGGCGAACCTTCGCTGGAATGTTCGCCAACACTCGCCCAGCGAATGCTGTTGTTGATTTCTTCTTTCAATGGCAACTTGCTTCCATTCTTTGTGTCTCACAATCTTGACCTTTTTATGCCTATTCCTGCACATTAGCACACAAATTACAAGCACCACAAGTATATTTCAATGTATGCACAACAACAACATTCCTCACTAAAATCAACACATTCCATATGGAAAGAAATGAAAAATGCCAAGTAATTCATACAAATATATATCATGATTGACATCTAACAAACTCTCCCCAACTAACTCTTTGTTTGTCCTCAAGCAAAGTATGCCTCTCACGAGGATTTGCTCGAGCATTCAATTCAACCAAGACGCGAAAAACGGCTCAACTAAACAACGATCACAACAACGCAACAATTACACAATTCAAGAACCTATAATGTAAAAGAACTTGACTCTTAAACAATTTCAAACAATGTTTCAAAAGACAACTAACTCATCATACACATGTCATTCTACACTCCTCTTCGAAAAAGGATTGAAGGCAAACATGCATACAAGCACGGGACGATTACACTCAAATGACCAATGATGCAAGTACTAAGCAATTCATACCATATCTAAATGAACACAAAAGAATTCTTGGAAGTAAAAGATCACTAAGGACTTCAAGGTTGTAGCTTGGTCGGGTAAACAAAAAGGGACATTTCTAATGGCCATTGAAACGAAATTGCCGATGCAAAAGAACATTCACTAAACCCATATTCACACATCACAACTTCATTTCACCAATTTTTCATTACACCTTCACAAACTACCATGCACAATTATTGAATCTATTTTTTTCTTCATTCAAGCAAGCATTTTCTCATTTGTACAACATATTCACACTCTTTTCTTTACATGCTTGCTTGAATTTTTTTTTCAAAATTTGGAGTAATGCACCCATCTTCTTTTTATTCTCCCCAACTCATTTTTGACTCAGCCTAAAGTGAATGTTCCTTGCTTTTTAAGGCAAGGAAATCAAAGTATACAATTTTCAAAGGTTCAAGAAGAAAATGTTAGAAACTCACCAAATTCAGTGATGAACCAAACTTGAAAATTATGCACATAAAACAAGTTCATCACTAAACTGAGTTCTAACTGTTTAGGCTCAAAGGGGCTACCAAATTCTCACTCCTCACGGGTGAATTACTATATGGACATGGTTGTGCTCACTTTCAACAAGTGCCTTGATCACTTCTCATACTTCCACAAAATCACATGGTCACAAGATAAGACATGAATTAAAAGTAAAAACAACATTCATCAACAATCCTTAGCATATAGTAACACTTTAGAGGCTTCTCACTTTAATGGTTTTTGATCCTAAAATGACACATGCATTCAAAGGAAGTTGTAACATGAAACAACATTTTCAATCGCACCAAGACACAAAGTTCTAAAACATACAAAATTCTCGAACTAGGTAACGATGTACCTTGTCGCAACACAATGCTTAAGGCACTATCATAGCCCTCACATCTTGGAGGAATCTTCCTTTAAAATCAAGAGTCTTCAACCTAACTTCCAAAATTCCATCATCAAAGAAGGAACATTAAAATGAAAACATATTAACAGTTTAAGAGTTGAACATTCGTAAACTGAAGAATTCAACTCTTAATAACACTTAACAAAAAAAACACATTTAAGTGTTGAGCATTCGTAAACTGAAGAACTCGACACTTAATACAATAATTAAAAACCAACAAATTATTAGTAAAAGCGAAACAAAATTTTTTACTAAAAATACTTAACATTACTAATAATAATAATAAAGTGTTTGGTGTAAAAACACCTACATAATCCAAAAGGGTACCTCTAGGGTACAAGTACAACAATATTCAAAATATTCCACGATGTGGATACAATAGACTAGTAAAAGCTTAAAGAAAAAAAATACAAGAAAACTTCACTAAATCAATCCTCCTCATCTGACACCTCAATATCCTCATCACCGCCAGCAGAAGTAGCCTCCTCCTCATCGTCATCACCAACAGTCTCCACACCAGCCTCCTCATCCTCAGCATCATCTTCACCCCCTCCTAAAATTGGCCTGCCCTCAGGCCAACCAGCATGTGCTAGGAACTGCTCCCTAGACATCATCATGTGCTCAGTAGAAGGGTCCCGGATCTACAATTGGAGAACCTGCATAGAATCATGAAGGTCAGTCATGGCAAGCTGCTGGGCAGCTATCCAATCCCAATTAGATTGGCAAATCTCCTGCTGATACGGATAAAAGGCCGGCGACGCCGGTTCAGAACCTCCACCAGCCTCAGCTGCATCTTCAGCACCAACCCTTGAAGACTCTCCACCAACCCCTCTAGCCTTACAAAACTTATCCACATACTTATCATCAATTGCCGATGGAATAGTGACCTGCCTGCGTGCTGGGATATCCACGCCAGCGTGAGCACACAAGGACATAATAAGACATGGAAAAGCAAGCGGGGCATTCTTGCGCGTCGCAGTACCTCCCAAACCACTTAAAACGATTACCTTCATCTCATCCGCAATAATGCGGGCCACGTCAATCTGAACATTCATCTGAATGCTATGAATAAGATGAGCTAGAGCAATAGGAACTCTGATATAATGCGACCGGGGAGCAATGTTGGTGAGGACAAACAACAAGATGAGCTGGACCAAAGGCTGCATGTCCACCCTTCTAAATCTAATTTCAACCCCGGGCGAATTACGCTCAACCTCCTTACCTGGAAGAAGTAAATCCTGGGTCATCTTTAGAATGTCTCGGTGAAGATGCAGGTCCCGATGATACACATCCAATGCACTACCAGTTAAAGGCAAAGGATCTCCCAAAACAGTGTTAATCGTCCTCCAGTCAAATCTCACAACAGTCCCTCTTACAAAAGAGGTCCAACTAAATCTCTCTCCATCATCCGGTAAAGCATTGGCATAAAACTCCCAAACAATTTCAGCATTATACCCATCCAGAGGGGTCATCAAACGATCCCATTTCTTCTCCACAAACAGTGCATCAATTGTTCGGTAGCTTCCACGGTCACTAAGTATAAATCTCTTCTCAGCCAAGATATGTTTTCTCTCTAGGGTTTCGTATTGGGCTGCTTGCTTTGCTCCCCTAAATTTGTCCTCATCAAAACGAACGGGCACCTGTCTGGAAGTTGAAGCTTTTCGTTTCTTAGCCGCGTGAATTGCCGTTTTTGGTGCCATCTGCACATAACAAACAATAAAACAAAACAACGACAAACCAACGCATTAGTGAACTAGAACAAACCATCCAGAGACTCGCATTTCCTAAAAAAAATTTGTAAATTTGCATCTATTCGCTCCAGGTTCGCTAGGCGAAGTCTGGCGAACATTCGCCCCAGGTTCGCGAAGCGAATGCTGGCGAATGCTCGCGCAGGCTTGCGAAGCGAACATAGTAGCGAACCCGCGAAAATGCAGAAAAACAATATCAAAACCAGTCCAACAGCAATCTCCTTTTTTAAATTATCACTCTATTCATAATGCCTAGGTAGTTTATGACATGCAATCCACAAGCAAAATGACAGAGGTTCCAAAATTTTTCAATACCCTAATTGATCTATCACAAAAATAAACAATGCACAATGAAATAAATAATGAAAGAGTGTGCAAACCTGAATTTCGCACGTTACTGGTGGGATTAGGGAGAATGGAAATTGGAGAGAGATGTGTTGCTAAGCTCTTGAGAGGAAAGGAGATGAAAATACCAAAAATGGTGGAAAATGGAAATGGTGGCAAATGAACTAGGGTTTCCCCCTCAATTCTGATTCAAAATGGGTCTTGGGCCCAATTGGTTGGCCCACCCACAATCTATTTTCACTGATGTGGTAAAACATTTTTTATTGTCTCGCTGGGTTCGCGAACCGAAGGCCAGCGAATGCTCGCCCCAGGCTCGCTAGGCGAACGCCAGCGTACAAGACATAATTTTCAAAAAAATTTCAAAAGTTACCACATCTTTTAAGGCTTCAAAATGATAACCAAACACAAATAAAATAGAAATAAGCAGTAATACTTACAATGTTAGGGTGCCTCCCAACTAGCGCTTGTTTAACGTCGGCTAAGCTCGACGGTCCACCGTAATCTCACTGATCGCAGAAAGGAACAATGGCGGGATTCCGCTCGAAATCTCCTCCAAGATAAACTTTCAATCTTTGGCCGTTAACAGTCCAATTCTCGTTGGTTGTTGTGTCTTCAATTACAATTGCTCCATAAGGCTTGATTTCTCGAATCCGAAACGGACCCGACCATTTAGACCTTAACTTTCCCAGAAACAATTTTAACCGAGAATTGAAGAGCAGGACCAGCTGTCCCACTTCAAACTGTTTGATGACAATTTTTCTGTCATGGTAAGACTTTACACGCTCTTTATACAGTTTATTGGAATCGTACGCTTGGAGGCGTAATTCATCCAATTCGTGTAATTGCACTTTTCTTTTTTCACCGCTAAGAGTTGGATCAAAGTTTAAAAATTTTAAGGCCCAAAACGCCTAATGTTCCAACTCCACCGGCAAATGGCAATTCTTACCATAGACAATTTTAAAAGGCGTGAGACCGATCGGAGCCTTAAAAGTCGTCCGATAAGCCCACAAAGCATCATCCAGTTTGTTGGCCCAATCTTTTCTCGAGGCCGAAACAGTTTTTTCCAAAATGCATTTTATCTCACGATTTGATACCTCCGCTTGCCCGTTAGCTTGAGGATGATATGGTGTGGCAACCTTGTGCTTCACACCATATTGCTCCAGAGCTTTGTCAAGCTGAGTGTTACAGAAGTGAGATCCTCCGTCACTTATCAACACTCTCGGAGTACCAAAACGCGCAAAAATGTTTCTTTTCAAAAATTTCACTGCGGTTTTTCCATCGGCTTTAGCACAAGTTATCGCCTCAACCCATTTAGAAACATAATCCACAACGACCAAAATGTATTCATTAGAAAATGAAGATGGGAACGGACCGACAAAGTCGATCTCCCAATAATCAAAAACTTAAATTTCTAACATATTTTGCAAAGGCATTTCGTGCTGCCGTGAAATTCCTCCACTTCTCTAGCATTTGTCACAACTTAGGGCATGCACATGCGCATCTTTGAATAACGATGGCCAATAAAAGCCCGATTGAAGGACTTTAGTGGCCGTTCTTAACCCATTGAAATGTCCTCCATACGGAGAGTTATGACAATGCCACATAATATTTGTGGCTTCCTCTACCGACACACACCTTCTTAAGAGGTTGTCGACACCAAGTTTAAACAAATGAGGTTCATCCCATACAAAGGACTTGGCATCCGACAAAAATTTTCTTTTTTTATGGTGCGTTAGACCGTCCGATATCAATTCGGCGGCTTTGTGGTTAGCCATGTCGGCAAACCACGGTCTAACTGCACCTTAAACAATTTTTCATCAGGGAACTCCTCTTTGACTTCACATTCTTCCTTGGTCACGTCAACGTTTACCAGGTGGGATAAGTGATCCGCCACCAAATTCTCGGATCCTTTTTTGTCACAAATTTCTAGATCAAATTCCTGTAACAAAAGGATCCAACGAATAAGCCTTTGCTTAGAATCAGGTTTGGTGAGCAGATACCTTATAGCCGTGTGGTCCGTGTAAACGATGACTCGTGAACCAATCAAATAGGAACGAAATTTCTCCAACGCATACACTATGGCAAGCAACTTTTTCTCAGTTGTTGCATAGTTAATTTAAGCCTCGTTTAAAACTTTGCTCGCATAATGTATTGCGTTGTTTTCCTCTGACCCAAAACAGCCCCAACCGCATAATCACTTGCATCGCACATTAGTTCAAAATCCAATTTCCAGTTAGGTGCAATGATTATCGGTGAGGTTGTTAAACTTTGTTTTAAAAAATTAAACGCGAACATGCAAGACTCGTCAAAGTCAAAAATCTTACCTTGGACGAACAAGTTGCTCAATGGCTTTGCTACCTTTGCGAAGTCCTTAATGAACCGTCGGTAGAATCCTGCATGTCCGAGAAAGCTCATTATGCCTTTCACATTAAACAGTGGTGGAAATTTCTCGATAACGTCCACCTTGGCTTTATCAACTTCAAGGCCCTTTGAAGAAACTTTGTGACCGAGCACAATTCCTTCATTCACCATAAAGTTGCATTTTTCCCAATTTAGTACCAAATTGGTTTGCACACACCGTTCCAACATTGTATCCAAATTTTTCAAACAAATATCGAACGATTGTCCGAAAACCGAGAAATCATCCATAAAGACTTCAATGGTCTTTTTTATCAAATCCGAGAATATCGCTTGCATACACCATTGAAAAGTCGTCGGTGCATTACATAATCCGAATGGTATCCTCCTATAAGCGAAGATTCCAAAAGGACATGTAAAAGCGGTTTTTCATGATCCTCCGGGTTCACAATAATTTGGTTGTAACCCGAATAACCATCTAAAAAATAGTAGAATTGTTGACCGAAAAGCCTTTCGAGCATTTGATCCATAAAAGGTAGAGGGAAATGATCTTTTCTCGTAGCTTTGTTCAACCTACGGTAGTCGATGCACATTCTCCACCCCGTCACGGTTTTTGTTGGAATGAGCTCATTTTTCTCGTTTCGGACCACCGTTAATCCGCCTTTTTCGGTACCACATGCACCAGACTAACCCACGGGCTGTCAGAAATGGGATAAATCATTCCGGCGTCTAACATTTTCACCACTTCCTTCCTAACCACCTCTTTCATGATAGGATTTAAGCGGCGTTGCGGTTGAGCAACCAGTTTGAAGTCTTCCTCCATAAATATTCGATGCATACAATACGAAGGGCTTATGCCTTTGAGATCGGACAATGTCCATCCCATTGCATCCTGATTTTTTCTCAACACTTGAATTAAGCGGCTCTCCTCGTTTTCAGATAAAATACTGCTTATGATCACCGGTTTACTACCACCGTCATCGAGAAAAGCATACTTCAAGGTTGAAGGAAACACTTTCAATTCAAGCTTGGATTTTCCCTCATTAACCACTTTTTTTAGAATTTCCTCTTCATACTCCCAAGGTTGCAATTCTTCCAAAGCTTCAAGCTCCAACAAACACTCCTCAAGAGCTTGCTCTTCTTCAACTAAGAATACTTCCAAGGAATCATCCAAAGCTCTTTGTAAAGGGCCAATGACATGAATTTGCTTTGTAACTTCAATACTTGCTTCCTCCGTTGCATCAATTCTGAAACAATCACCTTTATCCTTCTTGTGCTTCATGGCATCATAGAGATTGAAACACACCTCTTCATCTTGGACTCTAACTTTCATGAGACCATCGTCCATGTCAATTGCCATTCGGGCAGTTTTCATGAAAGGCCTTCCAAGAATCAAAGGTGCATCCTCATCCTCCTCCATTTCAATGACCACAAAGTCTATCAGAAATAAAAATTTGTCCACTTTGACCAACTCATCTTCCGCTACACCGTGAGGACGGGTAGTGGATTTATCTGCGAGTTGCAACGTCATTTGAGTGGACCTCAATTCCATGTGGCCTAACCGTTCCACAATCGATAAACGTATCAAGTTGATACTAGAGCCCAAATCAATCAATCCGTTGCCCACATAGATGTTTCCTATAGTAACCGGCAAGGTGACTCGTCCCGGATCACACTCTTTCCTCGGGAGAGTACGTTGAATGATGGCGCTACAGCTAGCATCTACCATAATGGTTTCTTGATCCGTATACCTCTTTTTTTTCGTGAGGATATCCTTCATAAATTTTGCATATTTAGGCATTTGCTCCAAAGCCTCGGAAAATGGGATATTTATTTGTAATTGTTTGAAAATATCCATAAACCGAGTATAGTGCCTCGCACTATCTTTCTTTGTAGGAGCATGAGGATAAGGTAAATGTTGGATCAGAATATTGTTCACCGGTTCTTTTCCCTTCCTAGTTCTCTTCACTTTTTCTTCTATCTCTCTTTTTTTCTCATCCTCACTT
Source organism: Lathyrus tuberosus (assembly GCA_022829125.1). Classification (NCBI taxonomy): domain Eukaryota; kingdom Viridiplantae; phylum Streptophyta; class Magnoliopsida; order Fabales; family Fabaceae; genus Lathyrus; species Lathyrus tuberosus. The sequence continues at coordinate 4,465,557 of JALAZF010000487.1, read as the reverse complement.
TTTTCCTTCTCATTTTCAACTAAAACACCCTCAACATTTTTTTCTACTTCCATCTCCTCATTTTCTTTTTCTTTTTCAACTACAACCTCCTCCTCCACTACTCTTTTACCTACACCCATGTCAATCTCTCGTCCACTTCTTGTGAGAATTGCTTTACAATCTTTAGGATTTGGAAGAGTATTTGCCGTAAAGTGCCCTTTTTGTTGGTCGGCCAATTGTTTTGATAATTGCCCGACTTGTGTTTCAAGGTTCCTTATGGCCGCATCTGTATTCTTTTGATTGGACATGGATATTTGCATAAATTGTGTGAGAGTGTCTTCCATCTTCGTATTTCCAACGGGAGCTTGCGGAGGTTGAGTGTAATTTTGGTATTGTGGGCAGTTTGATGGCCGGCTTCTTGCGGTCTCCATGGTTGTTGATAACCTTGGTTAGCCCGTTATTGGTAACCTTGGTTGCCTTGTTGATATGGAGGTCGGGGTTGGTATCCTTGATTTCCAGCATAGTTTACTTCCTCCACAACTGGAGGACAATATCCGGTCGGATGATCGCCTCTACAAAGTTCACAAACCAAGACTTGTACATTTTTACTCGAGGAGTCATGAATTTCTTTAAATTGTTGAGGAAGTTTAGACATTGCCTTTGTCAACAATTCAACTTGCTGTGATAACAACTTGTTCTATGCAAGTATAGCATCGTTTGTTCCCAATTCCAAAACTCCGGGAGTTCGTTGAGAAGGTCCACGGTTATGACTACCTTGATGGTCATTCAAGGCCATCTTATCAATAATAGCTGTGGCTTCTGCTGCGGTTTTGCTTAACAAGGATCCACCAGCGGTGGCATCCAACAGGGTTTTATGTACAAGTTGAAGTCCATTTCGAAAAATATGAATTTGCGATAATTCATCAAAACCATGGCCCTTGAATTTTCTTAACATTGATTTGAACCTCTCCCAAGCTTCATTGAGAGATTCATTGGCTCCTTGTGTGAATACCACGATGGCGGTCTTTGCCTCCATAAACCGAGTGTGTGGGAAAAATCTCTCCAAAAATTTCTCTTCCAGTGCATTCCAGTCCGTCATTATTGCAGTTGACTGATCAAGGTACCATTCCTTTGCCTTCCCAATGAGGGAATGTGGGAATAGTCTCTTGAACAGAGACTCCTCTTCTGCCTCGGGTGCACCAGTCGCTCCCGCGATTTCATAGAATTTCGTCAGATGAGTAAACGGATCTTCATGATCCATACCCGTAAATGGACATTGATATAACAGTTGGAGAATACCAGTCTTCATTTCGGAATGACGACCGTTATGTGCATGGCGAGCAAACTGGGCATTGTGTCTCGGACTGTTAGTGCAAGGCCTAGAAGTAGGTGGTGGTGGTGGTGGTGGATCTCCCTCCATAACTGGAAGTAACTGTGAAACTGGTGGTGATGTAGAAGTACTTTCCTCTTGTTCTCGCTTTTGTCTCGCTAGTTGCCTCCGACGTCTTGTTCTGCTGTTGATTCTATAAGCGGTTCTCTCAATCTCAGGGTCGAAAAGAAGTTGGTCCGCCGGTAGTTTCCCTCGCATAAAACAAAGTCTGCACACTAAACAAAACAAATTAACAAGTTCAAGAAAAAAGGTAACAAGCTTAAAACAGCACAACTATTGCAATGCTTGCAATATCAATGAACAATCCCCGACAACGGCGCCATTTTGTTAATCATAGTAATAGGGGGGTGTTTTTAATCGTCTCCACAGGGATTGTTCGATATTTGATTTGTGTCGTTCAATAGTTGCGATATTTTAAGTTCAATGGTTTCAAAAGGTTCTCAATTGTTGTTAACATTAATTGGTAGCAAAGAGTAATTGGTGACAAAGAGTTTGAAAGGTTTTTATAAAAAACATGTCAAGGTTAGGTTTCGCTAATCCTTTTCACGTATAAATGCTTAATCAAGCATATGAACTCGGTTTCCGACCAATACAACCGCGTATCCTCCCGACTAAGTTTATGTCTAAAGCGAAGTCGTGAGTATCGTTGTTTAGACTGTCAGATGATGTCTCACGCTAACAATCTTAACAACGATCATTAAGATCAACACAAAGCGAATAGCAAATCCCAAATCTATGTCTAGAGTTTGGTTTTTAAGAGATGAAATTGTTAGGTCATGATTTGTAGAATCTATGTCTAGAGCAATACAAATCACACATAAAGCATTAAGAGAAAACAACTTCATCTATATTGATCAAAGACTTTGTTCATATACAATAGATCAAAAGCAATACATAAAATCAGGATCAACTACATCTAACCTCAACATTGAGTGTTTAGCTACCCATTCTCATGGTAGCTTGGATAACAAATAAAGAGAGGAGATGAATGAACATCCAAGTCAAATAATCGAGAATGGATGTGACTTCAGCTTCTCAAAGTGAAAATCCACTCTTAGATGATCAAAATACTGAAAACTCTATTTTTGGATGAAAAAAAGCAAAAGATCCTTCTTACATAAAGTGAAAATCTATTTATACAAATAAAATCTCAGCACCCTTCGCCTAGCAAAGGAATCATTCGCCTAGCGAATGAACTAAAACATGGCACTTTAAGTGCCTCAGACTTAAACCGCCCACCAGAATTATCGTGGGTTCGCTAGGAGAATCAAATCACTCGCGAAGCGAGCCTTCGCTACCACATTCGCCCCAGCGAAGTTTGGGTGTTTTCAAAAGTGGAACTTTCTGCCACTCTTCGCTGGGAACTTCGCCTAGCGAGCACATCAGCGAGCCTTCGCTGGCTTCCTTGCCCAGCGAATTTACCCAGTTTTCCTACTATAACTTTTTGCAGCTTTCTGCCACCCTTCGCTGGCACACTCGCTGACGTTCGCTAGGCGAACCTTCGCTGGAATGTTCGCCAACACTCGCCCAGCGAATGCTGTTGTTGATTTCTTCTTTCAATGGCAACTTGCTTCCATTCTTTGTGTCTCACAATCTTGGCCTTTTTATGCCTATTCCTGCACATTAGCACACAAATTACAAGCACCACAAGTATATTTCAATGTATGCACAACAACAACATTCCTCACTAAAATCAACACATTCCATATGGAAAGAAATGAAAAATGCCAAGTAATTCATACAAATATATATCATGATTGACATCTAACACCAGGTTGAAACATTTTAGTGAAAATTCCTTGTTAGCGTGAATCTCTTCAACCACCAACATAATCTTGCACCTTGTGTAATCCTGATTCATACAACACATCTTTGACTCAAACTTTCCACAGGTAAAAAAAAATTCTTCCATCATTTTTCTCTAACTCAAACTGCATAGCAGAATTTGTGACTGCAACTCAACAACTCTTCCACAACACAACCCTTCTTTTTTATGTGTATGATCAAACAAAACTGCAACCACAAAGTATACTAAGAACCCTTATCCCTGGAGTGAACAAAAACCTATAATACTAGTTGTTCAGGAAAAACAAATATACATAGAGAAAAAATAATAACACAATCACAACACAAGAACATAACGTAGAAACTCCAAAAATCGGAGAAAATACCACGGCAGTTGTCAATAGACAACAAAAGAATAACACTATGTGAAAACTGTTACAACACATAATATACCCTCAACTAACCCAAAACCCCAGTACACCTACACTCTTCAAAACAAATACTTAACTACATCTCACAATACTCTAATACAAGAGCATAAGAGAACAAAGAAGTTCAAATACAATTTTAAAGTGCTTTTGACTGGCGCATCATGGTATAAGAACTTAAATCCTATATATAGCCTTGGTATCCCTCTTCCTTCACAAAACTAAGCGATGTGGGACTTAAAAAATTTTTGTATCATATAGATAGCATTGGACACTCTCTTTATTCACAAAAGTAAGCGATGTGAGACTTCTTTAAAATGTAAATTTTCAACCAACCCCAATAATTTCCACCTTGATTGATAATAATACATAAGTTTTTATTGTCTTCAACAACAGTCATACTCCACCATAAAAAGTATCAACATGTATATTTTCAATCAACGTCAACTTCATATATTTTAAATAATTATTTAAATAAAGAAATAAATAACTTTAAAATCAAACAAAATAACTCTAAAATTCAAAACTATCCAAAATTTAAAGAACTAAAATTTTAGTTTTATCTTATATTTATTAAATTTTCAATAAGCAAATATGTATTAAACAAATTTGTAACAGACTTCTCTCTCAAAATCTAAATATAAGTGCAAGTTTTTTTTAAAAAATAAATCAATTAGAATGATTAACTTATTAAACCTTGTTAATTCAAATTAAAAAATAAAAATATAAGTGGATAAAAATTAACGTGGTTGACTTAAAAAAATTGGGTTTTGATATATTATTTGTTCTATAGGACCAAACCTAAATTTCGATTCCAATCTTTCTTTGAAATGCAAGAAACTTGTGTTTCTTTTGATTGTGAATCAGACAATATCGGTGTTTTGAAAACCAAACCCAGTGTCATCGGAGACATGTGTCTCTCCATTGTAGTGGGCGTTAACAAAGTATCTCGGTGCAGATGACATAGTAAAAACACTTGTTAGAGACTTACTAATTTTGGTTGTTTTGGTTTCTATCTATGTTTACATGCATGAGAACATATAAATATGCATGAGATACGTAATGAACTTGCCACATGAATTGGCGACATGGTTCAATGCATTAAATGGAGTCGCCAACTCACATGGGGACAAGGTGCAGTCTGAGCACAATGTGTCGCCATGTGGGTGTCAGCATGCTATGCATGCATGAAACATGATCAGCTAGTGCATAACTAGGTTACAGGCTCCCAGGTGTCTGCAATTCGACTGGCGACCCTTTGTAATGGATGAGTGCAGTCGCCAATTCATTTGGCGACATGGTAAAATGCATTATTCTCACATGTGACTCATAATTCACTATATAAGGAAGCTAGAGGTATAGAGTCATACATCATCTAATTCATACTTGTTGCAGAGAAATAATATCAAGTCTAGAGTGTCAGTAGCACAAGTTATTTGATTCTCATTTAATCCGTTATAATGGCTTTGTTGACAATGGGTGAAACACATAGAGGCACTGTCGCAAATATAAAAAATTATGTAAGTGTTAATTTTTAATGTCTCTGTTAATTTTTATTGTCTTTGTTAATTTTTATTTTCTTTGTTAGTTTTTATTATCTTTGTTAATTTTTAATGTCTCTATTAATTTTGTTTATAAATTGACAATTATGTAGGATGTCTCTAAGTTTCGCCCTCGTTCCCATGAATTTGTTGCACCCGACGAACTAATTAAACCATATATTGAGCTCGCCGATTTCGGACATGTAAGTAAAATCATGTCTTACTCGGTTGACGCAAAGTTTATACTAGATTTGCAAGAGAGATGGCGCCCAGAGACACACACCTTTTTTTTAACCGGTAAAAACCGTGACCTTAGAGGATATGTACATGTTACTCCGAAGAGAGGTATTTATACGACCCACGCCAAACCACCTACACACAAGAAGTTTCAATGTCTAACCCACCATGAAGGTCATGTTACTCACAACCCCTTACCCACAAAATTACCAACCCATTAACCATCCAAACATGCCAAACACCCAACCACAATACCGAGAGCGTCCCCCATACCATCTCCAACAAAATGATTACTATCAAGAAATCTAATATGACTATGCCCCTAACACAACATCAAGATATAGCCAAAATGAGGGTACATCATACCATAGCCATAATGCCCAAACATCTTTCCATAGCCAAAACGCTCCGACATTATACCCTATCCTACACACTCAACCATCTCAACAACCTTATCGCTTTCAAACAACACTACCATTTCAACCTTTCACTAACGAATCCTTAACACCAATGTCCCTCTTCAATCTTCAGGCTGCATACCAATGACCCCTTCATCACATCCGAACTACTCTGACATGGGTCGCACACTCAGTTTCAACACACTAAACCTCATGGAAATGCAAGAAATTCTTAGGGAACCATCTGGGAATGTTCCTGAGACTTCAACTCTTCAAACACCTGGTGTGAATCAACAACGAGGGGAACGAGTGCAACGAGTGATGGTGCTTAGGGGATGTGGAACCGGTGGCCGGTATGACCAACCCGGTCGCCAACATTAATTTATGTAATAGTATTTTTAATTAATGATAATGTTATTTGTTTTTGGTAAAAAATTTACAAAATGCACCCTGTCTCCAGATGAATTGGCGACGGGGCTTTAAGTATAAGACCAAGCGCCAATTAGATTGGAGACTGCATGAGGTGTCTCCAATCCAATTTGCGACTCCACTCATGCCTTAATAAAGGGTCACCAATTGGTATGTCGCCCACATGCAATTAGTACCCCAAACTGGGGTAGTTTGAGAAATATTTTAAAAAGTGAGATATTTTGAATTTTTTTTGAAAAAGTGAGTTATTTTAGTAAAAAGTTCTCATATGACTCGTTTAATTTGATAAGTATATTGACCTTAAAACATTCGGATGATAATTGGATATTAGTTAAAATTGGAAAAAAAAAAATTATATAATAAACGAGTTAATTTATTATAAAAATAATGGTTTTTAAAGGGGATAAAATCATATTCCATTTCAATAAAATATAATAATTTATTAAATAGTGACCGAATTTTCAGCAGTTAAATTTATTTATAATAATAAATATTTTATATTTTCAAATGTGAGTAACATCTTGGTCTCTAACTTTTTTTACAAAATAAATATCAAAACTCAGGTTCGGTGTGGGGAAAACTACCATTTATTTAAGACGAAATTCTGATCACTAATGTTTTGGTCTCTAATTTGATTACTAACAAAACCCCATTTATAATATATCATTTTTTATGGCTAATTCAGTCGTTACAGTGACCGGATTTTATTAGTCTCTAATTCGGCCGCTAAAAGCGAATTTTCTATTAGTGACTATGGTTATTGCGAAAAACCATTGTTATATATATGGAAAAAAATTAAAAAGTGCAATGTCTTAAACAAATAAAAATTTTAAAAAATAATATATCACAATAGTTTTTTTTAGAAAATCATGGTGATATAATATTGACATTACTGATATTTAAAAAAAAAAGTGTCAGGATCTATATTTAAAATAATCGTAGTAATATATCTTTCTTTAATTAAATAAAAGTGAAAGGTGGTGGTAAATTTTGAAGAAATAAAAAAATAGTTGGCACTGAGAGTCGAATTGAAGAAACGTCAAATTATAAATCATAGTAATGGTGGCGTCGTTGTATCTACTTTTTGTAGTAGTGAGACTACTCTGTCACTAATGACTTCTATAGTGAATACAGAGATTTTTATTTTGATTAAAGGAAAAACAAAATTAAAAACGGTTATTTATTATTATTATTATTATTAATTTTTTTGTCATATGAATAAATGGAAGGTTGCGGATTGAAACCGGCACTTGTATATATCTTTCTTTAATTAAATAAAAGTGAAAGGTGGTGGTAAATTTGGAAGAAATAAAATAATAGCTGGTGTTGAGAGTGGAATTGAAGAAACGTCAAATTATAAATCATGTAGGCGCATGAATTTAAAGATATCACCTCGATTATTCGAAGGACTATAGTTTAACGAGACAAAAACATCATTCATTATTACTTATGCCAATGGTTTGGCAAAACTGTAGGCTATTATTACATCCAAACAATTGACATTAATATATACAATTTTAAAGTTAGAATATTGAAACATGGAGTATTTCTTTTTCTTCTATGAGTCCATATGACTCGTTTAATTTGATAAGTATATTCACGTTAAAACATTTGGAGACTAATTGGATATTAGTTAAAATTGAAATAAAATAAAATAATCAAGTCAATTTAATTTTATACTATCAATGCTACAATTTAATTTCATACAATGAAATAAAATAAACAAGTCAATTTATTAAAAATAATAGTTGTCGAAGAGGGATAAAATCATATTCCAATAAAATATAAACTAATTTAATTAAATACTTGAGCTCGAGTGATGAACAAGTTCATGATAAAAAATGAAGATTTTGGAAAATGTCGAGTTTGATTTCTGATGTGAATAATGTGTAAGACCTATATTACAAGTTTATCCATTTGTTCACACAATTGAGTGACAGCAATATCGATAATAGATGGTTCAGCCGCTGTGAAGGCGAGTTCAATCATATCTTCGGAAAAGACTTCTTTAATAGCCACCTTCATCTCCATGGCAGTCATGGTTATTTGCCTCCTAGTTCTAACAATGTTTGAACATTTGTGTGAAAGCTTCAACATCATGTTATTTAATATATTGTTTACCATCTCAATGGCTTCCTTAGAGACAAAAAGGTCAGGATGCATCTTTTTACAACAATGATAGATGTAACTATTGAAATTCACCTTCTTATTTTCTTGGTGTTTGTTCGATAATTTCTTCTCATTTGTCAAAATCACATTTGTAGCCATTGGAAACTTTTGAGGAATGGAGAGATGAATAGAGTTACAAAGTACTACATAAAATTAAACTAGCCTATTTATATGTTAATTTCTAAACAAATAATAGTGCACAAAAGATTTGAAACATTTATTATCATTTATGTAATTACTCTCACAAAAGATTTGGAATTCTAGAATTACAGAAAATAATTGTTTTAAGATAAAATTAATTAGGAAATACAATTATAATGATTTATATTCCGAAAATAATAATATTCATTACTTGCTCGTCTCTTTTCCCTCCAAATTTAATAATATAATAATGTTGTATCATAAAATATAAACAAATATAATATTAATTATTTCTATAAATATAAATATAGACACAAATATTTAGCCGAAAATCACGGCTCAATAATCCCCTTCTTTTTTTTTTTTTTTTTTTTTAAGATATTTTTGTTTGATTAGAAATTTATATCATATTAAATATTTCTATAAATATCTACGTAGATATTTAAATAAATATAATAAAAAGACACAATATTACAATAGATTAATTTTAATCTGATGTCTAATAGGAATTGAGTTTTTTTCAAATAAATTTGAAAGATTATTATGATATTAGCCTTTATCTAAATTTTTGCATGATAGCATTTAACTTGATATCTCTTACATGAACTTGACACCCTCCATTTTAAGCAAACGTACATTTATACCATCTCAATGGCTTTCATAGAGATAGAAAGGTCAGGATGCATCTTTTTACAACGCTGATAGATGTAACTTAACTCTACATTTTCTCTCTTCAACTGGTTTTCCGCCTTCGTCTTTGTCTAGGTAGCATGATGTTTGACACTGGAGTTGCAATTATTTTGGACTTCTCCATATCAAATTATTTCAGCAGCTCTTTATAATATTTATTGTTATTTATCAATGTTGTCTTTTTAGTTTGATGAATTATAAGTCCTAAGAAGTATTTTAGTTTTCCCATTATTGAAACTTTGAACTCATTCTACATGATTTCAAAAAATTCCTTGCACAAGGATTCGTTAGTAGCATCGAAGATGATATCATCAACATAGATTTAAACTAATATAATATCATGCTCAACTTTCTTGATGAAAAGAGTTTTATCAACTTGTCCTCTTTAGAACTTGTTTTCAAGCAAGAATTTACTTAACTAGTCATATGATGCTCTAGGAACTTGTTTCAGATCGTATAGTTCTTTCTTAAGCTTGCAGACATGGTCTGGAAATGTTGGATTGATAAAACCAGGAGGTTGATCAACAGATACCTAATATTGGATGTAACCATATAGAAATTCACTTTTTATATCCATTTAAATTAATTTGAAATCCATGATGCATGAGAAAGCTAATAACATCTTTATGGCTTCTAATCTAGCTACAGAAGCATAGGTTTCATCAAAATATATAAACTCATGTTGATTGTTTCCTTTCGCAACGTGTCTGGCTTTATTTCTCAAATCATTGCATCTTCATCCAGCTTGTTGTGAAAGATCCATCAGGTTAAATGTCTAGATTAGCTTCAGCTTTGGGGAATTCAGACGTTTTTCGTTCAAATTGATTTAACTATTCCTGCATAACAATGGACCAATGTTCGTCGAATATGGTTTCTTTGATTCACGTTGGCTCAATTTGTGAAACAAAATCCACAAAGTTACATACCATATTGAGTGATCGTCTAGTGATGACTCTTTTGGATATATCTCCAATAACATTCTAGATCAGATGAATATCATTCTCGTTACAAAAAAACATCAAATTCCGCATTTTGAAACCAGCACTTGTATATATCTTTCTTTAATTAAATAAAAGTGAAAGGTGGTGGTGAATTCTGAAGAAATAAAATAATAGTCGGCGTTGAGAGTCGAATTGAAGAAAAATCAAATTATAAATCATGTAGGCGCATGAATTTAAAGATATCACTTCGGTTATTCGAAAGACTATAGTTTAACGAGACAAAAACGTCATTCAATTTATTAAAAAATAATAGTTGTCGAAGGGGGATAAAATCATATTCCAATAAAATATAAAATAATGTAATTAAACACTTGAGCTCGAGTGATAAACGAGTTCATGATAAAAAACGAAGATTTCGGAGAATGTCGAGTTTGATTTCTGATGTGAATAATGTGTAAGACCTATATTACAAGTTTATCCATTTGTTCACACAATTGAGTGACAGCGATATCGATAATAGATGGTTCAGCCGCTGTGAAGGCGAGTTCAATCATATCTTCGGAAAAGACTTCTTTAATAGCCACCTTCATCTCCATGGCAGTCATGGTTATTTGCCTCCTAGTTCTAACAATGTTTGAACATTTGTGTGAAAGCTTCAACATCATGTTATTTAATATATTGTTTACCATCTCAATGATAGATGTAACTATTGAAATTCACCTTCTTATTTTCTTGGTGTTTGTTCGATAATTTCTTCTCATTTGTCAAAATCACATTTGTAGCCATTGGAAACTTTTGAGGAATGGAGAGATGAATAGAGTTACAAAGTACTACATAAAATTAAACTAGCCTATTTATATGTTAATTTCTAAACAAATAATAGTGCACAAAAGATTTGAAACATTTATTATCATTTATGTAATTACTCTCACAAAAGATTTGGAATTCTAGAATTACAGAAAATAATTGATTTAAGATAAAATTAATTAGGAAATACAACTATAATGATTTATATTCCGAAAATAATGATATTCATTACTTACTCGTCTCTTTTCCCTCCAAATTTAATAATTTTATGATATTGTATCATAAAATATAAACAAATATAATATTAATTATTTCTTTAAATATAGACACAAATATTTAACCGAAAATCACGGCTCAATAACCCCCTTTTTTTTTTGTTTGTTAAGATATTTTTGTTTGACTACAAATTTATATCATATTAATTATTTCTATAAATATCGACATAGATATTTAAATAAATATAATAACAAGACATAATATTACAATAGATTAATTTTAGTATGATGTCTAATAGGATTTGAGTTTTTTTCAATTAGTTTTGAAAGGCTAGTATAATATATGCTTACGATAAATTCTTGAATGAGAGTATTTAACTTGACACCCTGACACTTTCTATTTTGAGCAAACATCATTTTATGCCCTTAGAAAATTTTTAGAAAATTTGAAATTTATAGTATGTTATAAAAAAATTTGAATTTATACTAGAAATTTTGTAAATTTATAGTTTTTTATTGCTCCAGTGAGACAGACATATACCGTAAATTTCAAACTTTTGGTAAAAACATATTGGAAATTTCAAATTTTCGATAAAACTATATTAAAATTTTCAAAAAATTCAGTTGAGATATATCGAAAATTATGTATTTTACGTAAACTGTTCAAAATTTCTGGTATGAACCCTGAATTTCCAAAAACATAAATTTTCAATATTCTTGACACAACGGCCTGGATAAATGGCTCGATAAAAAAATTATCACATATAATAGATACACATTTTTCCACAAAAGTTGTTCTACATACAAGATTATATAACAAATTAGGATATAACTTCCTAACTTCATCTTCTCAATGGCTAATTTGTCATGCATATGTTAATTCCCATGCTTTTACATCTTCAGAACAGTTTATTAATTAAATTCTATTAAACATTTATTTTGTTTTAGAATAGCAGTGCATTAAAATTCTATTAAATACGAATTCATATCAAGGTAATTAGGTTGGAAATGAGACGAGTCGAACTCCCTAGAGTTTGTTTTGACTCATTAAGAATTGGTTCATTTCAAATTTCAATTTTAGTTGGACACAGATTTTTTTTAAGCTCAAACTCGTTTCGTTATAAATTTACGAAACTTGATTCAGTTCGTTAGATTCATTTCATTAGGTTCAACACGTTTACTTCATGGACTTAAAAATTATTTTTTAAGTATATTTTTTAAATATATTTGACATTTTAAATTAATGTTTTTGAAATAAAATAAAAATTATCAGATTGAAGTTTAACTTTATCTCAAAAATTTACTAATTCAAAAATTACACAACTTTTAAAATGAATCGATAACTCTTTCTCTGATGCTAAAAGTTGACTCCAAAGTCAATCTTTAAACCTACTCGTAAAGACAATATAATATTTCTTATATATAATCGAGTTGACTCATGAACTTAACAAGTAGCAGTATGTATAGTTCAAGTTCTGCTCATTTTGTTAACGAACATAATTTTTTCTCATATTCAACTTATTTTGTTATGAACCTAATTCAACGATTTAATTGTCGAATCGAATTTTAAACTATTTTCGAGTTGGTTCGTTTCATTGTCAGTCTTAAAGGTAATTAAAACCGGAACCAATGTACTACAAGTTCAAGATTTTAAAGTTAGATAAACTCTGATAAAATCAATTATAAATAAATAAATATTTATGTTTATATATAACAATAATACTGCACAAGAGTAATTATATTTTAAAATGATATAAAAAATTTATTGATAATTTTATAATAATTAATAACTAATAATTAATAATTTATTTAATTTTAACAACCTTTTTTATTTTTTAAAATGTTATATTCTTTTTTATTATTAACAATGTAGTTAATTCTATAATTAATTAATTAATTCTAATTTTTACACAAAAAAGTAAGTAAAATTTTAAACTTAAATATACTAGATCAATAGTCTATTTATATACATGTCTAAAATAAAATATATAAGAGGTTCAATCTTGTTCTAAAATAAACGTAAACTTAAACTAGTCTATTTATATGTTGATATCTAAACAAATAAATAAAGATATTTTTGTTAGTGCGTGAAACACTTTTATTGAGGGAGCATTTTACTTTGCGGTCAATGAGAGGGAGCATTTTACTTTGGGGTCTTTCTTTTTTATGAGCAACACACCCTTGTGAGAGACACACCATATACTCACCAAAACCTTAAGGTGATAGGTGTGGGGATTCTCTCACTTATAAATACTCAAGTTTTCACATTCCTAACCAATGTGGAACTTCCCTACACTACTCACACTTGTAATTCTTTTTCAACATGAGCAATCTCATTCAATTGAATCCTAACAAATCCACATCATCATATAATAACAGCAACACATCATAAATTAGTAATCATGAAACAACAACAACAACAACAAGAATCATGCTTCAAAGAAATAACAACTACAACATATAACACCTAGTTGTACCAAAATAACACCAAATAACATGAATCATCACAAAAAGCATATACCAAGAAGTAGAACATGCATTATAACTAATTTTCCATAATCAAAGCAAAACACATAAACCCTAATTTTCTCATTTCATGCAAATTCTTCCCCAAATGCTAAACTAAATAGAACCCACCTTGATAGATGAAGAAGATGAGAGGTGTGAGATGGCATGATGACCCAAGCTTCTTCTTCTCTTTTCCCAAGTTTTCCTCTTCTTTCTCCTCTTCTTCTCATATTATTTCTTACTAACGTTCTTCTCCTTTTTTCTTCTTTTTATTCTCTTCCCTTTTATTTCTCTTACTAACAAAGTTGGAAAAATAAAGGCAAGGCATAGAGATGACAAATATCTAGGTTGGGATATTTTTCTCTTAGCACATATTACCATTTAAATGTTACCCCAAATATACTTCTTTGACTAATTAGTAAAGACTGAGCTAAAAAGACTCCACGTGCGTTTTAGTGTGAGAAAGTCCAACTTCTCTCTAGAATGCTTAATGTGGTTCCCCCCTTTTTGTGTCACAAATTAGGGTTCCCCCATCCTCTTGTTAGGATTTCTTTCCCCCTTTTGTGTTAAGGTCCTGACGGCGTATCGTCTTCCCCCCCCCCCCCCCCCCCCAATTTTTCTGGTTTTTACTTTCTTTTGTCTCAACCTTTATCATGAAAAAATGGAGATCGATTACATTGTCCAAGGAGGAAGAACAAGGAGTAATAGCTGTAACGCCCCGAATTAATTAAAATATTTATTTAATTAATTTTATTATAGAATTGTGTGAATACTGTGATTTTGGATGGCATTGATGAAAATTATAATCTATGTGAAGTTTGGAAGTATTTTGAGAATTTTGGAGCAATAATTAATTAGAATTGTTTAATTAGAAAAATAGAGTAGAATTGCAGTTGGATGAGGGTAAGGGTAATTTTGTCAAATGTGGAGGTTTAGTGAGGGAAATAGAGGAAAATCATAAAAGAGACTTAAGGGTTTATACAGAGGAAGAAAGGTTTGAAAAACTGATTGTTGCATTGCGTTTGGAAAGGAGGCAGAGAGAATAGAGAAGCAGTTAGGACTTTGACGAATTGCAGAGGAAGGATTGAAGAACACAAAGAAAATCAAGGCTAAGAATTTACTCAGGTATGGGGAGTGAAATTGTATTATTATAATTGATTTAAGTTTGAGGTAATTTGTAGAATGTTTGAACAATCAATCGATGATGAATTGTGATGAGGGTTTAAGTAGATTAAACAGAAAAAATTTCGATTGGTATAAAATATCGAGGACCTGATAAATGATTGAATCAAGTGAATTATGGAAACTCTGTATGTGAATTGTTATTTGGAATTGTACTGGAATCATTGGTGGATTGAAAAAGGAAGGGAATAGTTAAAAGAAAAAAAAAGAGATTGTGGTAAAGTGGCACCAGCCACTCACTATGTGTGGCGCCAGCCACTATGTCTTAGAAGGGTGGCGCAAGCCACTAAGCAATGTGTGGCGCCAGCCACAAGGTGGAAAGCGTGGTGCAAGCCACTAGTGCAAGGTGTGGTGCCAGACACCCTTGTTTTAGTGGAATTTTATTTTAAATCTTAGAAAAATCGTAACTTTTGTTTTATGAATTCATTTTTGATGTCGTTTGAAGCTATGGAAAGGTAATGGAACAAGCTATAACATGGTAAAATAAAATAAATCATATAGTGTAATCCTATAATGGAAATTGATAGGTTAAAACGATGAGTATCATGTGTTGATATACCAGTAAGTTACATGTCTGTGTGAAATAGCAGAATTTTATCTAGCAGTGATTTAGTTGATATTAGTGATAATGAAATGATAATATTATGATGATGATGGAGAGATTATGAGGTTTGATATGCTATCATAATGTATTGATGTTTTGTGATGAAATTGTCAGTGGATGTGTTGTGTGTGAAATCTCTGATTTATGCCTGGAAGTGACTTTTGGTGTGGATTATATTAACATGCTACTGTTTGATCATGATATGTGTGTTATGTTATATGTTAATATTACATGATAGTTTTGATGATGATGATACTGTGTTGACTGTGATGATGATGTTCTGCTGTGTGTGATGAATTATGGTGATTGATTTTATGAATGATGATGGGTTTGACTAGCAGTGGTCGTGTTTTATGAATTATTACGCTTCATGCATTCATAGCATATCTTTAGGACGAATTGTCCAGTGAAGTTTGCAGGATGATATCCAGTGAAGTCGTAGGACTTATAGTCCAGTGATGGCCTTAATCCCATAGTGTGGATTAAGTGCAAATTATGATGTGCTCTGGTTCCGTGATGACTTTTGCGTTGATATTTTTCATGACTGGTGGCATTGCATCATATTTGTTTCCGTGATGACTTTTGCGTTGATTTTGACTTGTGCTAAATTTTATGATTACATGCTGTTATGAATAAATGAGTTATGAACAAAGTGCTGTTATGAATTATATGTTATCATGAATACATGTTGCTATGTTATTGTTGTTTAAATAATTATAACTACTATATCACTTACTTATATCTTTTATAATGATTATAATTTACTCACCCTGCCTCTTGAATGTTTCCCCTATCTGGGCAACGCGCAGGTGATCCGGAGTAGCATTTAGACGCATTGAAGATTTAGATTTGGAGTTAATTATTTTATTTCCATGGATTAGAAGGTGTCTTGCTCTGATATATGTAACACCAGGGTTTGGGACCGTCTGATCGGAACAACTGTGTAATTTTCCTTCTGTTTGGTTATTATTGAAGATTTATATATTGTTTCCATGAATTTTTATAGATGCTGAATTTTTGAGTTACTGTTTGATGAAATTATGATGAAGTATTTTAATAAAGAACTAGAGACTAAATTTTCCGTTGTGAAGTTTAATTTAAATGCTTAATTTTTCTTGGAGAATAATAATTATGAAATTTTTGAGAACCCCATGTTACAGAGCAGGAATATATTTATGATGTGACTTTATGAAATGAAATGTGACACCCTTTTTGTGAAGATACTCTGATTATTTATTTAAATTATTGTGTAAAAATATCGTGGGGTAGAAGGGTTACATTAGTGGTACCAGAGCAGGTCGGTCTGTACGGCCAGGTTGTTGAGTCTATAGTGTCTAACAGTAGAATTACTATGGAATTAGTTTCTGACCATTCTGACTGTTTTTATGTTGAACAGAACAATGGCTGGAAGGAATGATGCTACACTTGCTGCTGCTCTGCAGGCTGTTGCTCAGGCTGTGCAACAACCCCATGCTGGTGAGAATGATGGGTCCCGCGTGTTGGAGACGTTTCAGAGGAATAAGCCACCTACTTTTGAAGGTCGATATGATCCCGATGGAGCACAGGATTGGCTCAAGGAGATTGAGAGGATCTTTCAACTCATGGATTATTCTGAGGCGCAGAAAGAGCGTTTTGGGACGCATATGCTGGTGAAGGAAGCTGATGACTGGTGGGTCGAGACTCGTCATAGGTTGATGGCAGCAGGTGAAGCTATTACTTGGGCTGTGTTCAGCGGGGAATTTTTGAGGAAATATTTTCCTGAGGATGTGCGCGGGAAGAAGGGAATCGAATTCCTAGAGCTGAAGCAAGGGAATTCAACTGTGAATGAATATGCTGCGAGATTTGTGGAACTGGCAAAGTATTATCCACATTAAAATGAGGCAACTGCTGAATTCTCAAGGTGCGTCAAGTTCGAGAATGGTTTGCGTCCAGAGATCTAACGGGCAATTGGGTATCAGAAGATTCGTAGGTTTGCAGACTTGGTGGATAGTTGTAGAATCTATGAGAAAGATAACAAAGCTCATTCGGCTCACACTACAAGAGTTTGAGTGAGAAAAGAGGAAAACAACATCAAGATCGTAGGAAGCCTTACGATGCTGATAAGGGAAAGAAGAAAGCATATGAGGGGAAAAGAACGAGTGGGGGAGGAGCTCCCGCTTCTATCACATGCTACAGGTGTGGTGAACGAGGTCACCGTTCCAATGAATGTGAGAATAAGGTGCTGAGGTGCTACAATTGTGGCAAAATGGGTCATCATGCCCCTGAATGCAAGAATGATGGTCCAACTTATTTCAATTATGGTGAACAGGGTCATATCAGTACCCAGTGTCAGAAGCCATAGAAAGAGGTTGCTGCTAAGACCAATGGTAGAGTGTTTGCTCTGAGTGGGACGGAGAACTCCAAGAAGGACAACTTGGTTCGAGGTACTTGTTTTATTAATGATGTTGAGCTGATTGCTATTGTTGATATTGGTGCTACGCATTCGTTTATTTCGCTTGAGTATGCTAATAGGTTGGGTTTGAAATTATCTGATATGAATGGTAGTATGGTGATAGAGACGCCTGCTAATGGTTCAGTTACTACTACCTGTGTGTGTTTGAAATGCCCTCTGACCATTTATGGAAGGAGTTTTTGGATGGATTTGGTGTGCTTGCCCTTGCACCAAATTGATGTTATCCTTGGAATGAATTGGTTGGAATTCAACTACGTTCATATCAATTGTTATGCTAAGACGGTGGAGTTTCCTACATTTGGTGATAACGGTGAGTTGATGTTTTTGTCTGCTAAGCAAGTGGGTGAACTTCTAGAAGATGAAGCCTTGATGTTCGCAATGTTTGCGTCACTGCAAGTTGATCGTGATGTTACAAATGTTGAACTACCTGTTGTCCGTGAATTTTCTGATGTATTCCCGGATGACATAAGTGATTTGCCGCCAGAGCGTGAAATAGAGTTTGCAGTGGATTTGGTATCAGGCACAAGTCCGATGTTGATGGCTCCATATCGGATGTCAGCTTCCGAGTTAAGTGAATTGAAGAAGCAACTAGTAGAGTTATTAGAGAAGAAGTTTATGTGACCAAGTGTTTCTTCGTGGGGTGCTCCGGTGTTGTTGGTTAAGAAGAAAGATGGTAGTATGAGATTGTGTGTCGACTACATACAACTAAATAAAAT
Source organism: Lathyrus tuberosus (assembly GCA_022829125.1). Lineage (NCBI taxonomy): Eukaryota > Viridiplantae > Streptophyta > Magnoliopsida > Fabales > Fabaceae > Lathyrus > Lathyrus tuberosus. The sequence continues at coordinate 4,446,945 of JALAZF010000487.1, read as the reverse complement.
AACTATCAAGAATAAGTATCCACTTCCGAGGATCGACGACTTGATGGATCAGCTAGTGGGAGCTTGTGTATTCAGCATGATTGATTTGATATTTGGTTATCATCAGATTCATGTTAAACCAGATGATATTCTGAAGACGACTTTTAGGACAAGATATGGTCACTATGAATACACTATAATGTCATTCGGTGTGTCCAATGAACCTGGTGTGTTCATGGAATGTATGAATCGAATTTTTCACGAGTACCTGGATAAGTTTGTTGTGGTTTTTGTCGATGAGATTTTGATATACTCGAAATCATAAGAAGAGCACGCAGAGCATTTGAAGATTGTGCTGCAAGTATTGAGAGAGAGGAAGTTATATACGAAACTGTCGAAATGTGAGTTCTGGTTGAAGGAAGTAAGTTTCCTTGGCCATGTAATTTCAAGTAGTGGAATTGTTGTGGATCCCACGAAGATTGATGTTGTGTTGCAATGGGAGACTCCGAAATCTACTACTGAAATCCGAAGTTTTCTTGGATTGGCAGGTTATTATCGCAAGTTTAATGAAGGCTTTTCTAAGTTGGCTTTCCCTTTAACGCAACTGACGCGGAAGGGTCAAGCATATGTGTGGGATGTGGCTTGTGAGGAGAGTTTTGTGGAATTAAAGAAGAAGTTGACGACCGCTCCAGTATTGATTTTACCTAATCCAAATGAGTCCTTTGTGGTATATTGCGATGCATCGAAGATGGGTCTTGGTGGAGTGCTAATGCAGAATGGACAGGTTGTTGCTTATGCGTCGAGACAACTAAGATTTCATGAAAGGAATTATCCTACACATGATCTAGAGTTGGAAGTTGTAGTGTTCGTACTGAAAATTTGGCGACATTATCTTTTTGGTTTGAGGTTCGAAGTGCTCAGCGATCATAAAAGCTTAAAGAATTTGTTTGATCAAAAGGAGTTGAATATGAGATAGAGAAGGTGGCTTGAATTATTGAAGGATTATGCTTTCGATTTGAATTACCATCCTGGAAAAGCAAATGTAGTGGCTGATGCGTTGAGTAGGAAGTCGTTGCATATGTCAATGCTTATGGTGCGTGAGTTGGAATTGATTGAGCAGTTTAGAGACATGAGTTTAGTGTGTGAAGCCAATTATGATAGTGTAAAATTGGGAATGTTGAAGCTGACTAGTAATATTCTTGAAGAAATTCGAGCAGGTCAAAAATCCGATTTGAAGCTGGTGGATCAGTTGGCGTTGATTAACCAAGGTATTGGTGGGGAGTTCAAAATTGATGAAAATGGTGTGATAAGATTCGGAGATCGAGTGTGTATTTCGGATAGTCCTGAACTTAAGAAGAGTATTCTTGAAGAAGGACATAGAAGTGGGTTGAGTATTCATCCCGGTGCTACGAAAATGTATCAAGACTTGAAGAAGTTGTTTTGGTGGGCTGGAATGAAAAAGGACGTTGCAGAATTTGTTTATGCTTGCTTGACTTGTTAGAAGTCAAAAATTGAACATCAGAAGCCTCCGGGTTTGATGCAACCGCTGAGCATTCCCGAATGGAAGTGGGATAGCATTTCGATGGATTTTGTGACGGGTTTGTCGAGGACTGCGAAGGGTAATGATTCTATTTGGGTAATAGTGGATAGGTTGACTAAGTCGGCTCATTTCTTGCCGATGAAGATCAGTCATCCTATAAAGAGGTTAGCCGAGCTGTATATCGATGAGATTGTGCGATTGCATGGAATACCGCCGAGTATCGTATCGGATAGAGATATGCATTTTACGTCAAAATTTTGGAAAGGTTTACAAGATGCTCTGGGTACTAAGTTGAGGTTAAGTACTACTTATCATCCGCAGACAAATGGACAGACTGAGAGGACTATCCAATCCTTGGAAGATTCGTTGAGAGCTTGCGTGTTAGACCAAGGAGGAGCTTGGGACGACCATTTGCCTTTGATTGAATTTACTTACAACAATAGTTTTCACACGAGTATCGGTATGACACCGTATGAGGCGTTGTATGAGAGGAGGTGTAGGACACCGTTGTGTTGGTATGAGTCAGGCGAGAGTGCTGTGCTCGGACATGAAATTGTGCGAGAGACGACTGATAAGATTAAGATGATTCAAGAGAGAATGAAAGCTTTGCAGAGCCATCAGAAGAGTTATCATGATAAGCGAAGAAAGGAACTGGAGTTTTAAGTGGGTGATCATGTGTTTCTGAGAGTTACGCTGATAACTGGTGTCGGTAGAGCTTTGAAGTCGAGAAAACTTACACCGCGATTTATTGGTCCATATCAGATTTCAGAGAAGATCGGTGAAGTGGCGTATCAGATTACTTTACCACCGTCACTTGTGAACCTTCATGATGTGTTTCATGTGTCTTAAATGAGGAAATATATTCCGGATCCTTCGCATGTGATTCAAATGGATGACGTACAGGTGCGAGATAACTTAACTGTCGAAGCATCGCCAGTGCGAATCGAAGGTCGGGAAATGAAGCAATTGCGAGGCAAGGATATTGCCTTAGTGAAGGTACTGTGGGGTGGACCAGCTAGAGACAATTTGACTTGGGAACGCGAGGATCAGATGAAAGAGTCATACCCGTTCTTGTTTGCATCAAGTAATTTTTTAGGGCAAAAATTCTTTTAAGTGAGGGAGAGTTGTAACGCCCCGAATTAATTAAAATATTTATTTAATTAATTTTATTATAGAATTGTGTGAATAATATGATTTTGAATGGCATTGATGAAAATTATAATCTATGTGAAGTTTGGAAGTATTTTGAGAATTTTTGAGCAATAATTAATTAGAATTGTTTAATTAGAAAAATATAGTAGAATTGGAGTTGGATGAGGGTAAGGGTAATTTTGTCAAATGTGGAGGTTTAGTGAGGATGTTGTACCCCAAATTTTACCATCAGATTCGTATGATCATTTTCATATAATTTTTTTATCGGCCATTTTTCGCATCTTTTGTTAAACATTCCATTAATCATAGTCACGCATTTCATCTCGCATAATACCCAATTTATCAGCCAGATTAAATTTTTGGAATTACAGCCGAATCAGTCAAACTAAAAGTCAGTTCCGATTAATTTCAAAATTTGACCAAACGCTGTATTTTTCCGAATTGTATATTTTGCGCTGATCATTTTGGTATATTCATTTTATTTTTTTTGAACACTTCGATACCGATTCAATTATTCATTTTTTACCGCTTTTAATTCTCTTTTTTTATTAATAATTATATCAATTAATCAATTTGTTTCATTCTGAGAATACTTCCGTCCTGCGAGAATTCGCTACGGTGGGGGGTTTTCATTCTGAGTCCTATGGTTTGGGCGACCTTTCTAGGGACCACCTTGTTGTGTCTAGATCACACCAGTGAGGGGGATATAGGTTTTGCAGGAAACCAAGCCACTTCATACCTTTGTTCTCTCACACATATCAGATGTTGCACCGACACAGAACTATATGTGCAGATATCCAGATTGTTCAGATTTGATTTTCCAGACTGTGCTGGCTTCTTGTTCTTGTGTGCATATTATTTCATCATGTAAATTGATTTTTGCATGTGCATTTCCAGGTTATTCTAAGACTCATTCTTTGTTGACATTATCATAGAGATGAGTACTGGTTGCCGAGGCATCTTTAGCTACAAGTTTGTGGAGCCCAAGCTGAATACTTTGAGAGGTTTAGCATCCTGTGTGGTTGAAGATAACAAAGGGGTATTCAAAGATAGTTATGGTAATCTGTTGGCCATCCTCAACAATGAAGTTAACGTCACTTCATTCATACACTGGCTCAGTTCTATGATCCGCTACTTAGGTGCTTCACATTTCAAGATTATCAGCTAGCACCTACACTCGAGGAATATGTTTATATCTTGGGGGTTGAGATCAAGAGACAGGTTCCTTTTGTCTACACTAGTGGTTTCCCGAAGTTTCCTCTTATTTCTGATGCTCTCTGCATTAGTAAAAAGGATGTGGAGTCTAATCTCAAGACCAAAGGGGTTTGCTTCGAAGTTCTTGGTTGACAAAGCCACTTCTTTTGCTGCAGATGGAAACTGGAAGGCTTTTAACACCGTTCTTGCTTTACTGATATATGGGATTGTCTTGTTTCTGAACATGGAGGATTTCGTAGATCAGGCTACCATCAGTATTTTCTTGTCCAAGAACCCTGTTTCGACACTTCTTGCTGATACCTATCATTCTATTCATTCGAGGAATGAAAAGAAGAAGGGAACCATTGTCTGTTGTGCTCCTCTGTTGTACCGATGGTTCATGTCTCACCTTCTGCAGAAGGGTCCCTTTGTTGAGAATAAGGGTAATCTTAAGTGGTCTCAATGGATTGTGTCTCTTACTGCTAATGACATCTCTTGGTATTCTCGAGTCTACGACGATACTAAGATTATTCTTCATTTCCCTGGATGTCCATCCTTTTGTTTCAAACCTTTTATTGGATGTCCATCCTTTTGTTTCAAACCGGTCCTCAATGGAGATCAGGTTTTCTTTCTGGTTTCATGCCCAGCAAGAATGTATCTTTCTTTCCCACAGTGTCGTCCGGTCACATATGGACCTGTCGTCCATTTCCCTGGATCTTTCCCCAGTGGAGAATACTTCTCTGGCTCCTATATCCAGTGAGGATCTGTAGGGTTTCCCTCTTCTTTTTCTATCCTCGGTGTTTCATCAGAGTCTCCCCAGTGAGTCTCTTTTGTTGGTTAGCCTGTATCCTCAGTGAGTTTTCCTCGTGGATACTAACCTTTATCCTTCCCAAGTGTTGCTCACCTGTGTTTGTTTGCTCTCATTGTCGTCTGTGTTTCTGCACTTTCTTGCCATCATATTACCATACTAGAAGTTCATGACATGTCAGCATCTGCATGTCCGTCGCCTGTCCTTAGCATCTGCATTCCATCTAAGGGCAAAATTTTCGGTTTGCTATATTTAAATACTTTTTCACCTTGATGCCCCGAGGATTTTCATCTCTCATGTCATCTGGTGAAGATATTTAAATAGGGGCAACTGTTGTACCCCAAATTTTACCCTCAGATTCGTATGATCATTTTCATATCATTTTTTTATCGGCCATTTTTTGCATCTTTTGTTAAATATTCCATTAATCATAGTCGCACATTTCATCTCGCATAATACCCAATTTATCAACCAGATTAAATTTTTGGAATTACAGCCGAATCAGTCAAACTACAAGTCAATTCCGATTAATTTCAAAATTTGACCAAACGCTGTATTTTTCCGAATTGTCTATTTTGCGCTAATCATATTGGTATATTCATTTTATTTTTTTTGAACACTTCGATACCGATTCAATTATTCGTTTTTTACCACTTTTAATTCTTTTTTTATTAATAATTATATCAATTAATCAATTTTATTTTCAGATTATTTATTTCATAGTTTATTTTATTTATTTTCACTTTATTTACTTTATCTTTATTTTTTAATATTTAATTCTTGCTAATGTTTAGAAACGTGTTTATTAAGATTTAGGAGGTACCTTTCCTTTTGCTGTACAATCTATAGACTAAGACATAGTCTTTTTTTCCTATCACTGAACCAAAGCCTGCTACACGCTTCCTCCGACACTTTCCCTCCTTCCATCAACCAACAACAGCAACTTACAACCTCCAACCGACGGACCGTGCACGGCATCTCCGAGCAGCTCCGACAACTTCCAGCATCACTCTCAACACGTTTCCAACGGGCTTAACCAGTTTCCGATAACAACAACGGTAACAATTTCGTTTCGGTAACCTTGTGTTTCAATTTATTTTGCATTCTTTTCAGGCTGTTTTGAACTTTTCTCGTAGTATTGTTGCGTATTTGTTCATGATTGTTTCATACTGAAGTTGCTGCATTTCTCATGTTCATCTTTTGGACAAAGAAGGGCACACATTTTGTTTTAGTTAAATTTGAAACTCAAGTTTAGTTACTGCACTAGGTTTCATATATATTTCTTTTTTAACATGTTATAACCCTTTCATTATAAGCACTTTTTTATTAATTATAATATATTAGTTGTAAATAGTTTTTAATGATATAGTAGTTACGTTTTTTATAATATATTAATTTTTCATTACAAGTTTAGTTACGCTTTTTTTTCTCTTTCTTCTAAATAATTTTTTTTTTTCAATTTAAAATTTGTATATACTTTTGTCTTTTTGTTTTATAATATATACACTTATTTTCTTTAGTTATATAAATATTTTCTTTATTTTTATTTGTTTTCTTATACATACCTATATAATGCAACGTTTTATCCTTTACATATATATATAGAGAGACTTTTTTATAGTTATAATATATATTTGTCGTATATGCTTGCGTTACGACGATGGCTTGCTCGATTTTGTTTATTATTTTTCTTGCAGACGTCTATTTGCTTTATGAGCTTAGTAAATCCAGTTAATGCTTGTATAGAGATTCTAATTATGAGGCTGGACGGTGGAATTTGGTTTCGTTGTAAATATGATGAAATTCTAGTGTTGGCACTTAGTTTATCATTAATAAAAATGATCTCTATTTAATTCCTAAGGGTTGGTCTAGTGGTGGAGGCTTGGGTCTTGAGAGTGTGTTTCTCTCAAGGTCTTAGTTTCGAATCCTGTTATGTGCAATCAACTCTTGTGTGGGCCAGTCCATACAGAACTTTGCTCCGGCTTTAAACGGGGCCTCCGCAAGTGGGCGGTGGGATTGGTCCCTCCAGAACTTTGCTCTGGCTTTAAATGGGGCCTCCGCAAGTGAGCGGTGAGATTGGTCCCTCTTAGATTAGTCGGTCGCAAAGTCGGATACCAAAATTAAAAAAAAAAAAAATCTCTATTTAACTTGTTGGTTTTCAAATAATACATATATAAAAATAAAAATAAAAAAACACTTGTAAACCATTTATTCTATTTATTTTCTTTCTTTCTTAAAATTTTCTTATTTTCTAATTTTAATTAGTTAGTTGATACTATAAGAATACCAAAAATATTTCAAACTTTTTTTTTTATATATTCTCTTTCTAGTTTAGTTGTTTATTAAATATTAAAAAATGTAAAAAATATGTTGTTAATTATTAATTGATTTAAATATTTTTATTTAATATTGATTAATTAAATTATTAGTTAATCTCATTAAATATTAATATTTAATTTGATTAATAACTTTTGTGATCCGATTTCATTTTCTTTTCGAGCTCGTTTTTTTATTTATTTTTGGGCCTATGATATTAAAAGGCCATGTTTTTTATTGATTTATTTCACTAAAAAAATCGTGACGACTATGAGGCCGTTTTTTGTTTATTTTATCGGTCGATGAAAATCTAAATCCTTATTTAGATGAGACCGACATTATTTTCACTTTGAGCCCATTTTCTTTATATTTTTTTGGGCCGATGATAGCATAAAATCATGACTTGTTGATCCATCTCGAACAATGAAGTCTTGATAAATATGAGGCCACTGTTTTTATTTTTATTGGTCGATGAAAGTCAAATATCATAGATTATCGTTTCCTCGATTAAATCTTGATTAAGACGAGACCTTTACCTTTTCTTTTCGTGTGGAACGATTTCATTGGAGAATGATCATCAATATCATTTCTCTATCGTGTCTTAACACAAAGACCGAATTGTGCATCCTCCTATAGTATGGTCTTCCTCATAGACCGTGCTACGATGGTTTAGCACTACATTGGACCCTTTACCCTATGCTCTTGGAGTTGACATTTTGATTCTCGGTGATCACTCGGCTCGCCAGTAGCTCACCAATCTTAGAGAGGAAGATTTCGTTGTGCACTATATTCTGGTTAGATCTTTCCTTCTCTCACTTTTTATTGCCTTCTTGATGCATGTATATATATGTGTGTTTGATTGTGTTTTTCGAGCATTTTTGCATGATTGAGCATAATACCATGTATATACTGTCATTCTTTGATTTGTTATTACATTTAGATCATTTGACTTTGATACACTGTATATATCATATTCATTCTTGACCCTCCTTCCAAAGAAAAGTTCTTACTGTGACTCCTTAGTCAACAAACCATTCCCATGTTACCCTTAGCCTCCTAAGAGCCATTTCCCCCCATAGTTTAGTAACAGGATGAAGTTATCATGAACTCCATGTGATGAGAACTCACTTTACCTTTTATTCAGACTTACAGAGTTATCATGAACTCTGTGTGATTCTCACTATCATGAGAACTCACTTCTCCCCTTCATAACGTAGACTTAGAGAGTTATCATGGACTCTACATGAGCTCATGCTCATTCCCTTTGGAATGTTAGCCATAGCCAATAATTCCTTTTCTTTCACTCTTAGCTAGGTGAACTATGGTTGCTCTGATTCTTTAGTCAGATACGTAGGCACAAGATGCGACGTCTTGGCGAGCAAAACTTTGTACATATCCTTAGGTCTTTACCTTAGTACCGATTCCTTTTTAGCAAGCAAAACATAACATAACACGAACTTAACAAGAGGTTCCTGTATAGTACTACAGATACTTAGGGTGCTAATACCTTCCCTTTGTATAACCAACCCCCGAACCTTAGATCTCCTCCCTTTAGGTTTTTCTAACGATCTTGAACCTTTCCTTTGGATAAATCAAAGTCGGTTGTAAAAAAAATGATGCAAGTTAACTAATAGTTTGTTATCCGATTTTCACCGCAACAGAGGACAATAGAGGAAAATCATAAAAGAGACTTAAGGGTTTATATGGAGGAAGAAGGGTTTGAAAAACTGACTGTTGCATTGCGTTTGGAAAGGAGGCAGAGAGAATAGAGAAGCAGTTAGGACTTTGAGGAATTGCAGAGGAAGGATTGAAGAACACAAAGAAAATCAAGGCTAAGAATTTACTCAAGTATGGGGAGTGAAATTGTGTTATTATAATTGATTTAAGTTTTAGGTAATTTGTAGAATGTTTGAACAATCAATCGATGATGAATTGTGATGGGGGTTTAAGTAGATTAAACAGAAAAAATTTTGATTGGTATAAAATATCGAGGACCTGATAAATGATTGAATCAAGTGAATTATGAAAACTCTATGTGTGAATTGTTATTTGGAATTGTACTGGAATCATTGGTGGATTAAAAAAGGAAGGGAATAGTTAAAAGGAAAAAAAAAAGAGATTGTGGTAAAGTGGCATCAGCCGCTCACTATGTGTGGCGCCAACCACTATGTCTTAGAAGGGTGGCGCAAGCCACTAAGCAATGTGTGGTGCCAGCCACAAGGTGGAAAGGGTGGCGCAAGCCACTAGTGCAAGGTGTGGTGCCAGCCACCCTTGTTTTAGTGGAATTTTATTTTAAATCTTAGAAAAATCGTAACTTTTGTTTTATGAATTCATTTTTGATGCCGTTTGAAGCTATGGAAAGGTAATGGAACAAGCTATAACATGGTAAAATAAAATAAATCATATAGTGTAATCCTATAATGGAAATTGATAGGTTAAAACGATGAATATCCTGTGTTGATATACCAGTAAGTTACATGTCTGTGTGAAATTGCAGAATTTTATCTAGCAGTGATTTAGTTGATATTAGTGATAATGAAATGATAATATTATGATGATGATGGAGAGATTATGATGTTTGATATGCTATCATAATATATTGATGTTTTGTGATGAAATTGCCAGTGAGTGTGTTGTGTGTGAAATCTCTGATTTATGCCTGGAAGTGACTTTTGGTGTGGATTATATTAACATGCTACTGTTTGATCATGATATGTGTGTTATGTTATATGTTAATATTACATGATAGTTTTGATGATGATGATACTGTGTTGACTGTGATGATGATGTTCTGCTGTGTGTGATGAATTATGGTGATTGATTTTATGAATGATGATGCGTTTGACTAGCAGTGGTCGTGTTTTGTGAATTATTACGCATCATGCATTCATAGCATATTTTTAGGACGAATTGTCTAGTGAAGTTTGCAGGATGATATCCAGTGAAGTTGTAGGACTTATAGTCCAGTGATGGCCTTAATCCCATAGTGTGGATTAAGTGCAAATTGTAATGTGCTCTGGTTCCCAGCGGGAACCGATCCTATTGGTGGGGATCCTTGGAGTTTGAAGATGACTAAGTCATCAGTGAAGTTTCGGTACCGCATGCATGTTGCATTTCATGACTGGTGGCACTGCATCATATTTGTTTCCATGATGACTTTTGAGTTGATTTTGACTTGTGCTACATTTTATGATTACATGCCGTTATGAATAAATGAGTTATGAACAAAATGCTGTTATGAATTATATGCTATCATGAATACATGCCGCTATGTTATTTTTTTAAAATAGTTATAACTACTATATCTCTTATATCTTTTATAATGATTATAATTTACTCACCCTGCCTGTTGAATGTTTCCCCTATCTGGGCAACGCGCAGGTGATCCGGAGTATCATTTAGACGCATTGAAGATTTAGATTTGGAGTCAATTATTTTATTTCCATGGATTAGAAGGTGTCTCGCTCTGATATATGTAACACCGGGGTTTAGGATCGTCTGATCGGAACAACTGCGTTATTTTTCTTCTGTTTGGTTATTATTGGAGATTTATATATTGTTTCCATGAATTTTAATAGATGCTTAATTTTTGAGTTACTGTTTGATGAAATTACGATGAAGTATTTTAATAAAGAACTTGAGACTAAATTTTCCGTTGTGAAGTTTAATTTAAATGCTTAATTTTTCTTGGAGAATAATAATTATGAAATTTTTGAGAACCCATGTTACGGAGCAGGAATATATTTATGATGTGACTTTATGAAATGAATTGTGACACCTTTTTTGTTAAGATACTCTGATTATTTATTTAAATTATTGTGTAAAAATGTCGTGGGGTAGAAGGGTGTTACAATAGCAGCGGAGAATGAGATTCAAGAAGGCGATTCTTTCCAATGAACTCTTGCTGGAAAAGTATGGACATAGTGTGGCGTTAACTTAAGAGTGTTCAAATCCACGACGCTGAACGCTTGGAGATTGAAGAACCCGGTGGAGATCCAAGATCTGAGTAAGAATCTTTTCATCTTCAAGTTTTCATCAAAAAGAGATCTGGAGTATTTCCTGAAGAGTGGCCCATGGAGTTTTGATAGATCATTGCTGGTGTTGAACCGTATCTCTGGTGAGGAACAACCTTCACATATGAACATGCATTTCGCTTCATTCTGGGTTAGAATATATGAGCTCCCTTTGAAGTTGTGAACAGAAGGCATGGCGAGGAAAATAGGAAACATTGTCGGAAAATATGAAGAGATGGATACCAAAGAAGTTCATCGTAACAGAAGGTTTTTGCGAATCAGATTAAGCATCAACCTGAAAACCCCTTTGAAGAGAGGAACACTGGTGAAATTCAAAGAAAAAAATATGCGTGTTCACTTCAAATATGAGAGGCTTCCAGCATTTTTTTTCATGTGCGGAAAGATTGGTCACCAAATTAAGGATTGCGAGACGATAGAGGATTTGAACGAGGGAGGTTTTGAAGATATTGAAGAAAATGACTTGTCCTTTGGTCAATGGCTGAGAGCTTCCCCACTGCCAAAGATAGGAGAAGAAACCAATAAACGAGATTCTAGATCGAGTACTTATAGCAAGAAGTTATTCAATATCTCCTCCAGCCATAGTCGTTGTGAGCCAAAAGGAAAAAGTAGGGTTGAGGAGGCGGAAGTTCAACAAGTTTCAGAGGGGAAAGGAAAGAATGATGAAAATCCTAAAACAAAGAATGCAAAGAAGAACAAACAAGCTGAAATTGAGACGGTTGCAGAATCCCTTGGAGCTGTGGTGATTTCGCCAGAAAACGTGGTTACTACTGTTACAAGTGAAGGACCTACATTACCAAAGAGGAAATGTACAAGGAAAACAGGCCCGAAAGTAGGAGGGACGTCTCAAAGTAAAACACCTAAGGGGACGAAGGCGAAGCGACAGTTGGTGGATATGATGATTAAGGAGGGCTATGTGGAGGAATGCATTGGAGGAGACAAGAAGAGGAAACAAGAGGAGGGAGAGACAAAGACTCAAAACAAGCTTCCAGAGGTGGTGTTGGTCAACCGACACCGCCTAGAACAATGAAAACCCTAAGTTGGAACTGCAGGGGCTTGGGGAGCCGTCGTGCAGTTCGAGGCCTTACGAGGCTTCTTCGTCAGGAGAACCCCCATCTAGTTTTTCTGATGGAAACTAGATTAAAGTCTGAGGAATTTTCAAAAGTAATTCAGAAGCTTAAGTTCAAGAATTCTGTGGTGGTGGATTGTAGAGGTTCTAGAAAAGATAGAGCTGGCGGGTTGTGTTTGATGTGGTCAGATTTGGTGGATATTTCCATATCTTCCCAGTCTCTTAATCACATTGCAGGAGTCTGTCATCAGGACGACGAGGATGTATCTTGGGATTTTGGGGGAGTATAAGGTTTTCCGGAAGAAGACAGGAAGTGGGAGACCTGGGATTTGGTTAAGTCCTTGATTGCTAATGGGGGAGAAAAAATGATTCTGTTTGGTGATTTTAATGATGTGTCGTGTGAAGCTGATAAGAAAGGAGGTTTGAGTAGGTCGGTGTCCGAGTTGAATTGGAGTAGGAATACTATTAATGTGATTAATTTGGAGGAACTCAAGTTTGAAGGATACCCTTTCACATGGTCTAATGAGCGTAGGGGAGAGGCAAACATTCAATGTCGTCTTGATAAGGCTCTGTGCTCCCAGTCTTTTAAAGGCCACTTCTCCATGTCCAGAGTCACACACCTTGGTAGATTTGGTTCTGACCATGCAGCTATCAACATTATGATTCAAAAGGAGGTTGCGGAACCTAAAAGAATTCGTCTGTTCAGATTTGAAGAAGTGTGGCCAAAAGATAGCAGATGCAAAGAGGTGATGAAGACTTTGTGGAATAGTAACCCTGGCTCTGTTATCCAAAAATTTATAAGCATTCAAGATCTGCAACTCTATTTCAAAGAGTATCGTACTAGTAGCATTGCTAAGGAGATTAATAGACTGGATGAGCTGCTCAAAGAGGATAGAAGATGGTCGAGTGACCCGATGGAGATAAAGTATTATAAAGCCCTTGAGAATCAAAAGAATAAGTTGTTAAAGGCAGAGGAAACAATGTGGCGTCAACGCAGCAGAGAAATTTGGCTTAGAGACGGTGATAAAAATACTAGGTTCTTTCATGGCAAGGCTGATCAGCGTCGCAGAACCAACACCATCAAGAGGATTAAGAATGGTGATGAAGTTTGGAAGTATGGTTGGGATAATTGTGAGAAGATCCTGGTGCGATATTTCTCTGATATATTCTCTTCTTCCCATCCCTCTAATATTTCGCAAGTGTGTAGATAGGTACAGAGCAGGTTGGCTACGTCTCAAAAATTGTTGTTATCTGATCCGTTTTCTGCTGAAGAAGTGTATAATGCTGTCTAGAAAATGAATCCTTCAAAATCCCCAGGCCCGGATGGTTTGCCAGCTTTATTTTATCAAGAATATTGGAATTTGGTGGGTGCTGATATTACTAAGTTGTCCCTGGACATCCTAAACAATAATAGGGACCCTGCTGATATCAATGCCACTTATATTACCCTTATTCCAAAGCAGAAAAATCCATCCTACCCTGCTAACTTTCGCCCTATAAGTCTCTGCCATGTCACGATGAAGATTGTTACAAAAACAATTGCAAATAGGATTAAGGAGGTGCTTCCAAGGGTGGTGAGTAAGGAGAAAATTGCTTTTGTGATAGGTCGGTTAATAACCGATAACGCTCTAATTGCGATGGAGTGCTTTCATTGGATGAAAAACAAAAAGAAAGTGAAAAAAGGGATCATGGCCCTTAAGTTGGATATGGCTAAGGCGTATGATCGCATGGAATGGAGTTTTGTGGTGGAAACTCTCAAGGCTATGGATTTTTCGGAACAACTTGTCCAGCTTATCACGAATTGTATTTCCTCGGTCTCCTACAAGATTATCATCAATGGTCAGCCCAGTAGGGTAATCAAACCTACCAGGTGTCTTCGCCAAGGGGACCCTCTCTCACCCTATTTGTTTGTTATTTGTGCAGATGTGCTGTCAGGTCTGTTGAAGGTGGCATCTGAGGAGAAGAAGATTCATGGCATCAAAGTGGCAAGGAAGGCCTCAACTATCACATCTTTTCTTCGCGGAAGATAGTTTGTTATTTGCTAGAGCTAATGAGATAGAGGCTGCTCGGATCCAATCTATTCTTGGCAATTATCAAGAGGCGTCGGGTCAATTGGTTAATATTGAAAAATTATAAATTTCGTTTAGTAGGAATATGGAAGAGGATGTGAAGGACAAAATTCGTCGTAAGTTGGGGTTTAAAGGTGTCGAATCTCGTGCGAGGTGTTTGGGTCTGCCAGTGGTGATTGGGAGATCTAAGAAAGAGGTGTTTCAGTTGGTTATTAATCGTGTGTGAAAAATGGTTAAGGGTTGGAAAAAAGGATTTATGTCTAGGGCCGGGAAAGAAGTTTTGATTAAGGCGGTGACGCAGGCTATTCTTACTTATATTATGAGCTTCTTTAGACTTCTTGATCAATGCTACAAGGAGATTGAAAGGATCCTGGCTAGGTTCTGGTGGGGTGTGAAAGGGGGGAAAGAAAAATCCATTGGTTGAATTGGGAGAAGTTGTCTTAGAGTAAAGGGAAAGGTGGCTTGGGTTTCCGTAATATTCAAGACTTCAATCTCAGTTTACTTGGAAAACAACTATGGAGACTACTACAGGGTGATGGTTCTTTGTTTGAGAGGTTCTTTAAGGGAAGATATTATCCTCGATGCAATGTTTTGGAAGCAACTGTTGGTTTCTTGCCTAGCCATGGATGGCGTAGTATCTTGGGGGCGAAAGAGGTGATTATGGGAGGGAGTTGTTGGAGGATTGGCAATGGTGACTCAGTGAGAATTTTGGAAGACAATTGGATTCCTTCCAGTGCTAGTTTTAGACCTTTGGCTGGCTCGCTTGGTCTGTAGGGAATTTTCAAAGTTTCTGAGCTCATCAACCAGGAGGCCAGATGCTGGAGTTTACAGGTTTTGAATGAGTTATTTGCGCCTGAAGTGGTATCTCAGATCACCAGCATCTCTTTATCCTTGAGGCTTCCTCCTGACAAGCTTATTTGGAGTCTTGAGAAGAGTGGGGAATTTACTGTGAAGTCTGCCTATCACTGGCTTAATGACAATAGACGCTGCCTGATTCGTCAAGGGGCGTTGGCTCTGTAAACTGGAGGGAGTTTTGGAAAGTGGATGTAAATCCTCGAATCAAGAATTTTATGTGGCGTCTCGTGAAGGATATTCTGCCCACTAAATCCAATCTGCGGAAGAAAGGTATGGTTCTCGATGACACTTGTCCCTTATGTAATTCTGGTTAGGAAAACTCCCTTCATCTCTTTCTTAAATGTGATGTGGCTAAGAGGACCCTCTTTGCTCTTCCGTTGTGTCTGCGTATTCCTCCCTTGGGTAATGTCCTTGATTGGTTGGACGCAATTTTTGAAAGAAAGGATATGTTTCTGGCTAAGATGGTTTTCACTAGCCTGTGGTTTCTCTAGAAAGCTCGGAATGAAGCCCTGTTTAACTTCTCCCCGTCGAATCCTTGCATGATTGCAACTGCGATATGGAGGCATATTGAAGAGTACTCTCGGGGCAGAACTGAGATGACAAAAGTTGGGTTGGATAGTAGGAGTTTGGAGAAGATTGGGGGATGGAAAATCCAAACTGATGCATGTTGTTTCGACAATGTAACGACTATTTTTGGATGCATTATTCGTGATCCAAACAATGCGGTTTTTTTGTCTGCTTCTCGACGGGAGCATATCATTGCTAACCCTGCGATGGCGGAGGCGTTGGCCATCCGTTGGGGTCTGCAATTAGCCAGATGCCTGGGTTTATCTGAAGTCATCTTCCAGTAGGACGCGAAGGTCGTGGTGCACTGTGTTAATGAGTGCGATTTCTATGCGGAGATTGATCACATTGTTTTAGATTGTAGGTCTATGTTGAATGATATGTGTAATTCTTCCTTGTATTTCATTATTAGGAACTTGAACACTGATGCTCGCTCCTTGGCGGGTCTTCGAAAGGTTGTTGGATCGCAGACGTGGTCAAACCACCTCCCACTATTAAGCGACTTTTTTCTGTAGCCAGTTTGGCATTGTTTTCCTTATATATGCAATATTTCTATTCAAAAAAAAGACCGAGCTAAAAGAGTAAGAATTGATCTTTTATGAGTTTACTAATTACTCTATTTGTCCCAATTGACAACAACTGACAACATAGAATAGTTAGGAACTAAGTTTGTCCCAATTGACAAGAAATATAGTATTTGAGAATATATGAGATATCACGTTCTTTTTCTTGTGTGAATCAATATGACTTGTTTAAGAGTCTTAATCGTGCCATATCGATTCTCACAAGAAAACTTACAAAAGAATCCCATATGTTAGGTGAAAGTGTGAGTGGTTAAAGTCTCACATTGCATATAAATGGATGAAGTGTTGGATTTATAAGAGAGATGACCCATTTACCTAACACCTTAAGGTTTTAGGTTGAGATGTGTCGTCTCCCTCTCTTGTGATCTTAGAGCATTGGTCCTATTGGTGCTCCCGATGCTCTCGTTCTCCCCAACAGTGGTATCAGAGTCGTGGTCCGGCTTTGTGGGAGAGCGGAAGCTGAATCCGGTGTTGGATCCTGTTATAGGATGTGGGGGACTCACACTTATGGAGGACAATGTTGGGTACAAGTTTGAGTGGTTAAAGTCTCATATTTCCTGTGAATGAGTGAAATGGTTGATTTATAAGAGAGAGGACAATAAATATAATAAAAAGACACAGTATTACAATAGATTAATTTTAAATCTGATGTCTAATAGGAATTGAGTTTTTTTTCAATTAATTTTGAAAGATTATTATAATATTAACCTTACGATAAATTTTTGGATGATAGCATTTAAATTGATACTCTTCATTTCAACATGACATCCTCCATTTTAAGCAAATTTACATTTATATCTTTCAGAAATTTTGAAATTTACAGAATGTTATCAAAAATTTTGAATTTATACCAAAATTTTTGTAAATGTACAATTTTTTATTGCTCCCGTGAGACAAATACCGTAAATTTCAAATTTCTGATAAAAAACATATTAGAAATTTCATATTTTTGATAAAAACATATCAGAAATTTCAAAATGCTCGGTTGAGATATACCAGAAATTATGTATTTTACGTAAAATGTCCAAAATTTTCGGTATAAGCCCTGAATTTCCAAAAGATAAATTTTCAATATTCTTGACACAACGGCCTGCATAAATGGTTCGATAAAAAAATCATCACATACAATAGATACACATTTTCAACAAAAGTTGTTCTACGTATAAGATTACATAACAAATAAGGATAACTTCCTAACTTCATCTTCCCAGTTCCTAATTCTTCCTGCATATGCTGATTCTCATGCTTTTGCGTCTTCAATACAGTTATGTCTCCAACGGTCAGTGACGGGAGGCAATTGACTATTAGGTGTCAACTTTACCTGAACCTAATAATATTGTACCTACAAGCAATAGGGTAACTCATATCAGAAACCGTCATCCATTTCTATCGACCCTGCACACCCAAGTGTTCTATTTTTAAGGCATTCCTAACTTCATAGACTGTGACATAGAACAAATTAGAAAAAAAAAATTTAGGGTGAACTTGAGTATCTAACTGCGTCTAAACCAACGACCATGACTCTTCGCCTCATTCAAGTAAAGTTGCAATAGCCCGAAAACCACAATTTCCACTGTCGCCCACATGAACAATGTCATCAATGTATTGATGAAAGAAAGTAGGAAACTGAGACAAGTAAAGATGCCTCGAAGATGCAGTGGACAATTGACTTTGACCTGACAAACTTGACGGTTGACTTTCTGTTGGTTTCTTGCATGATATATTTGTAGTCTGACTCCCCTACGAGCCCTCACCATACTCCCACTGTAACGCCCCGATTTGTTTAATTGTATTTATTTATTTCAATTATGTGAATTTTGTGAAATGTGTGAATTTATTTTATTATTTCCATTTATGTGAATTTGTTGTGTTTTACTCGCTAATTGAGTTAATTGGTTAATTTCTCTCATATGTAAAATATTTGCAATAAATTATAATTTCTTTTCAACTTCTATTTCCCAAAATATATTTCATCGGTATGTTTATGTTTTATCACATTTTGAGAGCGTTTGAGAGATATTTGAGCGTAAGGGCAAAATGGTCATTTTTGGTAGTTAGATATTTATATAAATAGAGATTAGAGAGAAATAGAAAGAAAAGAAAAAGAAGAGAAAGAAAAGAGAAAGAAAGGGAGGAGAAGGAAAAGAGGAAAATCGAAGAAAACTCGGTTTCAAGCGCGATTAATCGGGTAAGGGTGAGAAGTTTCAATTATATCATGCTTGTATATGTATATGTATGTATTTGTTTGAATGTTTGGTTGAAAAATATATGTTTTCCATTTGGTTGAAATTGTGAACAATTGATAGAAATCGATATTTTTACGGTTGAAAATCGATATAAATGGCATAGTGTAATCGTATTATGCATATGATCATTGATTATGCTTGGTTGTGCTGTTTGGAAGTGTTTTGGGTGAAGAATGGGGATTTTTGACCCAAATGTTTCCGGTTTCTCACTGCTGCAAATTTCAAAATTAGGCTTTGTTCGCCTAGCGAACCTGGCGAACGCGAAAGCGAATGTTTGGTCGAGGACCCCGGGGCGAGCGGAAGGCGAATGTTCGCCCAGAGGCTCGCTTAGCGAACTTTATGCCTGTTTTCCACTGCCTTGGTTCGCTAGGGTTCGCCTAGCGAATACTGGAGCGAAAGTGACATATTTTCTATTTTGTTTTCTTCATAATTTTAAAACCGTAAGTCCGTTTTGGTCGCCGTTCGAAGCGTTGGAAAGCTAATAAAATGTTCTTTCTTATTAGAATGGTTTTGAGATTGTTGGCCAATTTAATTATGTCGGGAATTTGAAATAGTGTCATTTTGTCGACTTTTACCGTATTAATTGTGTGTAGTTGATGTGTATCCTACAATGTGCTTTTAATATGGATATCGTATGACTTGTGTGATGTTATATGATGTGAATGCATATGATGACATGTTGTGAAGATGGTTTGTGGCCTAAGGGAAAATAAATACAATGTGTTGTGTTTGGTTGTAAATGCATGATTATGGTTGTATATATGTGTGAAGATGCATTTGATTGTCATGAGTCCTTGTATGTCAAGTATCATGATATGCATCTTGTGATGTCGTGTGCCCTAGTGGGTGTGAGCGACGAATCGATTCCAGAGGGAATCCGCTATAACATCTCGTGCCTTATACAAAGAGGTGTGAGCGATGATTATAGACGATCGTGTGCCTTATACAAAGAGGTGTGAGCGGTCGGGTCGTGTGCCTTATACAAAGAGGTGTGAGCGATCCATAAATGCCGTGTGCCTTATACAAAGAGGTGTGAGCAACGGGTGAACATCGTGTGCCCGACGGGGAGTTACTTGATGTAACAAGCGATGGTTCCAATAGTTCCTGAGTGAACTGATGATGATGATGGTCGGTACCGCATATGCATTTGCATAGAGTCGTTGTGTCGGTCTCTTTGCATTTGCATGAATTATGGTTGAATTGATTATGTATGGAAAATCATAATTGGATTGTGCATGATTGATATGCATATGTGAATGGATTAATTTTGTGTTGAGCTTGTGATAGCACTGGTGAATTGATATGCATTCGTGTTAAATGCATTAGTTATGAATGATATGTTTTGTGTATAAACATATGCATTATGTGTGAATATGTGATTATGTGGGAATAATTGATATATGCCTTATGTGTTAGTATGTGATGGTATGGGTGAGATGATTTATATATGTGAGTTTGTATATGTTTGCATATTATTATACAATCTTGATTTAATTTTTATTTCTCACCCTTCTGCTGTGGTTTATTGCTCTATGAGGCAATTGCAGATTAGTAGTCTCGGAGGCTTTTGTGAAGATTAGTTCTCCATTCTTTTGTCGGTTGTCTGCTCTGATACATAGCACGGGAGTCGGGGAACGCTTTTGTTATATTTATGTATACAACTGTTGAATAAGTTTTATTTTGTATCACTTTGTATGTATTTTTTTGATGTTATAAAACGATTTATTTTGTAAAGCAAGGCATTTATGGATCTTTCTGCTTTAGTCCATAATTGACCATTTATTTATTTATGTAAAAGGTTTCCTTTGAGGTGATTCCATTGTTTGTTATGTATCAAATTATTATGAGCAGGGATTGTGTTTTCTTTTATTGTTGTGGCATCCTTGTTCTGTCGGAAAAATAAATTTTTTATTTACTCTGATTTATTTATGCATTATTTGTTCGCGATGGGAATTGGGGTGTTACACCCACTGTGAAGGATCACGTTTCACATCACTCTTTTCACCTTTTATGCTCTTCTTAACTCTCCCTTTTGGCTTGTACCTCACCGGCGATGGACACATAGAAGTTGTTGATGGATGTGTTAGTTCCTGAACCTTTTTCTTCAACACCATCTGGCCTACAATATTCAAAGAGTTGAAATATGTCTTCAACTCTTCATACTCTGCTTCTAAATCCAACTTTGTATCACTATCTTCATGATTGACATCATGCTCTTTAATGTGTAACTTCTTCCAAAAAAACATGAATTGGATCTAAAGGAATATGATTGTCTTGTATTTGGAAACTGGCAAATTGGCACGCACAAGGTAACCCATGTGTTGTTCTAATGAAGCAACCACAAGCATCTTTGCTTGTACCAATAAATTTTACCATATCTAGTTCCTTCCCTGTGTGTTGCATACACTGCCTTGAAACAAAACCGTGCAAGTTGGTATAAAATTGAGTGTTATATTGATGCTCAATGTTGACAATACTTTTTTTTTTAAACAAGACCCTGATTGAACCTAACTGTAACTTCAACATGGTGTTTACAGCATCCCAACTTCGGCATAAACCTCCCCGGCTTGTAGTCAACATGTTTTTTAGTCTCCAATAAGCAGACTCCACCCTAAAACCATAATTAAACCATAATGACCCAACATGATAAATTATGCTCAGTAATGTAATGACATCGAAAAGAAGGCCGTGTACATGTTCGTTGTTGTGTTCCCTTAATGAGTGGCTTTGTTAGTCCAAGCAGCAACAAATCTTTCTTTATACGGTGTCGCTCCCGGGATTTTCATCCAAGTACAAACGCAAAAGTGGCACCGAAACAGAGTCGCCAGCAATGTGAATTTATCCCAAGAGAGGGAAAGGAAACACTGCATAAACCTGAAGGAAAGGAAAGAGCATGGTCTTGCGACCGAGGGAACTGGGTTCGGGAGTCAGTTACGCGTGAGGAAGGTATTAGCACCCCCACACGTCCATCGTACCCGATGGGATCGACGCTTGCATGTCTCGATCAAAAGGTGATAGAAAAGATACCGGAAAAAGTACTGCTAGCTGGAGAACTGGAAGAGGGAAGGAGAGAGAATGAGAGAAACAAATGTAGGGAAAATAAAAGAAGTGCTCGAATGGGCCCTACCCCACTGCCTACGTATCTCATCGGGAACATGAGAATCAGAGCGACGTGGTTCCCCTCAACGAGGGTCGTTGTGTTTGTGTTTTTTAGTGGAAACGTCACGATGCGCGTCCCAGTAGTTAGATATTACAGCTCGCTATATGGAGACTTACGCGTTACCTGTTTGCGGTAGAACGGACTGACGAGTCCTTAAGGAAAGAGTGAAGGAGATGAGAAGAGAATTGTTTGTTTGTTTTTGTCTTTTAAGAAAGAAATGTTTTGATTGTTTTTGTGTTTCAACGCATATTGTATTTAAGTCCTTCATGTAGGATCAAATGCCTCGCATATCGACCCGAGATAGGACGTACACTAAACATTCTAAGAAAATGAGAGAAGACCCCTCACTATCTTATTCCCACATGAAAGGCCTAAATACAATATTTGTTATGCTTTTATTACGTCTTTTTTACTTTTGTTTTGAGGTGAGAAAGAGAGACTCAAAAGAGAAAGCAAAGGTAAAATCTAATGTGGGAGACTAAGACTCAATCTTAATGTTATCATGCACGGTGATCCTATGGTTAATGAGGTTTAAGGAACCTAATCCTAAAAGAAAGGAGAAGAAGAGCAAAAGAAACAACTTACTTCCAAGATGGAAGTTAAGTTATTTCTAAGAGGGAAGAAAGAAGATTATGAAAGCAAAGCATCATTAAATGCTTAAACAAACACATATTGAATGATTAACAGAAATAGGAGAAGAAAGAAGTGTGTGTGGAAGCATATCCACACACTTACTTACCTTTAGCACCTACATGAAAAATGTTAGTTCAACAACATTTACAAGTAATGAAAGATGAAAAGGAATACCAAATAGTGAACAAACAAGTTAAGAACCAATGAAATAGGATCATAAGAGATTAAATTCAAGCAAGGTCATAACCTATGCCCTAAGGGTGTTCTCTATTGTTAATTGATCAATCAAGAACAAACTATGCACAACTAAAGATCTTAAACATCAAAGAAGTGAATCATGGAAGAAATAGATGAAGAATGAGTGGATATGCAAGGTGATCATGCATTAATGCTTCAAGTAATGTCAAAGTCAGAATGTGGATGACCTAAACATGTGTCTAAACATGATGTACAAATGTCACATAAGGAAAACAATTAAGTATCCAAGCATTAGGAGTGATAAGGAGAAGAAGTGAGAAGATATGAACATGAATTAAACATGGAAAGAAATTACTTAAGGCATAAGTCAAACCTAAAAAGCTCAAGATGAAACTCAAGTATCAAAGTCAGAAGTGATATGACATGTTAGAATGAAGATAAGATGCACAAACCAATCACATTCAAGCAATTACAAGTCATTTAGAAGCTAGAAGAAGTAGAAACATGCATTTGGATGAAACATGTTCAAGTATGCAAAATAAGACATGAATGGCATTTGAAATGAATGAGATGTTCTAAATTCAGAAGCATACATCATATGAGATGCAAATGGATGGTATGGCATGGCATAAACAAACCAATTACAAGTCAAGTAGAAGCATAGATGAGAAGAGATGAGGAATTAGGTCAAAAAAGAAGCATGTGAAACAAGTATGGAACATGTACACAAAGCAAGCATCAACTTCAAACCAATAACCTATAATTGCATTCAAAATACCTATAATGATCTAAACATGGCTCAAGAAGTCAAAGAAGTGATCCCATACAATGGCACAAGTGCCTTCTCAAGCAAGCAATCAAACATGATCAATGAAATCCACAAGAAAACACTCAAAGTTAAAGTCATCAAAGAAATAGCAAACATGATTCAAAAAATCATCAAATTAGGTCTCAAGAGACCTCAACCAGGGGCAAATATCATACCAAAAGCTCATGCAAATAATCACAAGATAAGTCCCTCAAACAATCACTCAAATGCAATTAGGGTTTCACATGATCATGCATAAAGAAGTGGATAAAAGAGGATGCAAAAATGATTTTAAAAATATGACAAAAATGTTTTTAAACACTTCAAAGTGTCCTATAAAATATGCAAAAAGAATAAGGATTAAACTATGTACCAATGTCAAGAAATAAAATCAGCAATGCAAAGTGTCCACAAATGAAACATTTTAAAAAGAAACTCAAACAACAATTAATTCAGATGCAAAAAAAAAAACTTAAAAATAGAAAATAAAATTTGCAAAAATTTTAGAAAACTATGAAGATGATTCATGAATTTTTTTGAGAATTTTAGAAATATTTTACTATTTTTAAAATAAGAAAACTAAACAAATATGGAAAAGAAATAAAAAAAGAAATGAAATGGGAAGGGGGTGTGTCGTGAGTAAAATGTACATTGAAAATGAAATGGGCTTAGGCAAAGGGGGTGTGAAAATCAAATTATTACCCAGTCCAATTAACATGTATTGTGTGTGATAGTGCGCATGATTAGTCAAACACGTGGAGGTAATCTAAGCCACACAATCTGATCAAACAAAATCAATCGTTTAAGCATGCGTATCCAACGGTCCATGAACAAGTCACATGATAATAATGATGCACGCACGCACATGTAAGTGTCAGAATTCAAATAAAGAGCACGTGAGATGCACGTTCTCATTAATGTGCTGGCAAGCTACGAACCTTTGGATCAATCATTCAGTCAATCATCAACAAGAGTCAAGGCAATCATGTGGACACAAATGCAAGCACACGCTAACTACCATATACTCACACACATGCAGCAAATTCATTAATGCGTTGGCACAAAATTAACCACATGATGAGAATGATCCAACGACCATGTTATCTTCTGATGATCAAACCCTAGACACCCTCACCGGCCAGAGAATGACCTCCGGTCATCTTCTCCGGCCACTCTCCGGCAACTGAACATCACATTTTTCCAGAAATACACAAACTGTACACCAAAATGTAGAGGAACTTAAGCACAACACCAATCCACAAACATTTTCCACATATAAATCATATATACAGAGAACCGAGGAGATTAAAGTTGCCCTAGGTTTTGAAACTATGCCTCTAAGAGGCCTATCAACTAGCCAGGACGCAAGCAGCTTCTAATAAGCTATAAACACCATGAAAACAAGGTGAATCTAGTCGAAAAAGGTTGGGAAAAAAACCTAAAACTATGAAGAACTTTGAAGTATTTGAGAAAACCAGAGAACTTGAGATCTTGAGCTTGTAGAACTTCAAGTTTAGCAAAATAAATGCTGTCGATCTTGGATATGAGAAGAAAACAACAGCTGCAATGATGTTGAGCTTGGAGAGATGAATTTGTTCTTGAATGTTCTTGATTGATATTCACCAAATGATGAAGATGATTGAGAAAAAAAATAGTGAAATCGTGTGAGATTTGAGTGAGAGAGTAGAGAGAATTTCAGAGAAAAAGTGAGAATGATTTTGAGTGAGAGTGAAAAATGAGAGCCCTCTTCTGAATTTATGAAGAGTTTTGAATTTATATGTTGAGTTTAGAAGTTAACTCCAATGGTTAAATGAGTCACTGAGTTGAGTTAACTGAGCTGCCTCTAACTAACTGAGTCAAGTTAGTTAGGGCGAGCTAGCTTTGGTTGTGATGTAGTGTGGAATGTCCATGGCGTTATGGTGAGGTTAATTGAAAAAGAGTGGTGGTGATGTGGTTCTGATGTAGCAGAAACTTACACAACAAGCTTTTGTTTTTTTCTTCTTTTGTGTATGAAGCAACATGACAAGGAGTATGTAAGGATTATGGTTTGGCTGTAAGAGGAAATGGATGGATTGGTTTGTATGTGTGTGGATTGCAACATGACAACAACAACAACAACAATTCATTTCCTTCTAATTTTGGCAGCCTGAAACATGGAATTTTGTGAAGGAATTTCTCCATGATTTGTGGATGGTTTGATGAGATATTAGTGGCTATGGAAAGATGGAACATCATAGAACATGATTGATGTTGATTTTGGATTGAATTAAGGCTTGGAAGTTGGTGAAAAATAGCTTGGAACATCAAGGTGTGGGACTGGTTCATGGGCGAGGCAAGGTTGTGGCAAAATGGTGCATGGGATTCAGCATGATCATACCAACTTTGAACCCTTATAACTAGATCATAATTTGCTCAAATGAAAATTTGTCCAACATCAAAGTTGAAGAGGACGTTGAGATGAACAACTTTGATGTTCAAAATTTTTTCATATGAAGCTTACTTCAATGATAAAAATGGGTGGACATTTGGCACACCAAGTGTTTGTCAAAATGATGGCGCATGGGCCTGGTCATGCTTGATCATGACTTGGTTTGTGACCTAGTTTTGTCAAACTTTGATCAACCATAACTCCCTCAATTTTGATCCAATAGAGATGTTCTTTATATGAATTTTAAGCTTAGAACATGAACTTTAATTGGCTCAACTTGGGCCTGAGGTTTGGAGCTTTTATCTTGGAGAAAGAGAGCCTCAAAGTAGGGTTTAAAATGGTCCAAACTTGCCATTTTTGGAAACCCTAACGTTTCTATTTTTGGCAGTTTTGTGATTTCTTATTTTTCATGATTCCTCCATCATTTCTTGATCAAATTTTGTCCAATGAACATATATAACATGAATTTCATGAATTTGACCTTAAAAAGTCAAGAGTTGACTTTTTTCACTGCACAGTTGACTTTTTCCCCAATTTCTTGATTCTCAAGCAACTGACCAATTGAGACCTTTTTGAAACCAATTGATGAGCAATTTTCCATCCATATACACTTAAGGACATGAGGAATACCATGAGATCAAGTTTTGCCCAAAAAATCAGAAATAAACTGATTTAAGGCCAAACCCTAATTTTGGCACCCTCTGGTTAGGAGGGAAAAGTGCAGTCCCCAAATTCAAATTTCTCAGAGTATGATGTGCATCCTCTTAAGGGATAGTGAAATATACCATTTGGAGATGATATTAGCTTAAGGAGCTTGCCCATTTGATGGTTACATCCCATTTTTGACTATCTTGTATAGGAGATGCTGAACTGCTTCAACCTTTTTTGAATTCCCATCTTCTCATGGCTTGTGGAATCAATTGGGATGACATATAATGTAAGAGACCCTTGAGGCTTGCTTGAAGACCCTTGGCTCTTATTCTTTTACTTTGGATGATCCACACCTTTGAGAAACACCTGACCCCATGCCCTTATGCAAGATGCAATGCAATGCTTTATGTTTTATTTTTCTATGCTTGAATGCAATGCAATGAAATGAAAGCTCATGCTGAATGATATGAAGAAATGAGAGGGTAAATTTTGGGGTATTATAGCTGCCCCTATTCAATCACTGTAGTCCTAAATGGATGATAGCGATTGCTGTCAGACTTTCAAGGTATGGAGGGATTGAATACCGAAAATTACCAGAAAATTTGCACTCTGTGGAAAAGAAGAAAAGGGATATAAACCCAACTAAATGAACTCTGCTTGTATTGAAATTTTGATGGGAAGAATAACACTGGAGGGATGTCTTTTTGAACAACGCCAGACGACTACTGGCTTGCCACACTACGGGTGGACTTTAACAATGTCTTTTGTACAACGACAGACGACTACTGGCTTGCCACACTACGGGTGGACTTTAGCAATGTCTTTTAGCACAACGCCAGACGACTACTGGCTTGCCACGCTGCGGGTGGACTTTAACAATATCTTTTAGCACGACGCCAGACGACTACTGGCTTGCCACGCTGCGGGTGGACTTTTGCTAATCTACGGTTGGACTTGCAGCTGAATTGCCATCCTTGGATGGACTTTTTCCAATCTACGGTTGGACTTTGCCTTGTTTTGCCACCCTTGGATGGACTTTTGCCAATCTACGGTTGGAATTACAGCTGAATTGCCACCCTTGGATTAAATTTTGCCAATCTACGGTTGGACTTTGCCTTGTTTTGCCACCCTTGGATGGACTTTTGCCAATCTATGGTTGGACTTACAGCTGAATTGCCACCCTTGGATGAACTTTTGCCAATCTACGGTTGGACTTACAACTGTCTTTTTGAATGGAGTCAGACGACTAATGACTTGCCACACTGCGGGTGGACTTCTGTTGCTTTGCCCCCCTTAGATGGACTTTTTCCAATCTGCGGTTGGATTTTGATAACGTCTTTTAAACAACGCCAGATGACTACTGGCTTGCCACACTACGGGTGGACTTTAATAAATCCAATACTGGATTACGCTCTGCATGTGTGTCAGATATCCTTGTTGACTTTGCTGAGGAAAGATGATCAATGACTTGACCTTAGAGACTCCGGAAAGGATGGTATCTCTGCTGGAGAATGAATGAACAATCCGTCTGCTTCAAATTATCACGCTCGCCAAGAATAACTTGGACTTTGATATAAGAGAGTGATGACTCTGCCAAGAATTGCATCGTCTGCTTGGGGCAAATTCTGATCATAGCAACTCCGCTGGGGATGAGAATTTTCTGCATGACGTTCTGCTGGGGAAAAGTATCCTTAAAACTCTACTTGGGGATTTATCAAACCTAAGATCCTTTGTGGGAATAATCAGCCTTCTGACCCAACTGGGGAGAGAATATACTGACACTCTGCTGAGGAATAGATTAAACCCCTGCGGGGAAAAACAACTCAGTTGGGGAGTATTACTGGCACGATTCAATACTGGACTCTGTGGGGATACAACTACCAACAATATGATCTTGCTGGGGAAGAGTCCCTAGATCTGCTGGGAAAATACAAAGGAAATTGTGATTTGTTGAGGAGAAAAGCTATCAAGCTTAGCATAGGAACTGCCATGTTCCATGCTGGGCAAACCTTCTGGTTGACGACTCCATTGGGGATAGTGAGTTGACAACAAACTCTGTTGGGGAGAACAGCTTCAACGCGTCTCGTGCTGGGAAATGTCTCTTAAGAGGATTTTTTAAAAGACCAAGCATCCTCAAACTCTTAGACAAATACCGAGACTCAAGCTAGACATATAATTGAGAGGTCACTCCACTGGGGATAATGGATCTGGAATACCTCTTGCCGGGGAAACTTCACGATGTCCCATGCTTGGGAGGATCAACAAATTGCTTTTGCCCCATGATACAGGACTGATCTGAAGAAATCGTCCCAAGAGGATTTTATAGAAGATTTAGCATCTCCAAACTTTTGGACACTCGCTGAATCTTGAACATTAACAGCGAGGCAACTCTACTGGGGAATATGCAACCGTTATCGACACAGAAAAGCTTGTAGCTGTTGGAAGTACTGAATGGGAGAATCGACTTAATAAGATACAACACTACCCATTTGAAATTGACTTGTCGATATCGAATCGCCGTGAGCGATCGTCGGCCGAAGGTGGGCTCAATCAGTAAACGTTGTGACAAAGGATGATATGTGAACCCTTCTCTGAACCTGCCTGCCCCAGTATTCTGCAGGGGAATAAGTGATTGCTTGTTTGGAAGACATGATCCCTGCTCTTGGATGACTTGTACCTGTTACCTGCAACGAAAGAATATGCACACATGCCCCAGGATATTGCGTGGTTTGAATCCACCATCCAGGATTACTTAACATTCAAAGTAATTTTAAATGTTTTTCTGCGCATGTTATTGTAAAGCCACAGTGTTTTCAAATGCAATGTTTTATCAAAAATTCGGACGTTCTTGCAAACAAAGCAGTAAAAACAAAATAAGAAGCTTTTGACTGAAATTCAATTTATTGATTGAAAATGCCCAGAATAGGCAAGTACAATAGGAAGCAAACCCTGGAAAGAGGAGATTGCTGAAAATTGAGAAAAGAAACTATCCTAATGGCAATGTGAAAAAAGCATTGCATTGAGTTTCAATTCTGCTATGGCCAGCATGTCTTCAAAACTTCCCGACCTTGCCTTCTGAGGAGTGATCAGACCGATTCCTACCCTTTGGAACGTCAGTTGCTGAGGCGGTGATGGAGTACAGATAACTCAGACCGTAGTCGTTCGCTTAAATCCCTTTTTTGCGTGAACCGCCCTTTCGGCTTTTCAATCCACCGGGATACCCTTTTTTGCCTGAGTTGTCCTTGCGGATTTTCAACTCACCGGGTGTAAATTTTTTTTATTTATATCCCTAATTTTTGCCCGAACCTTTTTTGTTCTGTTTTTATGGTTCGCCGGGATGTCCCTTCTTGCCTGGACTTTTCTTTTTTTGTCCAGCGGGTCTCTTTATGTGAAGTATTTTTTGACTACGTTTGAGTTGACAGGGGATGAAAAGTCTTCGCCATCCATGGTTGTAAGCAATAAGGCTCCGCCCGAGAAGACCTTCTTAACCACGAATGGACCTTCATAGTTGGGAGTCCATTTGCCCCTGTGATCTGTACTAGGAGGAAGAATCCTTTTGAGTACCACATCTCCAACTTTGTAAACACGAGGACTCACCTTTTGGTCGAAAGCCTGCTTCATCCTCCGCTGGTATAACTGCCCATGACACACAGCTGCCAATCGTTTCTCTTCAATAAAGACTCAACTGATTAAATCTGGCACGAACTCATTCAGCCTCATTTAACTTGACGTCCATCATGACCCTGAGGGATGGAATCTCAACTTCGACCGGTAGTACTGCCTCCATACCATACACAAGTGAGAATGGTGTTGCCCCAGTGGACGTACGTACTGACGTTCGGTACCCATGCAAGGCGAACGGTAGCATCTCATGCCAATCCTTATATGTGACAACCATTTTCTGCACAATCTTCTTAATATTCTTGTTGGCCGCCTCTACAGTCCCATTCATCTTCGGGCGATATAGAGAAGAATTGTGATGCTTAATTTTGAAGTCCCGACACAACTCATCCATCATTTTATTATTCAAATTAGAACCATTATCAGTGATGATTCTTTCGGGCACTCCGTAGCGACAAATGATATCCCATTTCAGGAAACGAGCTACCACCCGCTTAGTGACATTGGCATAAGATGCTGCCTCAACCCATTTAGTGAAATAATCAATGGCGACCAAGATGAAACGATGGTCGTTTAAAGCAGTAGGCTCAAATTTTCTGATCATATCAATGCCCCACATTGCAAAGGGCCAAGGCGAGGACATGACACTCAACGGATTTGGAGGCACATGTACTTTATTTGCATAGATCTGACATTTGTGGCACTTGCGGGCGTACTTGCAGCAATTTGCTTCCATCGTCAACCAGTAATACCCCAATCTCAATAATTTCTTTGCCATTGCGTGTCCTCCGGCATGGGTACCGAAAGAGCCTTCATGTACTTCCTGCATTAACATGTCTGCTTCGTGTCTATCCACTCATCTGAACAGAACCATGTCAAAATTCCGCTTGTACAGCACATCATCTTGATTCAAGAAGAAGCTACCAGACAACCATCTCAAAGTCTTCTTATCTTTAGTAGATGCCCCAGGCGGGTACTCTTGACTTTTCAAGAAACACTTGATATCATGAAACCAGGGCTTGTCATCAGACGTTGCATCTACTGCAAACACAAATGCAAGTCTGTCAAGACGAGACACTTCAATCTTAGGTACATGGTTCCACCTTTACACTTTGATCATAGAAGACAATGTGGCCAAGGCATCAGCAAACTTATTCTCATCTCGAGGAATATGGTACAGCTTCACTGTTGTGAAAAATGTCAACAATCTCCTTGTATAATCTCTATACGGAATCAGATTTGCTTGGTGCGTGTACCAACTCCCTTTCACTTGATTGATTACCAAAGTTGAATCACCGAAAATATCAAGGGTCTTAATTCGTAAATTAATCGCCTCCTCAATCCCCATTATACAAGCTTCATACTCTGCTTCATTGTTGGTGCACCCGAAAGTTACTCGGGCGGTGAAAGGCATATGAACCCCTTCCGGCGTAATAAGAACTGCTCCAACTCCGCACCCATTCATGTTGACAGCCCCATCAAACATCAAACTCCATTTGGATTCAGGGTCTGGCCCCTCCTCCGGGAGTGGTTCCTCGCAGTCTTTAGCTTTGAGAAACATGATGTCCTCATCAGGGAAATCAAATTTCATGGGTTGGTAATCATCAATCGGCTGTTGCACAAGATAGTCTGACAAGATACTTCCTTTGATGGCCTTTTGAGAAGTATACTGGATATCATATTCTGTCAAAACCATTTTCCACCGTGCAACTCTGCCTGTTAGAGCTGGTTTCTCGAAAATGTATTTGATAGGATCCATTTTTGAAATCAACAACGTTGTGTGCCTGATCATATACTGCCTCAATCGCTTAGCCGCCCATGCAAGTGCACAACATGTTTTCTCAAGCATTGAGTATTGGGACTCGCAGTCATTGAACTTTTTGCTCAGGTAGTAGATAGCATGCTCTTTCTTACCTGTCTCGTCATGTTGACCGAGAACACAACCCATAGAACCCTCAAGCACGGTCAAATACATTATCAAAGGTCTTCCCGAAACTGGAGGCATGAGGATTGGAGGTTCCTGCAAGTATTCTTTTATTTTATCGAATGCCACTTGGCAATCGTCATTCCACCTGACCGTTTGATCTTTTCTTAGCAGTTTGAATATTGGCTCGCACGTGGCTGTTAGGTGAGATATGAACCTTGCAATGTAGTTCAATCTACCCAAAAAACCACGAACCTCTTTTTCTGTTCTCGGTTCAGGCATGTCTTGTATTGCTTTAACTTTGGCAGGATCGACCTCAATCCCTTTTTCACTCACAATGAAACCCAGAAACTTTCCAGAACGCACCCCGAAAGTGCACTTGTTCGGATTCAACCTTAAACGGAATTTTCTCAACCTTTCAAACAACTTTTTCAAGTTAATCAGATGTTCTTCCTCCGTTCGCGACTTGGCAATCATGTCATCCACATAACATTCAATCTCTTTGTGAATCAAGTCGTGGAATAATGTTACCATTGCCCGCTGATATGTTGCCCCTACGTTTTTCAACCCAAAAGGCATCACTTTATAACAATACGTACCCCATTGAGTAATGAACGTGGTCTTCTCCGTATCCTCAGGCGCCATCTTAATCTGGTTGTACCCGGAGAAACCATCCATAAACGAGAACTCTAAAAACTGAGCTGTGTTGTCAACCAGCACATCGATGTGGGGTAGTGGAAAATCATCTTTCGGACTAGCTTTGTTAAGGTCTCGATAATCCACACACATTCTCACCTTTCCGTCTTTCTTCGGTACCGGCACGATGTTGGCTACCCAGGGAGGATAATTAGTCACAGCAAGAAACCCTGCGTCCCACTGCTTCTGAACTTCTTCTTTGATCTTTATGGCCATATCGGGATGAGTCCAACGAAGTTTCTGCTTGACTGGCGGGCATTCTTCTCTTAATGGCAGCCTGTGCACAACAATATCAGTATCTAGCCCTGGCATGTCTTGATACGACCAAACGAAGATATCAACATATTCACACAACATTTCAGTCAAGGCCTTCTTTACATCTGCTTGCAGGCTGGCGCCAATCTTGATCTCTTTCTTAGCATCCTCGGTACCAATATTGATGATCTCTATGGTCTCTTGATGAGGCTGGATGACCCTTTCCTCTTGTTTTAACAATCTGGCCAGTTCCTCAGG
The DNA here is from genome assembly GCA_022829125.1 of Lathyrus tuberosus. Taxonomy (NCBI): domain Eukaryota; kingdom Viridiplantae; phylum Streptophyta; class Magnoliopsida; order Fabales; family Fabaceae; genus Lathyrus; species Lathyrus tuberosus. Next base: position 4,413,906 of record JALAZF010000487.1, on the reverse strand, counting down.
GAGTTCACTGCCCTTCTCATCCCCTTCTTCAGCTTGATAAATCGGTTTGTCAGAGTCATACATAGCCATAGCATAACCGTTATCAATGGAATCCGAAGGATCAAGTCTGCACGAACGGGTTCATGCTTTATTTTAGAATTTATTTTTAAAACAAAAAGAAATGAAACATTGCCATTTTATTATTTTTGTGCAAAAATAAAAATGAAAGACAAGGAACAAAATTTGAGTGCAAAACGTCCTTTATTGATGATTAAAATTGCAAATGCAAACAGGGTGGCCCTACAAATGAATCTGTACGCCTTGGGTAAAGCACAAGATTTTAACATGCATTATGGTTAGAAAAACAAAGAAAATTACTTTATTTGAAGAGTAACTTGGACGACTTCTTCAACGGACCAGTTCTGCAATTGTTGTCCCGGAGCACGTGGGCGTACCCAGTTGTCCAAGTCACAGTCACTGTCAATGCCATCTTCTGTAGTTGCACAAGACTGGTCTGGGTAGATGACTCCCCCACTGCTGAAAGTGATGGGTCCACTGTTCTCCGCAACTGAAGTCATAGAGGGATGATAGCCAATACCAAACTTGTCCTCCTTCATTGGTGTCTCTATCAGCTTGCCCCAGCCTTGGGCATTACCTGCTCTGACAACCTCGACAGCTTGCTTATAGGACGAAATGGATGTACCGGCTCTATCTGGTGCAAGGGAAGATTCAGGCACGTTATCAATATTCACCGCCTCGAACGACTGGCAAAGCATTTCGTGGATTTCCCCGTCCATCTCAACATACTTGAACGTGGACAAATGACTGACAAAAATGTCTTCTTCACCACACACTGTCATAACTTGTCCCTCAAACTCGTATTTCAGCTTCTGATGGAGTGTGGATGTAACAGCCCCGACCGCATGAATCCATGGACGACCTAATAAGCAGCTATAAGCAGGTTGTATATCCATCACATGGAATGTAGATTTGAACACTTGCGGTCCAATTTGCACGGGTAATTCCACTTCACCAAACACAGATCTTTTCGTCCCATCGAATGCTCTGACAACCAAATCACTTGGCCTTAAAATCAACCCATCAACTTCTAGCTTCATCAGCGCCTTCTTAGGCAGGACATTGAACGAGGAACCAGTGTCTACCAACACGTGAGACAACACTGCACCCCTGCATTCCATTGTAATGTGCAAAGCTTTGTTGTGGTTTCTTCCTTCAGAAGTCAACTCTCTGCTCGTGAAACCCAATTTTTGGCTGGCGTTGACATTAGAAATCACGCCCTCTAGCTGATTGACAGTAATTTCTTGTGGAACGTAGGCTCTCTTCAACACTTTCAACAAAGCCTCTCGGTGTGCGTCAGAACACATTAACAATGACAAAATTGAAATCTTCGAGGGTGTATGGTTCAGTTGATCGACAATCTTGTAATCACTTTTCTTTATTATCCTCATGAACTCTTCTACCTCGTTGTCAAAGGTAATCTTGGTTTCTGTTTCAGGCACGGGCACACTTTCAGCCACCTGTTTTCCTTTAGCTTTTGCCGTCGCCTCAACTTCTTTATCACTGCGCAAAGTTTGGGGAGCAAACAACCTTCCGCTCCTAGTAAAGCCACCTACACTACCCACATTATCAATATTTGAACCGGATGATGTCCTGACTTCCTGCTTTTTCCCTTCATAATACACGTCTGCCCCATAGTGCCATGGGATTGCTTTCGTAGATGTAAACGGAACTGGTCCTGGCACCGTGATAGTAACAGGACTGGATCTTTCTTGCACAACACTTGCTACAGGAGCTGTACTTGCAGGCACCTGAATTTCCATAGGAGTATAATAGATGGTCACAGTTGACACCTCATCAGTATCTTTCACAACCCGGTCAAACTGTAGACGGCCCTCGTCAATCAGACTCTACAAACCAATTCTCAACTTATCACAGCCATTCTCTTGGCCCATACATTCAGAACAATCTTGATCATAACCCGGGAACACCTGTCCCTTCAATAAACGATCCTTCACCACTAGCAATGAAGTTTTCACCTGACTGATGTCAGCCACCAAGTTCAATCTTTTTCCGTCTTCAACAGCGTGCACGTCTGCCACACCATGATTAGGAGGTAGAGAGAAATTAATTGCTTTAGCATCAATCAAATCTTGCACTTTATTCTGGAATGCCCAACACTTCTCAGTGGTATGCCCCTGAGCACCCGAATGGAAATCATAGCGAGCGTTAACATCAAAATTAGGTGGCAAGTTGCCAGCAGCAGGAGGTCTCATAGTACGAAGCTCAACCAACTTCAATTGGAGCAACTGAGGTAACAATGCTGAATAGGTCATAGGGAGAGGGTCAATCTTATGGTCCCTCTGCTTAGACCTTTGCTGGAAAGGAGGTTGCTGCTGTTGCTGTGTAGCTTGCTGTTGTGGTTTTTGTTGCTGAACAGATGGCATTGGGATTGTTACAACACCCACCTGGTGATAAGCTTGAGAACGTCCTCTTCCCCGTCCTTTATACACATCATTTGTATCACCTTCTCTTCTTTTCTGACCACTAGCAAATGGTTTCTTCGTTCCAGAAGAGCCAGCCCCACTTACATCTTGGATCTTCCCAAGCTTCAACAAACTCTCGATCCTTTCTCCAGCAATCACAATATCAGAAAATCCGGTCGATGGACAAGCAGCCAATCTTTCAAGAAATGCCCCTTGCAGGGTGCCCATAAACATATCTGCCATTTCTCTATCCAGCAAAGGAGGTTGAACCTGGGCAGCCATCTCTCTCCACCTTTGAGCGTATTCTTTAAAACTTTCCTTAGCATTCTGTGACAACCCTTGTAGTTGAGTGCGGTTGGGCGCCATGTCGATATTGTACTGATATTGTTTCAAGAACGCCTCTGCTAGATCTTTCCAACTTCTCACAGCAGCTCTGTTCAATTTCATATACCAGGTCAAAGAAGCTCTAGCCAGACCGTCTTGAAAGTAATGTATCCATAACTTCTCATCATTAGTATGGGCTGAGATCCTCCCAAAATAAGCCTGAATATGTGTCTGGGGACACGTATTACCATGGTATTTGTCAAAAGTGGGAGGCTTGAATTTTGGAGGAATTCTGACTCCTGGGACCAGACCCAAACTAGTAACATCAATACCCATAGAATTCTTGCACTCTATAGCCCGGATCTTCTCAGACAGCTCATCATACCTTCTATTACCAGGATTACCTATATCAGCATCTAACAGGGTGAATTGGTCTTCCAAAACATCTTCTTGAACACCACCAACATTTCTGCCATTTCCATTACCTAGATTACCACCAGGAGGAGGATTGCCAACAGGAGGAGGAGTGACCCTTGTCTGTGAATTGTCATTCTGATTACCTTCAGGCGTGGTTTCTGGACGCTCGACCAGAAGCCTCAATCTCTCTTGAGTCTGTGCCATACCAGTCATGAGAGTCATGAACTGGTCCATGCGTGCCCTCATTTCAGCCAAATCATTCTGCATTTGATCCATAATCCTTGCTTGATTTCTTCGAGTTGAGTATCGGTGAATATGATTCTCAGCTATAATGCTTGAAACCAAATAAAGGTTAGAGACCTCGCAACGAGTACCTGAAAAGCAAGCAACAGAATGCAAAATGATATGCAATGCAATGCAATGTTTATTCATTTTGGGGCATTCCTTCCTTCAATTCCAGTTTGACCGAAAGGGAACAGTGCATACTCCTGCAATTGTTAATATTGATAGAACATCCGAAGTGCATATTAATAATATAGAATACCCATCATATACGACCCAGTGCGTGTGTGAATCATTGTATAATTTGATGAAGAATCCACCTCAATAATACCAACGAAACACCATTAGTATAAATGAAAACCCACAACCAGGTGTGGAACAGTCAAATACAAATTGGTTCTGAACAAATACAATTGAATAGAATGAATACAAGCAAAGGAAAACCCATCAACAAGCCTGATGGTGAATTTCCAGAATAACAACAATTCAGACACTAAGCCCATACAAATCCTCCCGGACCTCCTTGAGAAATGCTTCAGTAACTGGATCATTAGGGCACTCCGTAAGACTTCTGATCAGCTAACTTCTTATCTTGACAGCTTCCTCCAGCTTTCTGATTTGATCTTTAACGTCTAAATCTTTGACTCTCTTTACTCCGGCGGGGACTTTCAGATCTTCAATCTCGCGGTGGGCTGAACTAAGATGTTGGAGGAATTCACCTTCTTTACTCTTCAAATTCTTTCTCAACTCATTGTTTTCAGCCCTGATTCTTGCTTCGATCTCTCTTCGGCACTCGGAGAACTCATCCCATCTCTGCTGCCCTTTGGCAAGTGCATTTTCAGATTTTGACAACTGCTCATTGATATGCTTGCACGCCTCTTTCAACGCCATCTCGTTTTGCTTGACCTTGCGAATATAGATAGTGTCCTCTGCAATTCTTTTCTCATTAGCCTCATGATGCTCAGTCAGCTTTTGCAGTTCATACTCAACATTACGCTTTTCACAAAGCGTCTTTCGAATTCCTTCGCTTAGCTTCTCATTCATTTTGACTGTCTTATCCATCTCCGCTTTAAGCTTGTTATATTCAACAACGCTTACCATGGTCACTGGTTCAACAACAACTGGATTTGACGGTCTTTCCCGAGAAAATGGCAAAAGAGTGATCTGAACTCTTCTTTTCAGCCAGGTATCATATTGAGAAGAAAACACATTGTTGCACTTGCCGAAGACAACTTTACCTTTGGTTTGCAGATTACCCCAAGCTCCGGCCGCTTGCCTTACCAACAAAGGATTATCTTTCACAGAGAAAAAGAAAGATTCTTCCAAATCACTTTCCTTCGGAGGATCTATTAAATCAAATCCTAACTGCCTCCTGAGAATAACAGGATTATAATTGATGCAACCCTTTATTCCCAAGAGTGGCACGTTTGGATGTCTTCCATAGCTACTGACAAAATCACCACCCATTTTCCTTTGATTGAACCAACGAATATCTTTGGCCGTCAACTGAATCATCCTCTTAGCCCAATTCTTTGCAGGATGAGGATCCAGGAAATCCTCTGAATTTGGCAAGTGACTCACGAGCCATTTATGGAATAGAGGTGCACAACATCTAACTAAGCCTCCTCGTTTCTTCTCATTCTTATGATGTATATGATAGTACAGATCGCCCAGGAGCGTAGGTATGGGATTCTTCAGTATAAAGATATGGATTACACTCATGTCCACAAACTTGGGCTCATCAGCAAACAACATAATCCCATAGATGCTCAAGGCCAGAATAGCACAAACAGTTTCCCATTGAGCTTTAGCAGCGCACTATTCAACTTTGGCAACCAAGAAGTCCAGATGAAAGCCAGATAAACCTCCTTTGGTGGGGAGGTTATCTGCTACTACAGGTACCCTCAGATGGAGAGCCTTAGCTATCTCCTCGTGCCTCGGAGGGCGCATATCAGAGTTAAAAGGAATCTGGTATTTGAGAGGCACACCTAGCAGAATGGCATACTCTTCTAGCAATGGAGCCAACTGAAAGTCCAAAAAAGTGAAGCATCGTAACTGCGGGTCATAAAACTGTAAGCAAGTATGAATGACACTCCTCTCTGAATCATTCAAATCATCTACCATAGTCAGAATCTCCCCATGAGCCTTTCGGAACATACCCACATGATCTGGATTAATAAGAGAAACCATCTTTTGTAATTGTCCCACCTTGGTGTCAAAGAAAGTATAATGTACATTGTTCTTCCTGGGAATCTCCATAACTGCAAAGGGGAACTGTCAAACCGGAATTGAAAGGAAGTATACCCTGTAAATGAATAAACATGAAGGTTAAATGCAAGAATGCTAATGATGATATGTATGCAAGGGCATGTGATCAATGCTGCACAAATATTGCTGAACCCACTTTACTGTTTTCTGAATTCGGTGAGATATACAAAACCAGGATAAAAAGTCCAATAACAAATCCAGAACAAATGTGAACTGGAAAGGATCAAAGATTTGGTAACCAATCCAGAACGAATAAGAAAACCAGGTATTCTGACAGTCAAGGGTTCCTGCACACCTGTAAACAATCCCCCCAATCTCACATGTGGGTACTAGAAAGTGAGAATCCTCAAATTCGGATCTCAGAATGAGAAGCAATAACACATTCAGCCCGAAGGATACAATGCTATCTCCAAACAAAGAGATCGTCCTCTGATTCACCTCAAAATAAGGAGGGGTCATCCTAAAGGGTCATCCAGACTTAACAGCTCTTCCAGATAGCTCTACCATCGTGGAAAACCCACAACGCAGAATTCTCTAGAGAGAACCACATCCAGATTGTGTTTCATATTCCCTCCTCGAACCGAAATGGAACGCGAGAGGACATGAAACACGCTAAACATAAGTGCACTCAGGCCTGTGTATTGGGCCTATCTCTCAAAATACCCCATCCCGCCAAACAGAAAACAACACAATCCAGTATAGCATAATATAGCATATGAAATGAAAATGCTAATGTGCGATAAATACAATAATATACAGTAAAGCAGTAATACAGTAAATAGCAATATAGTACAACAGTAAATACAGCACAACAGTAAACACCCAATGAGAAAAAAAAAACAGACAAGCGCTAGGATTGACTTGCTAAGGAAACCAGAGATTCTGGGTTCGATCCCCAACAGAGTCGCCAGCTGTCGCTCCCGGGATTTTCATCCAAGTACAAACGCGAAAGTGGCACCGAAATATAGTCGCCAGCAATGTGTATTTATCCCAGGAGAGGGAAAGGAAACACTGTATAAACCTGAAGGAAAGGAAAGAGCATAGTCTTACGACCGAGAGAACTGGGTTCGGGAGTCGGTTACGCGTGAGGAAGGTATTAGCACCCCCACACGTCCATCGTACCCGATGGGATCCATGCCTGCTTGTCTCGATCAAAGGGTGATAGAAAAGATACCGGAAAAAGTACTGCTAGCTGGAGAACTGGAAGAGGGAAGGAGAGAGAATGAGAGAAACAAATGTAGGGAAAATAAAAGAAGTGCTCGAATGGGCCCTACCCCACTGCATACGTATCTCATCGAGAACATGAGAATCAGAGCGACGTAGTTCCCCTCAACGAGGGTCGCTGTGTTTGTGTTTTTTAGTGGAAACGTCACGATGCGCGTCCCAGCAGTTAGATATTACAGCTTGCTGTATGGAGACTTACGCGTTACCTGTTTGCGGTAGAACGGACGTGACGAGTCCTTAAGGAAAGAGTGAAGGAGATGAGAAGAGAATTGTTTGTTTGTTTTTGTCTTTTAAGAAAGAAATGTTTTGATTGTTTTTGTGTTTCAACACATATTGTATTTAAGTCCTTCATGTAGGATCGAATGCCTCGCATATCGACCCGAGATGGGACGTACGCTAAACATTCTAAGAAAATGAGAGAAGACCCCTCACTATCTTATTCCCACATGAAAGACCTAAATACAATATTTGTTATGCCTTTATTAAGTCTTTTTTACTTTTGTTTTGAGGTGAGAAAGAGAGACTCAAAAGAGAAAGCAAAGGTAAAATCTAATGTGGGAGACTAAGACTCAATCTTAATGTTATCATACACGGTGATCCTATGGTTAATGAGATTTAAGGAACCTAATCCTAAAATAAAGGAGAAGAAGAGCAAAAGAAACAACTTACTTCCAAGATGGAAGTTAAGTTATTTCTAAGAGGGAAGAAAGAAGATTATGAAAGCAAAGCATCATTAAATGCTTAAACAAACACATATTGAATGATTAACATAAATAGGAGAAGAAAGAAGTGTGTGTGGAAGCATATCCACACACTTACTTACCTTTAGCACCTACATGAAAAATGTTAGTTCAACAACATTTACAAGTAATGAAAGATGAAAAGGAATACCAAATAGTGAACAAACAAGTTAAGAACCAATGAAATAGGATCATAAGAGATTAAATTCAAGCAAGGTCAGAACCTATGCCCTAAGGGTGTTCTCTATTGTTAATTGATCAATCAAGAACAAACTATGCACAACTAAAGATCTTAAACATCAAAGAAGTGAATCATGGAAGAAATAGATGAAGAATGAGTGGATATGCAAGGTGATCATGCATTAATGCTTCAAGTAATGTCAAATTCAGAATGTGGATGACCTAAACATATGTCTAAACATGATGTACAAATGTCACATAAGGCAAACAATTAAGTATCCAAGCATTAGGAGTGATAAGGAGAAGAAGTGAGAAGATATAAACATGAATTAAACATGGAAAGAAATTACTTAAGGCATAAGTCAAACCTAAAAAGCTCAAGATGAAACTCAAGTATCAAAGTCAGAAGTGATATGACATGTTAGAATGAAGATAAGATGCACAAACCAATCACATTCAAGCAATTACAAGTCATTTAGAAGCTAGAAGAAGTAGAAACATGCATTTGGATGAAACATGTTCAAGTATGCAAAATAAGACATGAATGGCATTTGAAATGAATGAGATGTTCTAAAGTTAGAAGCATACATCATATGAGATGCAAATGGATGGTATGGCATGGCATAAATAAACCAATTACAAGTCAAGTAGAAGTATAGATGAGAAGAGATGAGGAATTAGGTCAAAAAAGAAGCATGTGAAACAAGTATGGAACATGTACACAAAGCAAGCATCAAATTCAAACCAATAACCTATAATTGCATTCAAAAGACCTATAATGATCTAAACATGGCTCAAGAAGCCAAATAAGTGATCCCATACAATGGCACAAGTGCCTTCTCAAGCAAGCAATCAAACATGATCAATGAAATCTACAAGAAAACACTCAAAGTTAAAGTCATCAAAGAAATAGCAAACACGATTCAAAAAATCATCAAATTAGGTCTCAAGAGACCTCAACCAGGGGTAAATATCATACCAAAAGTTCATGCAAATAATCACAAGATAAGTCCCTCAAACAATCACTCAAATGCAATTAGGGTTTCACATGATCATGCATAAAGAAGTGGATCAAAGAGGATGCAAAAATGATTTTAAAAATATGACAAAAATGTTTTTAAACACTTCAAAGTATCCTCTGAAATATACAAAAAGAATGAGGATCAAACTATGTACCAATATCAAGAAATAAAATGAGCAATGCAAAGTGTCCACAAATGAAACATTTTAAAAAGAAACTCAAACAACAATTAATTCAGATGAAAAAAAAAACAGAAAAATAGAAAATAAAATTTGCAAAAATTTTATAAAACTATGAAGATGATTCATGATTTTTTTTGAGAATTTTAGAAATGTTTTACTATTTTTAAAATAAGAAAACTAAACAAATATGGAAAAAAAATAAAAAAAGAAATGAAATGGGAAGGGGGTGTGTCGTGAGTAAAATGTACGTTGAAAATGAAATGGGCTCAGGCAAAGGGGGTGTGAAAATAAAATTATTACCCAGTCCAATTAACATGTATTGTGTGTGATAGTGCGCATGATTAGTCAAACACGTGGAGGTAATCTAAGCCACACAATCTGATCAAACAAAATCAATCGTTTAAGCATGCGTATCCAACGGTCCATGAACAAGTCACATGATAATAATGATGCACGCACACACATGTAAGTGTCAGAATTCAAAAAAAGAGCACGTGAGATGTACATTCTCATTAATGTGCTGGCAAGCTACGAACCTTTGGATCAATCATTCAGTCAATCATCAACAAGAGTCAAGGCAATCATATGGACACAAATGCAAGCACACGTTAACTACCATATACTCACACACATGCAGCAAATTCATTAATGCGTTGGCACAAAATTAACCACATGATGAGAATGATCCAACGGCCACGTTATCTTCTGATGATCAAACCCTAGACACCCTCACCGACCGGAGAATGACCTCTGGTCATCTTCTCCGGCCACTCTCCGGCAACTGAACATCACATTTTTCCAGAAATACACAAACTGTACACCAAAATGTAAAGGAACTTAAGCACAACAGCAATCCACAAACATTTTCCACATATCAATCATATATACTGAGAACCGAGGAGATTAAAGTTGCCCTAGGTTTTGAAACTATGCCTCTAAGAGGCCTATCAACTAGCCAGGACGCACGCAGCTTCTAATAAGCTATAAACACCATGAAAACAAGGTGAATTTAGTAGAAAAAGGTTGGGAAAAAAAGCTGAAACTATGAAGAACTTTGAAGTATTTGAGAAAACCAGAGAACTTGAGATCTTGAGCTTGTAGAACTTCAAGTTTAAGCAAAATAAATGATGTCGATCTTGGATATGAGAAGAAAACAGCAGCTGCAATGATGTTGAGCTTGGAGAGATGAATTTGTTCTTGAATGTTCTTGATTGATATTCACCAAATGATGAAGATGATTGAGAAAAAAAATAGTGAAATCGTGTGAGATTTGAGTGAGAGAGTAGAGAGAATTTCAGAGAAAAAGTGAGAATGATTTTGAGTGAGAGTGAAAAATGAGAGCCCTCTTCTAAATTTATGAAGAGTTTTGAATTTATATGTTGAGTTTAGAAGTAAACTCCAATGGTTAAATGAGTCACTGAGTTGAGTTAACTGAGCTGCCTCTAACTAACTGAGTCAAGTTAGTTAGGGCGAGCTAGCTTTGGTTGTGATGTAGTGTGGAATGTCCATGGTGTTATGGTGAGGTTTATTGAAAAAGAGTGATGGTGATGTGGTTCTGATGTAGCAGAAACTTACACAACAAGCTTTTGTTTTTTTCTTCTTTTGTGTATGAAGCAACATGGCAAGGAGTGTGTAAGGATTATGGTTTGGCTGTAAGAGGAAATAGATGGATTGGTTTGTATGCGTGTGGATTGCAACATGACAACAACAACAACAACAATTCATTTCCTTCTAATTTTGGCAGCCTGAAACATGGAATTTTGTGAAGGAATTTCTCCATGATTTGTGGATGGTTTGATGAGATATTAGTGGCTATGGAAAGATGGAACATCATAGAACATGATTGATGTTGATTTTGGATTGAATTAAGGCTTTGAAGTTGGTGAAAAATAGCTTGGAACATCAAGGTGTGGGACTGGTTCATGGGCGAGGCAAGGTTGTGGCAAAATGGTGCATGGGATTCAGCATGATCATACCAACTTTGAACCCTTATAACTCCATTATAAATTGCTCAAATGAAAATTTGTCCAACATCAAAGTTGAAGAGGACATTGAGATGAACAACTTTGATTTTCAACATTTTTTCATTTGAAGCTTCCTTCAATGAGAAAAATGGGTGGACATTTGGCACACCAAGTGTTTGTCAAAATGCTGGCGCATGGGCCTGGTCATGCTTGGTCATGACTTGGTTTGTGACCTAGTTTTGTCAAACTTTGATCAACCATAACTCCCTCAATTTTGATCCAATGGAGATGTTCTTTATATGGATTTGAAGCTTAGAACATGAACTTTAATTGGCTTAACTTGGGCCTGAGGTTTGGAGCTTTTATCTTGGAGAAAGAGAGCCTCAAAGTAGGGTTGAAAATGGTCCAAACTTGCCATTTTTGGAAACCCTAAAGTTTCTATTTTTGGCAGTTTTGTGATTTTTTGATTTTTCATGATTCCTCCATCATTTCTTGATCAAATTTTTTCCAATGAACATATATAACATGAATTTCATGAATTTGACCTTAAAAAGTCAGGAGTTGACTTTTTTCACTGCACAGTTGACTTTTTCCCCAATTACTTGATTCTCAAGCAACTGACCAATTGAGACCTTTCTGAAACCAATTGATGAGCAATTTTCCATCCATATACACTTAAGGACATGAGGAATACCATGAGATCAAGTTTTGCCCAAAAAATCAGAAATAAACGGATTTAAGGCCAAACCCTAATTTTGGCACCCTCTGGTTAGGAGGGAAAAGTGCCGTCCCCAAATTCAAATTTCTCAGAGTATGATGTGCATCCTCTTAAGGGATAGTGAAATATGCCATTTGGAGATGATATTAGCTTAACGAGCTTGCCATTTGATGGTTACATCCCATTTTTGACTATCTTGTATAGGAGATGATGAACTGCTTCAACCTTTTTTGAATTCCCATCTTCTCATGGCTTGTGGAATCAATTGGGATGACATATAATGTAAGAGACCCTTGAGGCTTGCTTGAAGACCCTTGGCTCTTATTCTTTTGCTTTGGATGATCCACACCTTTGAGAAACACCTGACCCCATGCCCTTATGCAAGATGCAATGCAATGCTTTATGTTTTATTTTTCTATGCTTGAATGCAATGCAATGAAATGAAAGGTCATGCTGAATGATATGAAGAAATGAGAGGGAAAATTTTGGGGTATTACATACGGTGTCAACCGAGATCAGATTACACACTTTGTTCTTGATAGAACAATGTGTTTTGAATAAATTCTTGCTTTGGCCTTCATCTTTGGATGCGAGTAAAATTCTCTGTAACAATAAATTGTCCCGCTAATGATATTCTTCCACTACAAACTCAACTTCAACATATTTATCATTCTCAATTGCATGATCTTATCTTTCTTAATCTTACCCCCTTTCTTCTGCAACAGGGGAGACTATCTTTATTAGACAAACATTTGATATTTGACTTATTCCGTTACAATGATAACACTTGTCTCTAGTGGGTTTAACATATGGATTACTTTACCTCTGTATTGGTGTTCTACCCTGTTGTACTCTTCTAGAGTTGTTAGCTCCCTTATTCCCAGGGTTGGAATTCCATGCTGCATTTTTTTCCTTGTCACCTGCTGATCCAATGTTAGTATGGGGTGAATACCTTCTAAAGATGAGAAATTTTGAGGGGATTTCTCCATCAATTCTGACTTCAAAGCTAGCCTTGATGCCTCCAACATGGTTCATACAGTTTGCAAACCCATCTTCTCCTGCAAATATCCATTTAAGCCAATGATCTATCGAGCTACTTTTTGGCTCTGATTCTCCCAATTCATTACACTAGAAGAAATGCAGAAACTCAGGTGTGTATTCTGTCACAGTTCTCTTGCCTTAAACACACTCAATATACATCTTTCAAAGAATATATTCATAATCCTCTGGTAAAAATCACTACAACATCAGACATTGGTACTACTCTTCAGTCTGATCGCCACCGTCTTAACTTGCTTGTTCTCAAGAACACCCATAACGTCGAAGAATCTGTCAATATCGATCTGCCTATCAAGAAAATCCTCTGCTCCCATAGTTCCATGTAATAATGGAATATCACCATTCACTCAATAATCATGGTTATATCGATTCCCATGATTAATTACCTCTTCCTTGTAGGGTTCTTCTTCTTCAGAACTCGAATTTCAGCAATAACAGCATGATGACTGTTAGCACCCCGCATAATCCTAACATGTTCTCCTCCTCTATCTCTTTGTTGATTCACGTGTTGTGGGCATTGTTCACTTGATTTTCTAAATTTGCCATCTGTTTAGTCAAAGCAGATAGAGCCGTTGTAAAAGCATTAGTAATTCCCTCAAGATCTTCTCTAATTATCAGTTGATCTCCCATTGTCGATCCTTACAAAAAGAAATAAGGTAAAACCTACTATGATGCCACCTAGTGGGATAATCTTGTTGTTTAGAGGCAAAGACAATATTGCTAAGCGAGATATGTCGTATAATTATATTTTTATTAGACTAAATGTGATAATTTTAATTGTGATATCCCAATTGGAATTTATTTATTTTAATATTAAAGTAATTTGTTAAAATTATGAGATAAATAAAGACTAGAACAATTTAAATGCTTATATATTAATGTTGTGTTTTAACAAAGTTAGAATATTGCGACATCGATGTCGCTCCCAGGATTTTCATCCAAGTACAAACGAGAAAGTGACGCGAAAATAGAGTCGCCAGCAATGTGTATTTATCCCAAGAGATGGAAAGGAAACACTGCGTAAACCTGAGAGAGGGAAAGACATGGTCATCGCAACCATAGTCTGGGTTCGGAAGTCGGTTACGCGAGGGGAAGGTGTCAGCACCCCACGCGTCCATCGTACTCGATGGGATCCACGCTTATTGTCTAAACAAAGGGTGAGTTATCCTAAAGTCTACGGCTAAACAGAAAACGGGGGATAAAAAGAAAAAAGAGACTCGGTAGGACATCACCGTCCTAGGCCTACGTATTCCCTTTGTGCAATGGGAAAGTCAGAGCCAATGTAGTTCGATGGACTGCGGGGGAACGTTGCTCGTCGACATATTGTATCTCGTGCCTACTATTTGCTCCCGTGGATTCGCATCCATGCGGTACAAACGCGAAAGTGGCGCGGAAAACAGAGTCGCCAGCATTGTGTATTTATCCCGAGAGAGGGAAAGGAAACACTGCGTAAACCTGAAGGAAAGGAGGGGGAAGGACATGGCCATCACAACCATAGTCAGGGTTCGGGAGTCGGTTATGCGAGGGGAATGTGTTAGCACCCCACACATCCATCATACTCGATGGGATCCATACTTGTTGTCTAAACAGAGGGTGAGTTATCCTAAAGTCTATGGCTGTACAAAAAAAAGAACGGGGATGGGGGAGACTAAGAAAGACTCGGTAGGACATCCTGTGAGAGTCCTAGGCCTACGTATCTCATCGGGAATGAGAATCAGAGTCAACGTAGTTCGACGGACTACGGGGGAAGGTTGCTCGTCGAGATATCGCATCTCGTGCCTACATATCCTCAATCGGACGAGAGAGAGGAATCAGAGCAGTCGTAGTTCAACCTAACGAGGTTGGTTTGTGTTTTTTATGAGCGACGTTAAGTTCGCGTCCGGCAGTTAGGGTTGATGCCTGTTTGCGACTTAAACGGAAAGTAACGTGCTCTTTTCTGAAAATTGTCTGGAAACAATCCCGAAGGATAAAAAGATTTGAATGTGTTTTTTGTATTTTTTAGACATAAATGTTTTGAGTTAGTTCATAACTTGCATTGCACCAAAGTCTAGGGCATAGGAACGAATGCATAATGAATCGTCCCAAGACAGGACGCCCGCTAGACACTCTAGAAAAATGAGAGGAAACCCCTTGTTTCTCATTTCCCACGCTTAAGGCTCGTGCGTAATACACTTTATCTTTATTAAGTGTTTTGAAGAAGTTATAAGATGAGAAGAGAAGACCAACGGAAAAAGGTGACTCTAAAGGGAGACTAGAAGTCCTAATGTTGTCATGCATGGATATCCTATGGTTAATGAGGTTTAGGAACCTAATTCTAATCCTACTCCAAGCTTAATCGGATATTAAGTTGGACTAGGTAGCTCTAAAGGGATGAATCCGAGACTTATTCAAGTATCGAGATCCGAAGGAATGAAATGAGTTAGGAGAAGAAAGAAAAAAGAACAACACCTATAACAGCACACATGCTTCAGAACAGCAGCAAAATATAAGCACATACACCCAACAACATTTAACAACATACAATCAGCATAAAAATAGGTGTAAAAGATCATACAACAGCACATACAACATCACATATGCACAAAGACAACAGTAGAAACAGGGCAACATGCATCCATTTTGATTTATCATGGTAAAATGATCATGCTTCAAACATTACATGTTATCCAATCGATCATGAGCACAAACACATACATCATATGGAATAGACTTGAAATCATAGCAGAAGAATGCATCACACTATGAAAGAATGCACAATATTAAGCATATGATCAAGTTAAATCAAGTATGCTCATCATGACATCGAAAGCAAATGAACATGTACACAACTACTCCAACTATCGCCATCAGCAATTAGTAATTAACAAGCTCCAAACATATGCATTACATGATCAACGCAACAATTAACCAACAACGCAAGCATGTTCATAAACGATGGAATTCAAAAGGTTGCGTGTCGAGAAATGTGATCATGCAATGGTGTGAGGTGCAATAGCTCAAGTATAATCCACAAATCATTATCACATCAAACCATGAAGTTTGCACATGTATTGGATCTCAAAAGAACAAGAAAATGCAAGAAAATATCACTCTGCAGCAGTGGTAATCGATTACTCACTTTGAGTAATCGATTACTCAGTGGAAAATTGGCTAAAAACGTGAAAATTAGGCAGAGTAATCGATTACTCTGTTAGGGTAATCGATTACCACTGCAACAGAGGCAAAAAATCAACTCAGAAAAGCACTTTTCAGTAGTGAATGACTTATGAAACTTCCAAATGATCATGTGATCAATTAACCATGAAATTCACATCAAATTACAGTAATCAAACACAACTTTCAACAATCAAGCAACAAGATCACAAAATCAAATCAAGCAAATGAATCAAAATGCATTGAAAACCATGGATCTACATTGCATAAGTTGAAATTAAGCTAAATCAAGTATGGATCTGAAATTGACCAACCTACAAAGCTGAGAATTGCTTTGGTACGTGTTGTAAACAGAATTTGATTAATCCAAGTAAAGAAATCCAAGATCCAAAAGCTCCTTGCACTCAAAGTTGAAGATCCAAGCAATAAACCACCAAAACTTCAAAAGCACTTCCAAGAATCACTTCTGAAAGTTCAGAACCAGATCCAAACAAAAATTCAAATTGAAAACAGAAAGGTGATGATGATGAGAGGTTATAGATCAAGAATTAACAAGTTCCAATGAAGAACTTGTTAATCTTTGAAGATGAGCTTTGAGTGAGGTTGAAAATGGAGGTTGAGAGTGAAAACGTGAGAGAGAATTTGAGAGCAAATTCTGAAAAATGGAGAGTGAAAATGATCAAGGTTTTCTTGAGGTTTGGAATGAATGGGTTTAAATAACCCCTAGGTTAGGAGTTAAGTTTGGGTTTGGAGTGAGGTTAAGTGGGTGGAAAATGGGATGAAAAATGATTTAGGAAAGGGAGTGAGGGATTAGAGTGGAAAGAATTTGAATTTTTGGATGGAAAATGATGGAATCTAGATCCTTCCCACACATGCACAAGCCAAGCACATGATCATAACATGCATAAAAAACTGCAGTGCTGAAAATTGCCACATTTTTGCAATTTCGCCCAGAGTAATCGGTTACTCACTTTGAGTAATCGATTACTCTATTCAAAAATTCAAAAATTGGCGCCAAAAGGAGGGAAACTTGGAAAAGTGACTTCTGGCAGTTGTTTTGAACCTGTTAAGCCTCTAAAACTCAAAACTTGATGTTGCTACTGAATAACACCTGAAAATATACTGAGAAACGTGATTCGCCCTCTGATTACACTGCTGATAACAACCGTCTGGTGCTGAATAGCTGATCAAAAAATGACTGTTGAAGCTTCTGATTATCAAATCGACTAATAAGAAAAATAAATGCTCGAAAAGACTTTGAAAATTATCTGCTTGGCTCTAAATAATGTTGATACTGATGAAGCCATTAACTGCTGAATAATACCTTGATCCCATGCTGAGAACCAATGCAAAATGCGAGACTAAGATGCAAGAATGAAAAGAAACATAAGCCAGTTATGGTTAGAAGAGAGAGGGCAAATTTTGGGGTATTACAGCTGCCCCTATTCAATCAACTATGGACCTGAATGGATGATAGCAACGGCTATCAGAAATTCAAGGTAAATAGGGATTGAATACCAGAAAGACCGGAAAATTTGCGCTCTGTGGGTACAAGAAATGATGAACACAGTAGTTGGAGGATAAAAAGGTATTGGTGAAGAAAAGTCAGGAACAAATGAAATCAAAAGGGTGCCTGTCGGGAACGGCTAAAGTTGAAAACCTATGACTTACCTATCGGGAATGGTAAATGGGCCTGTCGGGAACGGCTAGGTCTAAAACTTAAAGGTTGTCTGTCGGGAACGGCTAAAGTTGAAAACCTATGGCTTACCTATCGGGAATGGTAAATGGGCCTGTCGGGAACAGCTAGGTCTAAAACATAAAGGGTGCCTGTCGGGAACGGCTAAAGTTGAAAACCTATTGCTTACTTATCGGGAATGGTAAATGGGCCTGTCGGGAACGGCTAGGTCTAAAACTTAAAGGTTGCCTGTCGGGAATGGCTAAAGTTGAAAACCTATGGCTTACCTATCGAGAATGGTAAATGGGCCTGTCGGGAACGACTAGGTCTAAAACTTAAAGGGTGCCTGTCGAGAACGGCTAAAGTTGAAAACCTATGGCTTACCTATCGGAAATGGTAAATGGGCCTGTCGGGAACGACTAGGTCTAAAACTTAAAGGGTGCCTGTCGGGAACGGCTAAAGTTGAAAACCTATGGCTTACCTATCGGGAATGGTAAATGGGCCTGTCGGGAACGACTAGGTCTAAAACTTAAAGGGTGCCTGTCGGGAACGGCTAAAGTTAAAAACCTATGGCTTACCTATCGGGAATGGTAAATGGGCCTGTCGGGAACGGCTAGGTCTAAAACTTAAAGGTTGCCTGTCGGGAACAGCTAAAGTTGAAAACCTATGGCTTACCTATCGGGAATGGTAAATGGGCCTGTCGGGAACGGCTAGGTCTAAAACTTAAAGGGTGCCTGTCGGGAACGACTAAAGTTGAAAACCTATGGCTTACGTATCGGGAATGGTAAATGGGCCTGTCGGGAACGACTAGGTCTAAAACTTAAAGGGTGCCTGTCGGGAACGGCTAAAGTTGAAAACCTATGGCTTACCTATCGGGAATGGTAAATGGGCCTGTCGGGAACGACTAGGTCTAAAACTTAAAGGGTGCCTGTCGGGAACGGCTAAAGTTGAAAACCTATGGCTTACCTATCGGGAATGGTAAATGGGCCTGTCGGGAACGACTAGGTTTAAAACTTAAAGGTTGTCTGTCGGGAACGGCTAAAGTTGAAAACCTATGGCTTACCTTTCGGGAATGGTAAATGGGCATGTCGGGAACGTCTAGGTCTAAAACTTAAAGGGTGCATGTCGGGAACGGCTAAAGTTGAAAACCTATGGCTTACCTATCGAGAATGATAAATGGGCCTGTCGGGAACGACTAGGTCTAAAACTTAAAGGTTGCTTATCGGGAATGGCTAAAGTTGAAAACCTATGGCTTACGTATCGGGAATGGTAAATGGGCCTGTCGGGAACGGCTAGGTCTAAAACTTAAAGGTCGCCTATCGAGAATGGCGGTAGGAATCCTATCGGGAATGGTTCCTAAGAAATATGGTTGACCTATACGTCTATCGGGAATGACTAAGGTTCAAAACTCATAAGGTGCCTATCGGGAATGGCGGTAGGAATCCTATCGGGAATAGTTCCTAAGAAACAATGGTTGACAGGTATGATCAAAAGATCTACAAACCGAGGAATAGGACTCTGTGGGGAGAAGGAAGAAGGGTACAACCCCTATACTGCTTTGAAATTTCTATTGGGGAATGAACGAGGCATTCTCTCTGGGGGGTATGTCAACATGATTGAAGAATGGTTTTGAACTCTCGCACGAGCTATCAAAACTGGCTTATGCTTCACATGCACATGTTTGAATTTTTTCTATGGCGTAATTCTTCATGCGAAATGGAAATGCTACGTGTTTTGAGGATGCAATGATAACTATATGCAAGATGCAAGAAGACTCCTTAGCAAAATAAATGCTGAGGAGAAAGAGGCGACTCCACTGAGGATGAAATAAAAAAATATGGTCTTCTGCCCATCCATGGGAAAAGATTTACTCCGTTGGGGATTACATTGGCAACTCCGCTGGGGAAATGGAGGCAACTCTGCCGGGGAAAGGAATAGTGATTCTGCTGAGGAAATAAACACTAGTCTGATCTTCTGACGCTCTAGTGGGGAAATATTAACTCAGGTGAGGATAATGCTGCCATAATCTGGGCTTTGAACTGCCGAGCTCACTGATGATTACTGTAGAAACGGGGTGACATCACTGGGGATATTGTCAGAACCCATCCGCTTGGGGAGAAACTACAACCGTAGAACTCCGCTGGGGAATGACAACTTCCTGACTTAGCCGTTGGGGAGTTGAGATCAATCAAACCATTTCTGAGGTAGGGGAGATTTGCTGAGGAGGATATATCCTGCTAGGGATAACCACCTAGAAAAAGGACTTTTCTGTTAAAGGAAACCGCCTCTGCTTCGAAGAGAGCCATGACCATGGACTCTACTAGGGAGTATACTTCTGCACTGAGGAAAACCATGACCATGGGCCCTACTGAGAAATATCTTCCTAATATCTCGCTTGAAAGAGGAGTACTCTGTTGGGAAGAGATAGTGTACTGACTTCTGCTGGAGAAAAGGGACCGAAAACATCCCATGCTATTTAGGTTTATCAGTGGACTTTAGCACCTGCAAACAAAAGATACACACACACACGCCCTCGGGTATCATGGGTTTTGAATTCAACACCCAAGAACACATAGCAGTTAAAGCAATTTTAAGTGTTTTTTTTCGCATGTCATTGTTGAGTTCTCAGTGTTTTAAATGCAATGCTCATCACAAAAATCAGACGTTTTTGTAAACAAAACCAAAAAGAGGAAAATAGGAAACAACTGTTCTGAATAACAAAATTTTATTGATTGAAGAACCTAAAAATAGGCATTTACATCAAGAAGCAATTCCTAAAAAGAGGTAATTACAAAAATAGAAAAACAACTATTCTAATGGCAATGTGGAAGACGGAAATCCACTGAGTTTCGACCCTGCTATCGTTCATATGTCTTCAAGACTCTCCAAGTGCTTTGCCTTCTGAGAAGAATGGTTGGACTGATCCTTATCCTTTGAAAATGCCTTTCGTTGACGCGAGATGAGATACAGATCACTCAGATTGCAGCCTTTCGCTAAATCCCTTTTTTACCTGGATCGCCCTTTACGGGTTCTCAATCCACCGGGATACCCATTTTTGCCTAAGTTGCCCTTTCGGGTTTTCAACTTACCGGGTGCACTATTGTTTTTTATTTTATCCCTAATTTTTGCCCGAACCTTTTTTTTCCTCCTTTTTTCTCTCTCTTTTTTTTTATGGTTCGCCGGGATGCCCTTTTTTGCCTGGACTCTCTTTTTACTGTCCAGCGGGTCTATTCATGCGAAGTATTTTTTAACTGCATCTGAGTTCATAGGCGATGGAAAATCTTCACCATCCATAGTTGTAAGCATCAAGGCTCCGCCAGAGAAAACCTTCTTGACAACATATGGACCTTCGTAATTTGGAGTCTATTAGCCCCTGTGATCTGTATTAGGAGGAAGAATCCTTTTCAACACCAAGTCACCAGTCTAATAATTCTGAGGACGTACCTTCTGATCAAATGCCCTCTTCATTCTTCTCTGATACAACTGCCCATGGCACACAGCTGCTAACCTCTTTTCTTCTATGAGACTCAATTCATTGAACCTCGTTCGAATCCATTCAGCCTCGTCAAGTTTGACGTCCATCATGACCCTTAGAGAAGGGATTTCAACCTCCACCGGTAGCACTGCTTCCATACCGTACACGAGCAAAAACGGGGTTGCCCCAGTGGATGTACGTACAGAAGTACGGTACCTATGCAAAGCAAAATGCAGCATCTCATGCCAATCCTTATAAGTCACGACCATCTTTTGCACAATCTTCTTGATGTTTTTATTGGCTGCCTCGACGACACCATTCATCTTTGGGCTGTACGGAGAAGAATTGTGATGTTCTATTTTGAAGCTCTGGCACAGCTCTTTCATCATCTTATTGTTGAGATTCGAACCATTGTCAGTAATGATCCTTTCGGGTACCCCGTAGCGACAAATGATCTCTTTCTTGATAAATCGGGCAACCACCTATCTCGTGACATTCGTAAATGAAGCAGCTTCCACCCACTTGGTGAAGTAATCAATAGCCACCAGAATGAAACGATGTCCATTAGAGGCAGTGGGCTCAATCTTCCCAATCATATCAATGCCCCACATAGCGAAGGGCCAAGGAGAACTCATCACATTCAAAGGATTTGGCGGCACATGCACTTTGTCTGCATAAATCTGGCACTTGTGGCACTTTCGAGCATATTTGAAACAATCAGCCTCCATGGTATTCCAATAATAACCAGCTCGCAATAACTTCTTTGCCATGGCATGTCCACCATCATGGGTACCAAAGGAACCTGAAATTCTGGTACCAGATATGTGTGATGTCACACACGATGTCATAACAACACACTCTTCTTATGGACAATAACAAACACAACAGAAGAGAACACCAATAATTGTTCACCCAGTTCTGTTAAACAACTTAATCTGGGGGCTACCAAGCCAGGGATGAAATTCACTACTTGTAGAATTAATTTACAGACTCAACAACCCAGTTGACAATCTCCTAAACTTAATTCCTACTAATGAACTTTCTACCTAAGAGACCACTTAGGTATGAGAACACTACTCAATCCCTTAAACCACTCAAAGATCAAACACTTTGAGATACACCTTGATCCTGCTTCACAGCTTTAATCAAGTGACAATACTCTCTTGCTTCACAGCTCTAAGAGAGGACAGATTACAAATCACCAATTCACACTTGAATGGTTTACACAAAAACTCTTACAAAGACAATGCTTAACCTCCAGTCAAAGCTCTCTATCTTCTGTCTTCTTTCTGTGTTTTCTTCCTTTGGTTGATGCGCTTTATATAGCCATCTGAATTTGGCTTGGATCCTTTGCAATATCTGACCTGATTTGTTATTTAAAACTGAATCTTCAAAACAGACTTTCTCCTAAAATCTTTTCAAATCTTCAACCTTTTAAATCTCCCTACAAATCTGCATCAAATCTCTATGCAGCGAAGAATATCTATCCCAAGATATCTGCATCCAATGAGACTCACAGCTCTCCCAATACCCAGCTAAAACGCAAACCCTAACAACATCACTAAACCTGATGTTATTAAATTCTGCAGACCTGATGTCACAACATCGCATGTGACATCAGACATCCAACTTAAACACTTAATATGCTCCAATGTTAAGACTCAATGTTGTGACATCACCCATATGACATCAAACATTGAATAACTTCACAACTTAACATAACCCAATGTTAAGACTCAATGTTAAGACATCACCACTGTGACATCAACATTGAACAACCTTTGTTTTACCAAAATTCTAGCCAATCCAAGAACCAACAATCTCCCCCTTTGGCTAATTTTGGCTAAAACAATCTTTGCACCATCAAAGACTTCAGCAGTGGAAAAAATCAATATTTTTAATACATTGCAGCAGCTTTTCTTCATAATAGCTTCACAACAGCTACAACTCTTCAACAACATTACTTGCAACTCACTTTCTTCAAACAACTGTACTTCACAATGACTTCAGCATGCAACACAAACACTCCAATACTCTGCTACATACTTCAGCACTAACCAGCAGCATGGGGTAAAACTCCCCCTCAAGGTAAGAACCAGTATACCAGCTGTTCAACAATTCTCCCCCTCAATATGTGCACTTCTCTTCTGCATCACACTAGCAGCACTCCTTGGCATTGGCTAACTCTCCCCCTTTTTAGCCACAATTGGACAATCTATTCAAGTCCATGATTCAATCTTGACTTCAGACATCTCCTCAGAAGCATATGCGCACAAGATTTAAACAATTTGCCTCATATGACTAGAAACATTCGAGGCCACACCAAAACACCAATCAACAGCCTAATGTCATAACATGCTATCAGACATTATCTCCTCATAAGAGACAACCAATCTCCACAAGCAAGCTTCAAAAAAAAATATGCACCTTTGCTGCAAAATCCATAACTAATGCTCTAGATGAATATGAACATTTGAGCACACTTGCTGAGCACATGCATTTTGGTACCACTGTCCCTTTCTCCACAGACAGTCATTCCCTATCATAATCTTCATCTTCAGACTTCCTGATCTACTTCAGTCTTCTCTACATTCTCCATCCAAGGCATACCTTCTACTTCATCATTCTCCCGTATGACTATGTAGACGCTCCTTAGGTATAATGTATGCACCAAGCTTCAGCTCCAGAACAAAAACATCCTTTACCAAGGATATCCAACCCAAAAAATTTTCTAACATCTGTTAGGACACTCGTGACACCACACACCAGGGTTTTTGATATGCTCCACCACTGGACTTACTATCAGCATAGTAATCCAATCTCAACACTGTGACACAAACTCCGCAAAAATCTCAGCTTACTTAAAAGCTTTACTGAGATCCATCCACCAGTAGTTGTTAAAACTAGTGAAGTCTTCAAAAAAAGTAGTCATGCCATGCCAGAACAAACTACTAAACACAAGACCAGAATCTTCACCTTTTCTGACACAAAAGCTAGAGTATCTAACTCCACATGTCCAATCTCAATCATCTTCCAGATATAACCACCAGCAAACATGATGTTACAACATATTTTGGGACATCAGCTTCTCATCACCATCCAAAGGACTCATTTCACAAAGAAGTCCTTCAAGAAGCTCCCAATAAAGTACAGTCAGAGCAGCTTATTCAGGTTAACATACACACCTGAATACCATAAGTTCCCACACCCTCTCTGAACCATATCCTAGCAAACTCAACCATATCCAGAGCATCTATACCAAATTCTTTTTCTAGATTAAGCTCCCTTTGAAAAACATACTTCCACCTTTTTATACTCTCCACCAAATGAAAAGCAATGATGTCCAGTGGAGCCTCAGGAATTTGCTCAGAAGTTCTAATTACAACAGCTTTCTTGTCCTGAACATTATCATCAGGCTTATCTCTGGTCTTTTCCTTTCTGGAAGAACTTGACACTTTACTCCAGGATTTTGTAGGACCAACCACTGAGGTCTTCTTCTTATCAGTGTTTACCTTTGGAGGTGATTCAAAATCCTTCTCCTTTGTTGATTTCATTCTTTTATCAACCTCAGGAACCATCTTTTCAATCAGATCATCCACCTCAACATTTGTTCCAACATCAGCTTCCTCATGAACACCTTCTTCTTCAGCTGACTTCTTTGGAGAAGATTCCACACCAACCACTTCAACATCCTTCTTTATTATAAGGCAAAGCGATGTTTCAACATTAACTCCAACATCTTCATTCTCCAAAATAGAGATTGCCAACCTGTGATGGTTGTCTTGTGAGTCATCATTCTGCTCATCATCTTGCTTCCAAAATTTCTTAAGCTCACCATTATCAGCACCCATTTCTTCAGAGAAATCGTCATTCCACTTTATATCTGAATGATCATCCCTTATGTCCTTAGATTCCTCTAGATTTCCTGTGAACAGTTGCATTACACTAGGTTGTTTGGTGATCCTTCTGATGTCACAGTCAGATGTCATAACATCATCCTCAACATAACTTGATGAGCAGAACTCTTGAGATATCCATTGATAGCAATTATCTCTGGATCTGACTCCCTTCATAACCACCTCATTCTTATCATTTGTCACCACACACTTATCTTTGGTGTAGTTGACCTTGTAACCTTCATCACAAAGCTGACTTATGCTAATCAAATTAGCACTCAAACCTTGGATGAGTAGCACATTATCAAGAACAAGTCCATCATGACACTTTACTTGTCCAACTCCCTTTACCTCTCCTTTTTCTCCATTGCCAAAAACAACATCATTTGAGGAGCAAGATTTGATATCCACCAAATTATTTTTGGACCCAGTCATGTGCTTTGAACAACCACTGTCAAAGTACCATCCATCCTTAGCAAAATGTCTATCTAAGGTGTGAGCCAATAGACATGTAGCCTGAGCTTTAGGAACCCATTGTTTGACAACCTTGGTCTTGTTCTCCTTTTTTCTGGGTTGATGTACAGATTTGGGATAACCATGAAGCTTGAAATAAGAAAATGCATGTGTCCAAATCTTCCACAGTAGTAGCACCTAACTCTGTCTTCTCTGAAGTGGTTGAACTTCCTGCCACCATGATGATGATGTTGCTGTGGCTGCCAACCATAGTACTGGTGTTGTCTTCTACCATAGTTTGTCTGTCTTCTATGGTAAGGTTGTGGTCTTCTAGGCTGTCTCCTATGGTGATGAGGCTTCCTTCTTCCATAGTAATGAGGCACAACATTATTGTATCCATATCCATATCCATACATGTTTTCTTGATGTTGAGACATCTGATGGAACATGTTCTGTTTAATCCAAGTAGCATGCATGCTCTTATGATATTGTGGAGGCATATACTGTCTAGCTCCATGTGCCTTCCTTTGATGAGGACCATGAGCATGCCTCTTCCCAACATTTTGAGGCTGTGGATGAGCAACCTGCTTAGGTTTAGGATTTTTTCCCTTTTTGTCATGTTGAGACATTGGTTGAGTCATCTCCTCTTTGGTTCCTGAAGTGCTTGCTTTAGCAGAAACCTTTCTCTCAACCACAAATCCTATGCCTGACTTATCTCCAGCAACCTTTTCTGTCTGAAGGATCTTATCAAGTGTGTTTGTACCACTGTTCAGCATCCTAACAGATTTGGTCATATGATCAAGATGAACTTTGACCAATAAGACTTCATTTTCCAAATCAGCTTTAGCAGTCTCAAGTTGAACAATCTGTTTCTTTTGACTCTCATTTTCTTGACAGATCTCAGCACTCTTTAGACAAAGCTCTTGATAGGTGGATGCTAACTCCTCAAAAGTTATTTCTTCATCACTTGATTCCCCATCAGATACAACAGTTCCTGTCAAAGCTTTGACATGCTTTGCTGACTCTCCCTCACTTTCATTGTCAGAGTCTGACCAGGAAACTGTCATGCCCTTCTTCTGCTTCTTCAGAAATGTGGGACATTCTTTATTTACATGTTCGTAACCTTCACATTCAAAGCATTGAACACCTTTATCTTGGGCAGTCTTCACTTCCTCCTTCTCTTTGGACTTGCTGATGTCAGAAGAGATGTTCTTGACATTAGGCTTGTAATTCTGGTTCATCCTTTTGAACACCTTGTTGATCTGCCTTCCCAACATAGCAATGGCCTGAGATAGATCCTCCTGGGATTCAACACTATTCCCTTTCTCTTCTTGAGCATTTGAAGCCAAGGCTATACTTTTTGGCTTCTTATCAGGTTCTTCCTCATTCAACCCAAGCTCAAATGTTTGAAGGGATCCAATAAGCTCATCAACCCTCATTTGGTTGATGTCTTGTGCTTCTTCAATGGCAGTCACTTTCATCTTGTACCTCTTAGGAAGGGACCTAAGGATTTTCCTTACAAGCTTTTCTTCTGTCATCTTTTCTCCAAGAGCACTGGATGCATTTGACAGCTCAAGAATACTCATGTGGAAGTCATGGATGGTCTCATCTTCTTTCATCTTCAGACTTTCAAACTTTGATGTTAGAAGCTGAAGTCTTGACATCTTAACTCTAGATGTTCCTTCATGTGTAGCCTTCAAAATATCCCATGCTTCCTTAGCAACTTCACATGAGTTGATCAACCTGAATATGTTCTTATCAACACCATTGAAGATAGCATTTAGGGCTTTTGAATTACCAAGGGCAAGCTCATCTTCTTCCTTGGTCCATTCTTCTTCAGGCTTTAGTTTAGAGGTGCCTTCTTTATCTTTCCCAACATCATCTTTTTCAAACACAACAGGTGATTTCCATTCTTTAACAATGGCCTTCCATGCCCTGCTGTCCAAAGATTTCAAGAAAGTAATCATCCTTAGCTTCCAATAATCATAATTGGAACCATCCAGAATAGGGGGTCTGTTGACAAATCCTCCAACTTCTTTGTCCATCTTTACCAGAAAGTAACTTCCCTAGATCTCACCCAGAGACAGACAGGATGCCTGCTCTGATACTAATTGAAATTCTGGTACTAGATATATGTGATGTCACACACGATGTCACAACAACACACTCTGCTTATGGACAATAACAAACACAACAGAAGAGAACACCAATAATTGTTCACCCAGTTCAGTTAAACAACTTAATCTGGGGGCTACCAAGCCAAGGATGAAATTCACTACTTGTAGAATTAATTTACAGACTTAACAACCCAGTTGACAATCTCCTAAACTTAATTCCTACTAATGAACTTTCTACCTAAGAGACCACTTAGGTATGAGAACACTACTCAATCCCTTAAACCACTCAAAGATCAAACACTTTGAGATACACCTTGATCTTGCTTCACAGCTCTAAGAGATGATAGATTACAAATCACCAATTCACACTTGAATGGTTTACACAAAAACTCTTACAAAGACAATGCTTAACCTTCAGTCAAAGCTCTCTATCTTCTGTCTTCTTTCTGTGTTTTCTTCCTTTGGTTGATGCGCTTTATATAGCCATCTGAATTGGGCTTGGATCCTTTGCAATATCTGACCTGATTTGTTATTTAAAACTGAATCTTCAAAACAGATTTTCTCCTAAAATCTTTTCAAATCTTCAACCTTTTAAATCTCCCTACAAATCTGCATCAAATCTCTATGCAGCGAAGAATATTTATCCCAAGATATCCGCATCCAATGAGACTCACAGCTCTCCCAATATCCAGCTAAAACGCAAACCCTAACAACATCACTAAACCTGATGTTATTAAATTCTGCATACCTGATGTCACAACATCGCATGTGACATCAGACATCCAACTTAAACATTTAACATACTCCAATGTTAAGACTCAATGTGTGACATCACCCATATGACATCAAACATTGAACAGCTTCACAACTTAACATAACCCAATGTTAAGACTCAATGTTAAGACATCACCACTGTGATATCAACATTAAACAACCTTTGTTTTACCAAAATTCTAGCCAATCCAAGAACCAACAGAACCGTCGTGCACTTCTTGCATTAACATGTCCGCTTCTTGTCTATCCACACATCTAAGCAAGACCATGTCAAAATTCCGCTTGTACAAAACATCACCTTCGTCTAAGAAGAAACTGCCTGCCAACCTTCTTAGAGTCTTCTTATCATTGTTATATGCCCCAGCCGGATACTCTTGACTCTTCAAGAAATGCTTGATATCATGATACCAAGGCTTATCATCGGTCACTGTATCATGATACAAATCATAGAAGATAACGTTGCCAAAGCGTCTGCCATTTGATTTTCGTCACGAGGTACATGATACAGTTTTACTATTTTGAAGAAAGTTAACAGTCTTCTCGTATAATCTTTGTAAGGAATCAAGTTGGATTGATGGGTTTGCCAATCTCCGTTGACCTGATTGATCACTAGAGCAGAGTCCCCAAACACTTCAAGAGTATTGATCCTTAAATCAATGGCTTCTTCAATACCCATAATGCATGCTTCGTACTCGGCTTCATTGTTGGTGACATTGAAAGTTAGTCTGGCAATGAAAGGTATATGAGAACCCTTTGGAGTTATGAGAACTGCCCCAACACCACTTCCATTCATATTAACAGCCCCATCGAACATCAGTTTCCACTTGTCATCAGGATCCGGTCCTTCATCAACTGGTGGCTCTTCGCAATCTTTCACTTTCAAATACATGATGTCTTCATCAGGGAAATCAAACTTCATAGGCTGATAATCATCAATTGGCTGTTCGGCAAGATAATCAGACAAAACACTATCCTTGATGGCCTTCTGGAAAGTATACTGTATGTCATATTCGGTCAAAATCATCTGCCAACGATCGACTCTTCCAGTGAGAGCTAGCTTTTCAAAAATGTACTTGACTGGATCCATCTTTGATATCAATAGGGTTGTGTGAGTAAGTATATATTGTCTCAAACGCTTAGCAGCCCATGCAAGTACACAACATGTCTTCTCAAGCATTGAGTACCTTGACTCGCAATCTGTGAATTTCTTACTCAGGTAGTATATAGCATGCTCTTTCCTACCTGTCTCGTCGTGTTGACCGATAACACAACCCATTGAATTGTCGCGTACAGACAAATACATTATCAATGGCCTCCCTGGAACCGGAGGCATAAGAATCGGAGGCTTATGCAAATACTCTTTTATTTTATCAAATGCCCTTTGGCAATCATTATTCCACCGGATTGATTTATCTTTTCTCAACAATTTGAAAATCGGTTCACAAGTGGTAGTAAGATGAGATATGAATCTAGCAATGTAGTTCAATCTTCCTAAGAACCCACGGATTTCTTTTTCTGTTCTTGGCTCCGGCATCTCTTGAATAACTCTTATTTTTGCTGGATCTACCTCGATTCCTCTTTCACTGACAATAAAGCCCAACAGCTTACCAGATCTCACCCCGAAAGTACACTTATTCGGGTTCAGCCTCAATTTGAATTGTCTCAACCATTCAAAAAGCTTTTTCAGATTCACCAAGTGTTCCTCCTCAGTCTGCAACTTGGCAATCATATCATCCACATAAACCTCAATCTCTTTATGAATCATGTCATGGAAGAGTGTCACCATAGCACGCTTATAAGTTGCTCCTGCATTCTTCAAACCAAAAGGCATCACTTTATAGCAGAACGTGCCCCATGGGGTAATGAATGTCGTTTTCTCCATGTCCTCCGGCGCCATCTTAATCTGATTATATCTGGAAAAACCATCCATGAAGGAAAACACCGAGAATTGAGCTGTATTATCTACCAACACATCAATGTGTGGTAATGGAAAATCATCTTTTGGGCTTGCTTGATTTAAATCCCAGTAATCAACACATATCTGGACCTTGCCATCTTTCTTAGGCCGGGCACAATATTCGTAACCCATGGTGGATAGTTGGTGACGACCAAGAAGCCTGCATCTAACTATTTCTGCACTTCCTCTTTAATCTTGATGGACATTTCTGGCTTTGTTCTTCTGAGCTTCTGCTTGACAGGCGAGCATCCCTCTTTAAGGGGAAACCTATGCACAACAATGTCGGTATCCAACCCCGGCATATCCTGATATGACCAAGCAAAGACGTCAACATATTTACGTAACATTTCAATCAGCCCTCTCTTCACATCCTCGGCCAAGCTTGCCCCTATTTTGACCTCTTTCTTTGTCTCTTCGGCACCCAGATTGATGATTTCTAGTGACTCTTGATGAGGTTGAATAGTTCTCTCCTCCTGTTTCAATAATCTGGCCAATTCTTCAGGAAGTTCACAGTCCTCTACACTCTCCTCTTCGGCTTGGTAAATTGGATTATCAAAGTCATACTGAACCATAGCAGGACCGTTATCAATAGAATCTAAAGGATTGTTTCTGCGTGAATGATGATACATGCTTTATTTTAGAAAGAGCTTTTTTGAAAAGAAAGAAAACAAAATATGAAGAAAAGAAAACATTGCCATTTTTATTATTTGAAATAAAAAAGAAAGACAGAGAGCAAAATTTTTTAATACAAAATGTCCTTTTATTGATGATAAACTTGCACATGAAACAAAATGTAGCCCTACAATGAAGTCACTACGCCTTGGGCAGAGCATAGGACTTTTCATGCAATATGAAAAAAAACAAAGAAAATTACTCTTTCTGCACAGTAACTTGGATAAAGTCCTCGGAGAACCAGTTGTTCAGCTTCTGCCCCGGGGCACATGGGTGCACCCAATTGTCCATATCGCAGTCACTGTCTCCAGCTTCTTCACTTGCATCAAAGACTTGGCCATGGTTGATGATTCCTCCACTAGAAAAAGTGATAGGTCCTTGATGCACTTGGCCCTCTGGTGGCGCAACTCGAGGAGGCTGATAACCGATTCCACCCTTATCTTCTTTGAAAGGCAAATTAATTAGCTGACCCCAACCTTCAGAACGACCTGACTGTACCACTTCCAAAGCTTCCTTGTAAGAAGCCATGGAAGTCCCTGTTTTTGTTTCACTGGAAGAAGAATCTTAAACAATATTCATTGTTTCAAACGCCTGACAGAGGGTTTCATGAATCTCGCCGTCCATCTCCACATACTTGAATGACGACAGATGACTGACAAATATATCTTCCTCTCCACATACCGTGACAACCTGACCATCCACGACAAACTTTATCTTCTGGTGAAGTGTTGATGATACGGCCCCAGCAGCATGTATCCATGGCTGTCCTAACAAGCAGCTATAGGCTGGATGGATATCCATCACATAAAAAGTCGCATTGAAAACCTGAGGTCCGATCTTTACAGGCAATTCCACCTCCCCGAAAACTGATCTTTTAGAGCCATCAAAAGTTCACACAATTAGATCACATGGTCGGAGTACAACCCCTTTAACATCCAACTTTGCCAAGGACTTCTTAGGTAATTCATTCAAGGACGAACCCGTATCCACCAACACATGGGACAAGACTGCCCCTTTGCATTCCATGGAGATGTGGAGAGCTTTGTTATGATTTCTTCCCGCTGACGTCAGATCAAAATCAGTAAACCCCAGCCTATGACCGGCATTGACGTTGGCAATAGCACCTTCGAGTTGATTCACGGATATCTCTTGTGGAACACATGCCATGTTCAGAATCTTCAACAAAGCATTATGGTGCGCCTCGGAACATAACATCAATGACAGGATAGAAATCTTGGAATGAGTTTGCTGCAAGTGATCCACTATCTTGTAATCACTCTTTCGGATAATTATCATAAACTCTTCAATATCCTTTTCAAAAGAGTTATCAGGTTCTGCCCTTGGCACGGGCTCTTCATTTACCACCTGCTTTCCTTTGGCCTTCGCCGAAGTCTCAACATCATCATTTCGAAGCGTCTGGGGTGCAAAAAGTCGTCCACTGCGGGTAAAACCTCCCATTCCTCCAACATTCCCCACACTCGAACCAACTTCCTTAGGGGTTTAGACCTCCTGTTTCTGTCCTTGATCATTCGTCCCATAATAGCACGGGATCGCGACCTTGTTCTCATTGGTGATATGACTAGGAACAAATATAGTCACTGGAGCTACTCGTTCAGATGCAGAATTCTGTACAAGTGCTAGTATAGGAATCTCCACAGGATCAAAGTAGATAGTAATTGTTGAGACCGTATCATTCTTCTTTTCCATATGATCAAACTGTAAACAACCCTCATCCATCATCTTCTGAAGGCTCTTCTTCAATTCATCACAACCATTCACTGCAGTCACACATTCTGAACAGTCTTTCAAACAACCTGGGAACACGCCTCCTTTCAACAAACGATCTTTTACTGCTACCAACGGTGCTCTGACATTATCAACATCTGCTACCAGATTCAAACCTCTGTCCTCTTCAACTGCATTGACTTTGGGTCCACCATGCGGAGGCATGGGGTTCTTGATCACATTGGGATTAGGAGCAAAGTTAATAGCTTTTAAGTCAACCAAGTCCTGAACTACATGCTTAAAAGCTTTGCAGTTCTCTATGTTATGACCAGGAGCACCTGAATGGAACTCACACTTTTCATTTGCATCATAGCCATAAGGCAACTTGCCCACCGGTGGAGTCAAAGTCCTTAATTGTACTAACTTCAAGCGAAGCAAACTTTGCAACATCTGGCTATAGGTCATTAGAAAAGTATCAATATGACGGTCACTCATCCTTTGTCTTGGTTGGTACTGTCTCTGAGCTAGTGATTGAGAGCCGGCATCCGGAACTGGAATAGTTATAGATGCTGTTTGACGGTATGATTCCTAATGTCCTTTACCTTTTCCCCTTTGTCCATAGACAACACTGGTTTCACCTTCACGCTTCCTTGAACCATTGCTAAAAAAACCTCTTTGAGTTGGAAGAACCTGTACCACTTCCATCTTGAATCTTCCCCACCTTCAGCAAGTTTTCAATTCTTTCTCCTACAATCACAATGTCAAAAAACCCGGTAGACGGGCAACCAGCCAAGCGATCTAAGAATGGACCCTGTAATGTATTCATAAAAATATCGGCCATCTCTCTCTCCATCAACGGGGGTTGAACTCGAGCGGCTAGCTCACGCCACCTCTGAGCATACTACTTGAAACCTTCTTTTGGATCTTGTGTCATGTTCTGTAATTGTGTACGATTAGGAGCCATGTCGATATTATACTGATACTGTTTCAAGAAAGCCTTACCCAAATCCTTCCAGTTTTTCATAAACGCTCTTTCAAGCTTCATGTACCATTCTAGTGAAGCTCCTGACAAGCTGCCCTGAAAGAAATACATCCAGATCTTTTCATCATCAGAATAGGTGGAGATTTTCCTAAAATATGCCTGAATATGAGTCTTCGGACAAGTACTGCCATTATACTTGTCAAAGGTCAGCTGTTTAAACTTTGGGGGTGTTCTCACCCCTTGCACCAGTCCCATATCAGAAACATCAATCCCCATGGAATCTTGGCATTCCATGGCTTTTACTCTCTCTGCCAGCATTTCATACTTCTTATCATCATTCTGAAACCCCATCTCAGTAAACTGATCATCTTGCTTATCTTCTACCCGAGGGATACAGCCATCATGACCTCTACCAGAAGAATTAATTGTTATTCCGACAGGGGGATCAACCGTCGCTCCAACAGGAGGATCAACATGACCATCCCCAACAGGGATTTCCTCTTACAGCCTCTGAACTACAGCTCTTAGATCCCGCTGTCCCTATGCCACACCTTTCATGAGGTTCATGAACTGTTCCATGCGGATTTTCATCGCAGCGAGCTCTGCCTGTACTTGATCCATGATTCTAGCCTGATTATGTCAAGTCAAGTATCGGTGAATATTGGACTCAACTATCCTGTCTGTATCCAAATAAAGGTTAGAAAGACCTAGAACCGGTACCAGCTATGCAAAATGATTATGAGTATGCAGATGCAAATGCAAATGAACATGTCTGATTATTATCAGGGCGATCCACCCCTTTATTCCAGTTTATTGGCAACACAAAATGAACTTCTACTCATATATTAAGAGAAACTGAGAATAAGCATTTGTCAACAAATGCAACCCACAGAGAAACCAGAATCAAAATTAGGATACGACCTGTTGTACCCTAAATTTTTACCCTTAGATGTCATCCAGCTTTTGTGCATCTTAGGAGTACCTTTGCATTGTTTGAGCTAACCCATATCTTGTAGTTTGTTTCTTTGTGTTAAAATTAGGTTTACATATCATCATGAAGCTCTACAAGCAGTTTGAAGCAAGTCAAGTCAACCAGAGGACATCCAGTGCAAGGATTTTGGAATTAGGGTTTTGGTCTGAAGAAGTCACTAAAGAATTGGCTCTATCAAGTCAAGTTTTGTGTGGTTCACTCACCATATGAAGTCATCTACATTCAGGGACATCATTCAACAAGTATTCAAGATCTATGGGTCTTCAACAAGAGAAGTTTGAGCCTCAGCCTCATTGTGCCTTTAAACTAGGGTTTTTGTGGCACTTGTCAGTCAACAGCTTTGATCTTCATCAAGGGGGACTCCTAAGCCATAATTATTAGTTCCATTGGTTTATCAACATCCTCAAGAGTCTCCTAAGACCTTTGTATGAGAAGGAAGAAGTGAGTTCACAAGTTTTAACCTCAGTGCTTTCTCAGTCAAAATTAGGGCTTGACTGAAGCCCTAATCTTTTGGAATTTTGGATCAATTGAAGAATTATTGGTTCTAGTCATCGTATGTTGTCTCATGGGGTATACCAAGTATTCATATCAAGTTTCATGAGGTTTCTTGCAAGGGAAGTAGGGTTTTGACCAAGGAATATGTCATTTGTGAGATTTTTCCCCTAATAGCCTATTTTGAAAGGACCATAACTCCTAAACTACACATCCAATTGGAGTGGTTCAAAGCTCATTGGAAAGCTCTTTCCAAGATCTTCAATATGTTAAATATGAAGTTTTGTCTAAAAATGCTTGGATTTTGAGTTATGGAGCTTCCAAGGCATTTTGACCTACACTTAGAAAATTTTTCAGCATGTTTCATCATTTTTTTCCTCAACTTTGGCGCCACTTTTCACCTCTTTCCATTTGGATTCAGTTCTCAAGTCCCAAATGAAAGTTGTAGAGCTTGTTGAGAGCTTTCCAACCATATGTGGTATGTCTCAAGAGGATAAACCGTTCTCAAGATATGAATTATTTAAGAAGAGCACTTGAAATTGTTAAAATCCAACACTTAGAATTTTTTCTAAGTTCTTTGGGACAGTTTTGAGGACACGTTTTGTGAGCCATTTTTATACCACTTCAAGGCTTTATCTCAACAATTTTTCAACATCAAACTTGTAGTATCATACAAGAGCTATCATTTGAGCCTAAGAGCATGGAAAATGGATCATTAACTTGTGAGATATGATTTTCACAACATGGTCACACGAAAATGGTTGTTGCACCAAGAACACCATTTTTTTTTCATTTGAATTTCGTTTTCCCCCTTCAAGTACAATTTACAGACCTGCTACTACCTTTTCCAACATCTTTTCACCCTCAAAACCCGCTGCAAATGTTGTTGCTTTTGTACTCTTACTCACCTTTGCAAGCTACCTTAAATCATGTCCTCTGTACACTACCTTGGACCAAAGGACACAAGCCAAAAGCATGCTTTCTCTGACTCATTTTGTATCAAAAGAGAAATTCACTTGGCTCTATGTGCTCAGAAAACCACAGCCATATCTCAAACGTGTTTCCATTGATATTTCTCCCTAGGACAAACTTGTGGCACGTTGGTCTTTCACTCTCTTGGACCAGCTGGGTTCACTATAAAAGGAGCTTCCCTTTCCTTCACTTTTACACAACAATCACCAACAAGAACATTAAAAACACTCTAAAGTTATTTTCTGAGGAACACACGAGAAGCTAGCTAGGAAGGAGAAGGATTCTTACAACTTGCTTGGAAAGAGGTAAGTCCCTTAAACTTTCGTTTACCATGTTCAGCATACCATGTTAGTTGCATTATATATGTTAGATTTTCCTTACAGTCTCTTTAATGTTTAAAATGTTTGGTATGTATTTCATTATGGTTGTTTATGTTAAGTTTGTT
Organism: Lathyrus tuberosus; assembly: GCA_022829125.1. Taxonomy (NCBI): domain Eukaryota; kingdom Viridiplantae; phylum Streptophyta; class Magnoliopsida; order Fabales; family Fabaceae; genus Lathyrus; species Lathyrus tuberosus. The sequence continues at coordinate 4,377,265 of JALAZF010000487.1, read as the reverse complement.
TTAAAAGAGCTCTGACTTAGCAATGTTAAGCTTATTAGTTTAAACTCATTTCATGTGTGAATTTATGTTGAAAACATGCTGTCTAGTTTGGTTATATACATGATCACATGATGCTTTCTGTTTACTTTAATTGGTTGTCGTGAATGCCATGAACCTATGTTAGAGTCTGTTAGTTTTGGTTTTGAATACCAAGTTTTTTTGTTATTTTTGGACTTGTTTAATTGATGTGGTGTTTAGCTCTTATGCATCATGGAGTGTGGTTGAGGTACATGTTGGTATTCTGTTCAGGTATTACTCGTGAGCATGTTTCTAATCTATCATGAACATATACCGTTTTGAATCACAGTGAGTAGGAGCTCTTATTTATATGCTGTTATTTTTTTTTACGGATGTTGTAGTTAAAGAAATTCCATGTTGGCTATGACAAGCATAGTGCCATCTCTTTTATATCTAAGATTAAATATATATTCCTGATCCTTTATGGCATAATCTTATGATGCTGCTGCTGCTTAAAATGTGGTGAATAGTGTGTTTGTATGGTTAGAGTTAGTGAACCATGATCATATGTACAATCTATTTCGTTTTTTTGTTGTCTTGAAATGCCATGATATCATTACAAGCATAATATGTGTTAATCTTTTACATGCTGTTGAGTTTTATGGATGTGTGGTTTGAGTTGTGAAGTGCACGTACTGTATTGCGAAGTTGTATATGTGTCTGGATCTTTATGATGTTGTCACAGTGTTGTATGCTGTTTGTGTGATATATTAGCATGTAAGATATATTGTTTTTATTAAAAGCATTGGATTCAACTTGTTAAGAGTATGTGACAATGTGTAGTATTTATCAGTGTTTATTATCATGTATGAACGTTGCTATAGTCATGTGCTGTATCATGTGTGACGATGTACCGTGTATGTAGCAAATTGCTACTTTGATTATCAATAAATACATGTTTGGTTTTGTGAGTATTTGAATGCGTTTGGCATATTGCATGTGTCGGTTGTATGCTTGCTCTTGGATATAGGTCACGTTTTTTGTTTTGGTACTGTCAATTCTTTCCATAATGAATGCTCACTATCACTGTCTCTACTTGGTTAATGTTGAGCTTGATGTTGAGGCTATGTTGCGAACCGTTATAATATAGTGTAGTTGTTTTAGCTCATGATTTCTTTTGTAGTTGGTGCATGTCGCTACAGTTGTGAATGCAGTATGGTTGTAACACATCGTTGGTTAGTGTGCAGTGTTCATATGTGTGTTTTTGTGTCTGGCAGTTTTAGTGCGGCTGTAATAGTACGTTATGTGTGTTACATTTTGACAAAGTCTGTAGTTTATGTGAGCGTGTGCCTGTAGTTGTCTGGTATGAAATTGTGTTCGTTAGCGTTCATTGCACACAGTAGTTCTGAAGTGCAGTATGATATATGAAGTGTAGTATTAACATGTGTGTTTGGCTGCTTGTAGTGTACTGATTCGCATTTGCACAAGTTTTCATGCAATATAGTAATTGTAATAATTGTAGTGTTTGAATAGCTTTAGAATTCTTCTGTTGTGTATTATTATGAATTGTGTGTCATGATCTAGTATGTATGCTTTGTGGTTTCCATTGGAATACGAGGGTAGTTGATGCTCGCAGGTCTTAGTTTTTTTCATATGCGTGTTTTGATTGGTGGTTGTGTTTTTGTCCTATAGCGAATTAACGTGATGACCAATTGTAATGTTACTCCACTCCGTTTCCACGCGTGCACGTTACCTTTTGTATTTTATGTTTTTTATTGGTTATATATTAATGGTTGCGTACTTATAAACGGATGTATCTGCCGTCCCAACGGTTCACCACATGCCTTGCCATTCGCCTTTCACCTCAATGACCTGGGTTCGATCCTGCGGATCAACCTTTTGGTCGTTTTTATTTTTTCACCTGATTTGCCTTGCTGGGCCTTGCGCCCTTACTGTACTACTCACACCCCCTCACCTCTGGCCCAATTAGCTTCTTCTTGCTTTTCTAACTGAACCAAATTGCTCCAATGCACCCCCTTGCGTGTTTCAAATCTTTTCATTTTCAAAACTCCAATATTTTATTAATTTCAGTTTTTGTGCTTGATTAATTAATTCTGGGAATTTTCTAATTAATGATTATGTTATATTGTTAATTGTGTTGTTATTCAATTGTTAATTATTTTCTAATCGTTAATTGTTTTGTGTTGTTAACTTTTAATTATCAAATTGTTAATTGTTAAATTCTTTTTTTAATTACCATTGGTTAACCTTAATTTTAAATATCAGTGTGATGTTAGTTGTTATTTCCAATCATGTTGTTAATTCTTAAAATTATCAATTTGTGTCTTAAATTTTCATTTTTAATATATGGTTAATGGTTAATTTCTAAATGATTAATTATCCACATGTAGTTAATTTTAATTACCTTGTGTGTAGTTAATTTTAAATTGCCTTATTATGTATTAATTTGCCTTGTCAATTAATTATCAATTGTTGGTTTAATTATTAATATCATCTATGAGCATTTTTTTGTTGAGCATGTTATGTTATTAAATTGACTTGTTTAATTCTTAAGATAATATATCCATGTTGATTGGCCATATGCTTGACTTTTATATGAATATCATCCTTCTTTAAATGTCATCCTTAAGCATTCTCTATGTTTGTCTTCCTAAAGATTGAAGCGTATTGATGTGTTCTTGTATATCAATTCTATATGTTTGTCTTCCTAAAGATTGAAGCATATTTGATGTACTCTTTTAATCATGTTCATCCTATCCATATCTTTGTCATAAACATATTGCCATCCTTATGCTTATGTTGTTTTATCTATTATATCAATGTCTTATCTTTTATCATGTCTTATTTATTGTTATTATCAACTGTTTTCCCCTATTCCAAAGGAAGGTGAATAATGTTGACTCTTAAAGTCATAGCCCCATCTTAACCTAAGTAACCTCTTAGGAAGAAACCTTATTTCTTGGCCTCATCAAGGGCCATGAAATCATAACTAGCTTTAGGAGAGAGTTCCTTAACTCTTAGTGATATTCATCCTAATGAGTTTATCACTTTCCCCTACTGACTAAACTTCAACTTAGGTCCATTACAACTAGATCTAGAGAGTTCTTGAACTCTACAATGAGCTTGTACTCATTTCCCCTCTGAATATTGACCACAGTCAATCATTCAGTAGAAGTAGAACTACGCATACTCTGATTCTATTCCCGAGGATACGTAGGCGTAAAGGGCGATGCTTTATCGAGTATACTTAGATACTAACCCCTAGGGTTTTCAAGCCTTTAGCATAGAACCTTTAGCAAACATAAGATAACATTTAACAAGAGGTTCCCGTAGAGTACTACGGACGTTTAGGGTGCTAATACCTTCCCTAGGCGTAACCAACCCCCGAACCTTAGATCTCTCCCCTTTAGGTTTTTCTAACGATCTTGAACCTTTCCTTTGGATAAATCAAAGTCGGTTGTAAAAGAAACTGATGCAAATTAATTAATAATTTGTTATCCGATTTTCACCGCAACAGAAATGGCGACTTCACTGGGGACAGAGAGTAGACCTATGCTGGTCCTTTCCTAAGAGGGTTAAGCCTACTTTGTTTTATGTTATTCATGTTTGCTTTTCTATTTGTATGATTGCTTGTATGACCTATCTGCTTGTATGTTTGTATATTTGTTCTATGTCTGATATTATTCTGCTTGGTTTGGGTTGACATGGTATCAATGAGTGAGATAAGTCCTAACCCGGACTTGAGAGAACACATATGTTTAGGAATCGTGGACATAGTCAAGGGAACTTCGAGGGAGAAATCCCAAAGGAGGGAACTTGAAGTCCACACTCAGTTGAGGCCCTCTCAAAAGTGGTATATGTTGAACGAGCAATCGTGAATGCATTACTACTTGCGACCTAGGAGCCAGAGATACTGATGACCTTTAGTTACCCTTTACCTCACTTGGCCTGTTTAGAACGTAGTGCGGGAACTGTGAGGGAGTAATCCCAAATGGTTTCTACGCGATACTACACTCAGATGAGACTCTCTTGAGGATTTTATTGATCACCAAGCAATTGGAAAGTCGATAAAATCCGAAAGATGGGTTGTCGACTCTGGGAACTTTTAGAACCTTGTCTTGCAGGTGAAAACCATAGTACATACCTTTGGGATGGGTAGACCTCTGACTCCATGCTCGTGACCCTTAACCTAGGTTGCTCTGTGTTCTTTGTGCTTACCTGTCTATGTGTGTTTGTTGCATTCATTCTTGCATCATATGCATTGTGTATTCAAGAAACTCAGTGTTGTTTTGCAAACTTTATAGGATGGATTTCGAAAAAAGGAAAACAAAGAAATACACCTTCATTAGTCCAAAATTAGAAGATCTGAAGAATCTGGGTAAGCCAATCAATGAATCAACAACATTTCAAGAGAAATAAGGGAAGATTTTCTCTCTGATGAAGACCAAGATGGTAGACGGATTGCTCCCTACTCTCATACAATTTTATGACCCCATGTATCATTGTTTCACTTTTCCGGATTATCAGTTAATGCCTACGCTCGAGGAGTATGCCATTCTGGTCGGAATTCCTGTTACGCAAAACCCACCTTACTCTGGTCTGGAAAGGACGCCTAAAGAAAAGGAAATTGCAGAAGCGGCTCATCTTAAATTGTCAGAAGTTAAGGCTAACTTGGTCGTCAAGGGAGGACTTTTTGGATTCACTGCCAAGTTTTTAATGGAGAAGGCCCGTCAGTATGCTAGCATGAAGAATATGGTGGACTTTGAAGCTGTTATGGCCCTACTTATTTACGGGTTGTTCTTGTTCCCCAACATCGAGAATTTTGTTGATATGAATGCAATCAAGATCTTCATCATTGGAAATCCAGTTCCAACCCTACTTGCAGACGCCTATCACTCAGTGCACTTGAGGACTGCTCATAGGGGAGGGATGGTAACATGTTGTGCCACGCTGTTGTATAGGTGGTATATTTCCCATTTACCCCGTTCTAAGACCTTTTGGGATCTCCAGGATGGACTTCTTTGGTCAGAGAAGATCATGTCTCTCACCAACACCGATCTCGAGTGGTACCACCCATCACTCAAAGGCAAGGATATGATTGTTAGCTGTAGAGGATTTGCTAATGTACCACTTCTTAGCACAAAAGGAGGCATAAGCTACAATCCTGCTTTGGCTTGTCGTCAACTTGGTTATTCTATGGAAGCTAAACCTAATAACATTTACTTGGAGGGTTTGTTGTTTGAAGAGGGTAAGGACCCTGTACTTAAGGAGAAGATGGCTCACGCTTGGCGACATGTTCACACCAGAGGTATATCTGCTTTGGGTTTACCCGAGTGTTTGGCTTCAGAATCTTACACTCAATGGGTGCAAAAGAGGGCTATTGAGTTGCAGATACCCTATGATCGTCATGATCCCATCCCATTAGCTCCCAGAGATCCTGTTCTTTATTTCACTAGCAATGAAGATGAATTAAAGATTCGATTGGCTCAAGCAGAGCGAGAAAGGAATGCTTGGATGAACAAGTATCAGATCCTTAACTTTGAGATGAATGAATTGCAGAAGAGTCTCAGGAGGAAAAAAGAAGAATCTGTCAAAAGAAGGAAGATGCAAGAGGACTTATTCTCTAGCACGTCATCTCCGCCTGAACCATGGAAGTGACGGTTGGTTGAGTTTATGGACGAGAACGAAAGGCTACAGAAGGAGAACCAGAAACTCGCCATGAGATTAAGGGGAAAAGATCGATTAATGGCTTAAGACCTAGTTTTCTTTATATTTCTATTTTGGGTTTTTGAAGATGTATTTGTCTCATGTTGTAATTCAAAACCTTGTTATTAATGAAATGAGTTTTCCTCTAAGAAAAATGTTCCTTAAAATTTCCAAAGATACAATACTAAGTTCTCTTCAATCACAACCATCATTTTTGCATTGCATTTTGCATTCTGCTAAACTATCAAGACGTTAACTTTATTTTTCAGACTTTGTAGACAATGGACGCTACCAAAAGGATAAACTGGCCCTTTACCTTCTTAATCCCTAATGTTGAACCATTGATAGAGATTGGAGGAAAGATTGAAGACCCGCCAGGTTTTATCGACAGATATGGAGACCTCTTGTCACTAATGAAGTTACAAGTAAGGGAAGGATTACTGGAAACCTTGGTGCAACTGTACCATCCCGATTACCGCTGTTTTCTTTTTCCTGAGTTTCAGTTGGTACCAACCTTGGAAGAATTTTCTGCTCTAATTGGAATTCCTGTCAAGAAGGCTCCAATTTTCTCTGGAATCAGGATGATGCTTTCCGTTAAAGAAATTGCCAGAATCACGAGGATCAGAGTATCAGACATTCAAGAGAATTTCATTATCAAAGGAGGACGACCTGGACTCCCCGCCTTATTCCTGATGGCAAAGGCTCTTTATTTCAAAGACCAGGGAAATGAAGCGTTGTTTGAATCAACTTTCGCCTTACTGGTCTTTGGCTTGTTCCTGTTCCCAAGTGACAAGAATTTTGTGGATATCCAGGCCCTTCAGATATTTGCCATCAGCAATCCGGTCCCTACTTTACTTGCAGAGGTTTATCACTCAGTTCAGTACAGATACTTGAGAGGTAATGGACAAATTGTCTGCTGTGCGGCCCTTTTCTACAAGTGGTTCACCTCCTACCTACCAAAAACTCCTGCCTTCTGGGAGGTTGCAGACTGTGGTATATGGTCCAAGAAATTGATGAAGTTAAAGCACACTGATATCGAGTGGTTTAACCCGACAGATGAAGGGGTTACTATGATCGTTAGCTGTGGGGACTGCCCCAATGTGCCTTTGATAGGTAGAGATGGCTGCATCAATTATAATCCTGTTCTCGCCCGCCGCCAGTTAGGCTACTTGAAGAGAAAACCTCCCAGAAACGAGGATATGATCAAAATGTACTACGAAAGAGATGAAGGATTTGAGATGAAAAGAAGACTTGAGTATGCATGGCGTAATATCAACAGACAACTCTGGAAGGCTGAATGCCAAGTCTCTGAGACTCATCTGCAGTGGTCTCGTGACATTTCCCAAGTGATAAGGAAGCCATTTCCTCGACATGATTCACCCTCTAAAGCAAGGCAGAAGATGGTAGAAGCAATGGCTGATTTGTTTTTCGAAAGGGAAAGGACTAGGAAGCGCATTGAAGAGCTCACAAGGAGGATTAATGGAGAAGAGGAGTCATCCTCTTGTGGATCAAACTTTTAGAAGTGCCACCTGTTGTTTTCTATCAATATTGTATTTTCTCATTTCAGTTTAGGAATGTCCTTACCTTTTGAATCCCAAGCAGGGGAATCCTCCGCTCAAAAACGTAACAATTGACAATCTTAATGAAGAAGTTTATTTTGAGGAAGATTCCATTTGCCTACAATGTCTGTAAATATTTGTGTTTCTTGATAGTTTAGCTTGCATCTGCATTCTTGCATTTCATTTTTGCATCCTTGCATGTGCATGTGCTTTCTTCTTCGCCTTATCGTCGTTCTGTTCCCTCCAGAACCCGTCACCTTGTTTTTCCAGACGCCAACACCCAAGTCCAAGCTCGACAGAGGATGTCTGAACAATACCGTGAAATGGACAGAATCAACCATGAATTGAGAGAGCTCCAAAGAGGAATGGAGCAATTTTTGGATCTCATGAAGGACACGCTGACAGCGATTAAGAGGATTGTGGAGTACCAGAAGGAAACGGGAGAGGAAGTTAGGATCCTCAAGTGCCAGATGAATTGGGTCCTGGAAACTCTGTTGAAAAAGGAGATTTACACTCATCCTGACAAACCAGCTTTCAAGAACGCTCGTGTGCCACATCAGCATGAACGACAGAGGCCAAAGAAGCCAGAAAGGAATTTCACTCCATTGCCAATAACATACAGTCAACTATTGCCAGTTTTGATCAAAAGTGGATTGATAGTGCCAGAAGAGAAAGGCCCAACGTCTTGTCCAGACCCGTCGGGTCTTGACACTGACATTCATTGTGACTACCACGCCGGGGCACAGAAGCATTCAACTGAAGATTGTAGAGCGCTCAGAGACAAGGTTCAGATCCTGCTTGACTCCAATATGTTGTCATTTTCACCACAAGGCATTCAGATAAGCTATCATTTGCCATCTCCTAAGAATATCTCGTTTGGAGAAGTCTCTTGCCGGCTGAGCGTTGGTACTGTTCCTGCATCCAAACAAGTGTTTACGAAGAGGGGTTTTCAGTCTTCAACATGTGTTTCTCCTCAAGATAAGAAGAAGTGTGCTGCCAAAAGAGGAAAATTTAACCACCAGCCTATCCCGGTGCCGTTAAGCAAACTTTTCCCGCTGTTAATACAAAACAAGCTGGTAACTCCACGACCTCTCAACCCCGTACCAGGACCCTGGTATAATCCAAGCCTAACTTGTGAATTCCATAAGGGAGCCGAAGGGCATGACTTGGATGGTTGCCGTGCTTTAGAACATACTGTGCAAAATCTGATCCACAACAAAGACTTAATCTTCAAAGAGGATCGTCCAGAGACAGAATGCAAATTCCACACCGGAACAATGGGGCACCCCATGGAAGAATGCAAAGAGTTTGAAGCAAAATTGCAAAGTCTACTAAAAATGCTGCAACCTCAGGAATGTACGTCAGATACTAAAGACTCAACTTCTGAAGCAAAAGCTAAAGTACCTGCTGGACCTCTCAAAGTTCTATACCACAAGGAACGAGTGATTGGTAATGAAGACGTTTCCCCGTTTGGACCCGGAAATTAAGATCTTTGGAATGATTCGCCAAGATGGCTATGTTTTATATTTCAATTGTATTTCCTTTAATTGTACTGGTATTTGCTTATGAGCTTTGTTGTACTGTTAAATTGGCAACATTAATGAAATATTTATGCATTTTTTGGTTAAGTCCATTCGTTTCACTCATTTACTTTTATTTTCAAAAAAAAGCGCTACATCTTTTCACTTCTTTTTCAAACCTTTTGTTAAAGCAAAGATTACGGAGGGTGATGAAAACCTCATGTTCATAATTGCTGTGGTATGCTGTCAAATTAACCTTGCCGAGGATGTAATGCATTGTTTCAATTTATCCTTGTTAACCCCTTCGAGCCTAGAAGTAAGAGTTCTCTTTCCTTACACAAAAAACCTTAAATCTCAACCTTGGGACAGGGTAGTTCTCAGTTTAACTGGATTGTGCATTCAAATACGAGCGCTTCATATAAGACGCCAGTCAGCTTTCAAATCAAGTGACTTCCTACTTTTGGAGATTTGAATGTATATTTTGAGTTAACTGAGCGTAGGATTTGAGCCTTTATCTTTTGTTTCATAACCATGAACCATACCACATTACAACCCCTAAAAGCCCTAATTGAGGTAAGGTTGTTTTGGAAGGCATACTACAACAATGTTGAGTAACCTGACTCCTGATAATCTTTGTTATTTCACGTGTGTCGATCACTTCTTCTGTCATTTCATAAATGATCAGATCCACCTTTGTTCTTGATTTAATCAATCAGCGTGTGTTTCCATCAAAAGCTTTGTTTTCAAACCTTGCATGAATTTTTGCATAATTTTGCCAATTTTAATGAACAACACTTGTTTGCAATACGATTCGATGTCAAGGAATCCCAACAAACGCGGTCAGTCAAAGAATTCAACTTGATAAAGGGAATTTGACTCAGTCGGGGGCAACCAAGTGAGAGTTGACAAATCAGAGGCAGAACGCTGCAGTTCAGAATATTGGGGCAAATATTCTCGGGATCATCTTACGACAAGTTTTGACTTCAGTAACCTATCGGCAGGGGCAAATTCGTTCCCCCAGTAATTTCTACTACAGTTGGAATACCTCAAGTATAACTGAACAGAAACAGCTATGCCAAGATTCAAGTTGGAAGATTTTGAAGTATCTATTTATTTCATTTCTTCCGTAAAATACTTTCGATTTATTCAAGTTGGAAGATTTTGAAGTATCTGTTTATTTCATTTCTTCCGTAAAATACTTTTGATTTATTCAAGTTGGAAGATTTTGAAGTATCTGTTTATTTCATTTCTTCCGTAAAATTCTTTTGATTATTCAAGTTGGAAGATATTGAATCATCTGGTATTTCATTTCTTCCGTAAAATTCTTTTGATTTATTCAAGTTGGAAGATCTCGAAGTATCTTTTTATTTCATTTCTTCCGTAAAATTCTTTTGATTATTCAAGTTGGAAGATTTTGAAGTATCTGTTTATTTCATTTCTTCTGAAAAATTCTTTTGATTATTCATCCCCTAATCTGGGGCAGTTACGCCGAGATCTCTCCAAGAGTTTGAAGATATTGAAACACTATGTATGTCAATTCTTCTATAAAATCCTCTTGTTATCGTATGGGCCGTCTAGCCTGGGGCAGATAAGATGTGAAGGTGGTAGTTATGCCAGTGGAATGCATAATTACTCTGTTAGCTCCCTATGAAGTTGCTACATCAGTTGATTTTGACAAGCTCCCAATGGATTTATTCCCCAACAAAGAAGGAGAACTTTCCCAATCCGCCCAACATTTGTCTAAGCTAAGCTGATGCTTCAGTTGTCACCTTTGAATACCAGACCCCAGCTCTTTATGCAGGAATCCCCAGAGAAGCTCAGGTTTTTCTACTAGAATTATTATGGGTCTTCGAATACAATGACTTCGTCATTTTCATCTGATTCTTGGAAGCGGAATTTCTAAAGAAAACACAAAGATAAACTAAGTTACTCTGGAATTAAGTTTGTTTTGGAATCAATTTGTGCAAAAAGGAGTAGTAGTACTATTCATGGCATTGGATCTGCTATCTCCAGTGGAAAGAAGATTGTCCTAGCCATCCTTGATGTTTGGATTTCGGGGCGTTGGCTTGTGCTTCTTTTTATTCTTTTCTGTTTTGCGTCGTTCGCATCGTTTCTAGCATATAGCTAAGCATATGCATTCCCCTTGCATCTTTGCATTTCTCTGTATTGCTTGTGGTCTTCTGTTGTGCCTGTCCTTATTTCCCCAGTGAGGTAAAGACATTCCCGGTTAGTTTGGTGTCGTGCTTGTTCGGTCTTAACCTCTGCGCGCCAGGTTTGAATCTTTAAAATCTTTTTCTGTTCCCCAAGAAGTTTAACTTTAAAGGATTTTTAGAGCTGTTCTTGTTTGAATCGCGTCAAACTTGAACCTGTTCTCGTTTGAATCGTGTCAAACTTGAACTTAGACTTTGTTTGAATCGTGTCAAGCATTGTCTTATGTGTTCTCGTTTGAATCGTGTCAAACTTGAACTTAGACTTTGTTTGAATCGTGTCAAGCATTGTCTTATGTGTTCTCGTTTGAATCGTGTCAAACTTGAACTTAGACTTTGTTTGAATCGTGTCAAGCATTGTCTTATGTGTTCTCGTTTGAATCGTGTCAAACTTGAACTTAGACTTTGTTTGAATCGTGTCAAGCATTGTCTTATGTGTTCTCGTTTGAATCGTGTCAAACTTGAACTTAGACTTTGTTTGAATCGTGTCAAGCATTGTCTTATGTGTTCTCGTTTGAATCGTGTCAAACTTGAACTTAGACTTTGTTTGAATCGTGTCAAGCATTGTCTTATGTGTTCTCGTTTGAATCGTGGCAAACTTGAACTTGGACTTTGTTTGAATCGTGTCAAGCATTGTCTTATGTGTTCTCGTTTGAATCGTGTCAAACTTGAACTTGGACTTTGTTTGAATCGTGTCAAGCATTGTCTTTTGTGTTCTTGTTTGAATCGTGTCAAACTTGAACTTGGACTTCGTTTGAATCGCGTCAAGCATTGTCTTTTGTGTTCTTGTTTGAATCATGTCAAACCTGAACAGAGTCTTTGTTCGAATCGCGTCGGACACTGACCCCCTGTTTTAAAACCGTTCCTGTTCGAATCGTGTCGAACTTGAATTGGGACTTTGCTTGAATCGTGTCAAGCACTGTCTTTTGTTATAAAACTGTTCTTGTTCGAATCGTGTCGGACAGTGAACACTTCTTTATCTTGTTTCTTTTCTAAAACTGCTTTAAGCTAAATTTTCTTGGATCAATTTTTATTTAACCTTATAAGACTCCTATCTGGTGCGCAGGGTTAGTCTCTGCTTTTCCTGGCTCTTTCTGAAGATCCCATTTTGAACTCTTCAATTTAAGATCCCCAAGAAGTCCTCGCCTGGTTGTTTGTCTCTTTTGGGCTGATCCTTGTCGCTCATGTTGTTTTTTTTTTGGTTTCGTGCCCAGAAAGAGTGTGGGTTTGTTTTATCCCCAGTAGTCCATCTCCCTGGATCTTTCCTAGTGGAGATTGTCTTTTGGTTTCTCCCCAGTGTTTCTTTGGAGTCTCCCCAGTGAGTCTTTTCTGTTGGTTATCCTGTATCCCCGGTGAGTCTTTGCTTGTGGATACTAGCTTTCGTCTTTTCCCGGCGAAACTTTTTCTTGTGTGTTTGCTTCCTGTTGTCTTTGGTGTCTGGTCTGTCTGCATTCTTTTGCACTCCTGGCATCATATCATCATTTTAGAAGTTCATGGCATGTCAGCATGTGCATGTCTGTCGCTTGTCCTTAGCATTTGCATTCCATCTAAGGGCAAAATTTTTGGTTTGCTATATTTAAATACCTTTCACTTGAGGCCCTCTAGAACCTTCGTTCCTCGCACCCTCTGGTGAAGCTATTTAAATAGGGGCAACTGTTGTACCCTAAATTTTTACCCTTAGATGTCATCCAGCTTTTGTGCATCTTAGGAGTACCTTTGCATTGTTTGAGCTAACCCATATCTTGTAGTTTGTTTCTTTGTGTTAAAATTAGGTTTACATATCATCATGAAGCTCTACAAGCAGTTTGAAGCAAGTCAAGTCAACCAGAGGACATCCAGTGCAAGGATTATGGAATTAGGGTTTTGGTCTGAAGAAGTCACTAAAGAATTGGCTCTATCAAGTCAAGTTTTGTGTGGTTCACTCACCATATGAAGTCATCTACATTCAGGGACATCATTCAACAAGTATTCAAGATCTATGGGTCTTCAACAAGAGAAGTTTGAGCCTCAGCCTCATTGTGCCTTTAAACTAGGGTTTTTGTGGCACTTGTCAGTCAACAGCTTTGATCTTCATCAAGGGGGACTCCTAAGCCATAATTATTAGTTCCATTGGTTTATCAACATCCTCAAGAGTCTCCTAAGACCTTTGTATGAGAAGGAAGAAGTGAGTTCACAAGTTTTAACCTCAGTGCTTTCTCAGTCAAAATTAGGGCTTGACTGAAGCCCTAATCTTTTGGAATTTTGGATCAATTGAAGAATTATTGGTTCTAGTCATCGTATGTTGTCTCATGGGGTATACCAAGTATTCATATCAAGTTTCATGAGGTTTCTTGCAAGGGAAGTAGGGTTTTGACCAAGGAATATGTCATTTGTGAGATTTTTCCCCTAATAGCCTATTTTGAAAGGACCATAACTCCTAAACTACACATCCAATTGGAGTGGTTCAAAGCTCATTGGAAAGCTCTTTCCAAGATCTTCAATATGTTAAATATGAAGTTTTGTCTAAAAATGCTTGGATTTTGAGTTATGGAGCTTCCAAGGCATTTTGACCTACACTTAGAAAATTTTTCAGCATGTTTCATCATTTTTTTCCTCAACTTTGGCGCCACTTTTCACCTCTTTCCATTTGGATTCAGTTCTCAAGTCCCAAATGAAAGTTGTAGAGCTTGTTGAGAGCTTTCCAACCATATGTGGTATGTCTCAAGAGGATAAACCGTTCTCAAGATATGAATTATTTAAGAAGAGCACTTGAAATTGTTAAAATCCAACACTTAGAATTTTTTCTAAGTTCTTTGGGACAGTTTTGAGGACACGTTTTGTGAGCCATTTTTATACCACTTCAAGGCTTTATCTCAACAATTTTTCAACATCAAACTTGTAGTATCATACAAGAGCTATCATTTGAGCCTAAGAGCATGGAAAATGGATCATTAACTTGTGAGATATGATTTTCACAACATGGTCACACGAAAATGGTTGTTGCACCAAGAACACCATTTTTTTTTCATTTGAATTTCGTTTTCCCCCTTCAAGTACAATTTACAGACCTGCTACTACCTTTTCCAACATCTTTTCACCCTCAAAACCCGCTGCAAATGTTGTTGCTTTTGTACTCTTACTCACCTTTGCAAGCTACCTTAAATCATGTCCTCTGTACACTACCTTGGACCAAAGGACACAAGCCAAAAGCATGCTTTCTCTGACTCATTTTGTATCAAAAGAGAAATTCACTTGGCTCTATGTGCTCAGAAAACCACAGCCATATCTCAAACGTGTTTCCATTGATATTTCTCCCTAGGACAAACTTGTGGCACGTTGGTCTTTCACTCTCTTGGACCAGCTGGGTTCACTATAAAAGGAGCTTCCCTTTCCTTCACTTTTACACAACAATCACCAACAAGAACATTAAAAACACTCTAAAGTTATTTTCTGAGGAACACACGAGAAGCTAGCTAGGAAGGAGAAGGATTCTTACAACTTGCTTGGAAAGAGGTAAGTCCCTTAAACTTTCGTTTACCATGTTCAGCATACCATGTTAGTTGCATTATATATGTTAGATTTTCCTTACAGTCTCTTTAATGTTTAAAATGTTTGGTATGTATTTCATTATGGTTGTTTATGTTAAGTTTGTTTTAAAAGAGCTCTGACTTAGCAATGTTAAGCTTATTAGTTTAAACTCATTTCATGTGTGAATTTATGTTGAAAACATGCTGTCTAGTTTGGTTATATACATGATCACATGATGCTTTCTGTTTACTTTAATTGGTTGTCGTGAATGCCATGAACCTATGTTAGAGTCTGTTAGTTTTGGTTTTGAATACCAAGTTTTTTTGTTATTTTTGGACTTGTTTAATTGATGTGGTGTTTAGCTCTTATGCATCATGGAGTGTGGTTGAGGTACATGTTGGTATTCTGTTCAGGTATTACTCGTGAGCATGTTTCTAATCTATCATGAACATATACCGTTTTGAATCACAGTGAGTAGGAGCTCTTATTTATATGCTGTTATTTTTTTTTACGGATGTTGTAGTTAAAGAAATTCCATGTTGGCTATGACAAGCATAGTGCCATCTCTTTTATATCTAAGATTAAATATATATTCCTGATCCTTTATGGCATAATCTTATGATGCTGCTGCTGCTTAAAATGTGGTGAATAGTGTGTTTGTATGGTTAGAGTTAGTGAACCATGATCATATGTACAATCTATTTCGTTTTTTTGTTGTCTTGAAATGCCATGATATCATTACAAGCATAATATGTGTTAATCTTTTACATGCTATTGAGTTTTATGGATGTGTGGTTTGAGTTGTGAAGTGCACGTACTGTATTGCGAAGTTGTATATGTGTCTGGATCTTTATGATGTTGTCACAGTGTTGTATGCTGTTTGTGTGATATATTAGCATGTAAGATATATTGTTTTTATTAAAAGCATTGGATTCAACTTGTTAAGAGTATGTGACAATGTGTAGTATTTATCAGTGTTTATTATCATGTATGAACGTTGCTATAGTCATGTGCTGTATCATGTGTGACGATGTACCGTGTATGTAGCAAATTGCTACTTTGATTATCAATAAATACATGTTTGGTTTTGTGAGTATTTGAATGCGTTTGGCATATTGCATGTGTCGGTTGTATGCTTGCTCTTGGATATAGGTCACGTTTTTTGTTTTGGTACTGTCAATTCTTTCCATAATGAATGCTCACTATCACTGTCTCTACTTGGTTAATGTTGAGCTTGATGTTGAGGCTATGTTGCGAACCGTTATAATATAGTGTAGTTGTTTTAGCTCATGATTTCTTTTGTAGTTGGTGCATGTCGCTACAGTTGTGAATGCAGTATGGTTGTAACACATCGTTGGTTAGTGTGCAGTGTTCATATGTGTGTTTTTGTGTCTGGCAGTTTTAGTGCGGCTGTAATAGTACGTTATGTGTGTTACATTTTGACAAAGTCTGTAGTTTATGTGAGCGTGTGCCTGTAGTTGTCTGGTATGAAATTGTGTTCGTTAGCGTTCATTGCACACAGTAGTTCTGAAGTGCAGTATGATATATGAAGTGTAGTATTAACATGTGTGTTTGGCTGCTTGTAGTGTACTGATTCGCATTTGCACAAGTTTTCATGCAATATAGTAATTGTAATAATTGTAGTGTTTGAATAGCTTTAGAATTCTTCTGTTGTGTATTATTATGAATTGTGTGTCATGATCTAGTATGTATGCTTTGTGGTTTCCATTGGAATACGAGGGTAGTTGATGCTCGCAGGTCTTAGTTTTTTTCATATGCGTGTTTTGATTGGTGGTTGTGTTTTTGTCCTATAGCGAATTAACGTGATGACCAATTGTAATGTTACTCCACTCCGTTTCCACGCGTGCACGTTACCTTTTGTATTTTATGTTTTTTATTGGTTATATATTAATGGCTGCGTACTTATAAACGGATGTATCTGCCGTCCCAACGGTTCACCACATGCCTTGCCATTCGCCTTTCACCTCAATGACCTGGGTTCGATCCTGCGGATCAACCTTTTGGTCGTTTTTATTTTTTCACCTGATTTGCCTTGCTGGGCCTTGCGCCCTTACTGTACTACTCACACCCCCTCACCTCTGGCCCAATTAGCTTCTTCTTGCTTTTCTAACTGAACCAAATTGCTCCAATGCACCCCCTTGCGTGTTTCAAATCTTTTCATTTTCAAAACTCCAATATTTTATTAATTTCAGTTTTTGTGCTTGATTAATTAATTCTGGGAATTTTCTAATTAATGATTATGTTATATTGTTAATTGTGTTGTTATTCAATTGTTAATTATTTTCTAATCGTTAATTGTTTTGTGTTGTTAACTTTTAATTATCAAATTGTTAATTGTTAAATTCTTTTTTTAATTACCATTGGTTAACCTTAATTTTAAATATCAGTGTGATGTTAGTTGTTATTTCCAATCATGTTGTTAATTCTTAAAATTATCAATTTGTGTCTTAAATTTTCATTTTTAATATATGGTTAATGGTTAATTTCTAAATGATTAATTATCCACATGTAGTTAATTTTAATTACCTTGTGTGTAGTTAATTTTAAATTGCCTTATTATGTATTAATTTGCCTTGTCAATTAATTATCAATTGTTGGTTTAATTATTAATATCATCTATGAGCATTTTTTTGTTGAGCATGTTATGTTATTAAATTGACTTGTTTAATTCTTAAGATAATATATCCATGTTGATTGGCCATATGCTTGACTTTTATATGAATATCATCCTTCTTTAAATGTCATCCTTAAGCATTCTCTATGTTTGTCTTCCTAAAGATTGAAGCGTATTGATGTGTTCTTGTATATCAATTCTATATGTTTGTCTTCCTAAAGATTGAAGCATATTTGATGTACTCTTTTAATCATGTTCATCCTATCCATATCTTTGTCATAAACATATTGCCATCCTTATGCTTATGTTGTTTTATCTATTATATCAATGTCTTATCTTTTATCATGTCTTATTTATTGTTATTATCAACTGTTTTCCCCTATTCCAAAGGAAGGTGAATAATGTTGACTCTTAAAGTCATAGCCCCATCTTAACCTAAGTAACCTCTTAGGAAGAAACCTTATTTCTTGGCCTCATCAAGGGCCATGAAATCATAACTAGCTTTAGGAGAGAGTTCCTTAACTCTTAGTGATATTCATCCTAATGAGTTTATCACTTTCCCCTACTGACTAAACTTCAACTTAGGTCCATTACAACTAGATCTAGAGAGTTCTTGAACTCTACAATGAGCTTGTACTCATTTCCCCTCTGAATATTGACCACAGTCAATCATTCAGTAGAAGTAGAACTACGCATACTCTGATTCTATTCCCGAGGATACGTAGGCGTAAAGGGCGATGCTTTATCGAGTATACTTAGATACTAACCCCTAGGGTTTTCAAGCCTTTAGCATAGAACCTTTAGCAAACATAAGATAACATTTAACAAGAGGTTCCCGTAGAGTACTACGGACGTTTAGGGTGCTAATACCTTCCCTAGGCGTAACCAACCCCCGAACCTTAGATCTCTCCCCTTTAGGTTTTTCTAACGATCTTGAACCTTTCCTTTGGATAAATCAAAGTCGGTTGTAAAAGAAACTGATGCAAATTAATTAATAATTTGTTATCCGATTTTCACCGCAACACGACCCTACAAATGAACAAACATGTTAGAATGCAAAAAGATGATGCAAATGCAAACATGGGATCAAGGTATCACTGCTTTGGACGTGCTGTGTGTAGCGAGCGATTTTGGACGCGGTTCTTAAGCGCTGGTCGCTCTCTGCGGTTGAGCTTAAAACTACAGGTCGATTCATTTTTTATCCTATTGTGAGCTGAATAAGGAAGGGAAATAGATGTCTCCAATTAACCCTGCTTGCATACTGAGTTTAAACATCGGTCTGTTAGGTTACGGATGCTATCAATGTGGGGGGCCTTTGTACTGGTTATTTGTATTTTCGCCAATACTGTTTTCTTTCTTTTTTTACCTGGGCAGAAGGTTTCTGGCGGGGAACAAGGATTAGGATGTTAGGACTGATGCTTTTGAAATACTACTTTTGATTGACGGAGATATGGGATTTGGGTTTTTTGTTGATTGTGCTCGCTAAGATCTTTTCTTTCAATCTTATGCCTACGTATTCCCGTTTACCGAAACAGGGAAATCAGAGCGTTCGTAGTTCCTCCTATTCTATGGGAGGAAATTGGTTTTTGGTGTCTTGTTCAAATCCCAAGACGTGAAGCGAAAGGTGATTTGTATCTTGTTCAAAGCCCAAGATGTGAAGCTGAAAGGTCTATTTGTGTCTTGTTCAAAGCCCAAGACGTGAAGCTGAATGACCTTGACTTTAGAGAGAATTTGTTATCTCGAAAGAGAGGAAAAGGAGAATTACTTTAACTGGGATACGCGGATCCGAGCAATGCCATAATTTTCGAAGAAAGGGTTTTAACCTGAAGGAGAAGACTTTAACTCAGTGTAGAGCAATGCCATCTTTCCTTAGGAATTTCTCATGCTAAAAGAGGGACAGTGGCATGGATGTAGATGATCCAGAGGCTTGCCGCTTACAGCGATTAGATGAAGGGGAAGGAGTTGTTGATGTTTGTATACTGTGAACGAGGCACAACTTTGATGCTAAAAGGTTAATTGGATCAACCAGTGGTTTTCTTATACAAAGCCTAAGAGGAGGCTAATTTCCGCTAGGAAAATCATTATACAAAGCCTAAGAGGAGGCTATTTTGTGTCTCGTACAAAGCCCGAGAGAGAGGCTAAAAGGGTTCGACCCAGTGGGGCATATCGTTATACAAAGCCTAAGAGGAGGCTAGCAAAGAGTTGACTCAGTTGGAGAATCTTTTATACTCAGTAAGAGAGTGTTTTTGTATCTCGTACAAAGCCCGAGAGAGAGGCGAAAAGGTTGTTTTGACTCCACTGGGGAGAATTTTGGTATCTCGTACGAAGCCCGAGATGGAGGCTATTGTAACTGTTTCAGTTGAGTGACAGATCCAATATACTGATTTTAAAAGAGAAAATCAGTTTTTATATGAGTAACACTGTACCCAGGGGTTTGATTTGAGGATCAGGGATATTTCCTTCTCTTTGAGGAAACAGGAAATCCAAAGGGTGTCGAGACTGTCCGAGTCTGCGGGTTTCCTTCCTATTTAACGAAGGGTGCTTGAGAATGTCTTTGAGACTCAAGGAAGTTAGACTGTCCGTGTCTAGAGTTTTATCTTTTGTACTATGCTGTGAGAAATAGTAGTAGACTCTATGAAAGGACTGTTCTATGAGGATGACTAGGTTCTGTTCCTATACCTCTAGGAGGTCGTCGGGACAATTTGTACGAAGCCCAAGAGGAGGCTGGAAACTTTTAAGAAGCCGACGGGTCCTTGTACGAAGCCCAAGAGGAGGCTATCATTCCCGGAGGAAGAGATCATTATACGAAGCCTAAGAGGAGGCTGTGAATACTTCTAAGAAGCCGTAGGGTCCTTGAATAATGCCCAAGAGGAGGCCGATGCTTTTAAGAAGCCCGTGGGTCTTATCATCTCCTTTCCATTGGGAGAGATAACTCTTTTAAAGATAAAACCCACTGGTAAACGTGCGAGGTTTACTATCCAGCGACTTTTAGCTTTTAAAGAGGGTTCCTTAGTTAAGGTCCAAGATTATGACCGTAGTGGGTACCCAAACCCCGAGACATTCAAGGCAAGCTATCCACAAGGAATAGATCAAGTCAGGAAAGTTCGAGAATTTGGAAGAAACTCAAAGATGCCATTCACGGAGAATACATTTATCTTGGGGAGTAGAGCTTCTTGATGATTCCTAAGGAGGACAGCCGAAGAGAAGACTGTATCTGGTGCTCCTATTGGGGATCTAGGCGTCTATTTCTACGAATAAATGAAACGGCGTCACCTAGTTCTAGACGTAGTAGCCGGGGAAACTCGAAATATCTATACTATTATTACACAGTAGATATGAGTTTATGAAAGGAGACTTACAGTGAGCAGCCCCACAATACAGTTATATATATATGAGTTTATGAAAGGAGACTTACAGTGAAACAGCCCCACAATACAGTTTATATATATATGAAAGCAGTAAATGAAAGCGATAACCACATACTCGGTTGTAGTGCTTCCATGCTGTTTGGTTAGTTGTTCAACAAAGAAAGATTGAAAATAACAGTATATTCAAAATCAAAGGAGAAAGTGCTTTGAAAAAGAAAGATTTGGGGCTTACAGCTCAAGGAGAGGCCCAGGGTTTTATCAGTGAACGCACTGTTTGACTTTGTACAACGGGACTTATACAAGTGACTGAGGCCCAAAATGGTTTTCTGTACAAAGGGATGGGTCTTACACTCTCTCAAGAGGCCCAAAAAGGTTTAAAGAAAAGAGTGGGGCTTATAACACGAGGGTAGGCCCAAATGATTTTTCGTTTAAAAATGGCGATCGCGCCGAGGTTTTCTTTTAACGCAGAGGGACTTATACAATAAGTGAGGCCCAAAATGTTTTGGTTAAAAGGGGGATTGGGTCTTACACTCTAATAGAGGCCCAAAGTGTTTTGAATGGGTCTTATAGCTCAAGGAGAGACCCAGATGAGTTTTATTTTTAAACGGGCGACGATCGCGCCGTTTACTTGTACAGAGGGACTTATACAATGAGTGAGGCCCAAAAAGTTTTTGTACAAGGGGGGATGGGTCTTACACTCTCTCAAGAGGCCCAAAGTGTTTTGAAAATGATTTATGAAGGTTGAATTAATCCAAAACCCTAATTTGTTTTCAAAATGTATTTAATTGAATAAAAATTCAATTAAAATTATGAAAAATTGTTTAACACATGGAAAATAAATTGTGATCTTGGATTAATGCTTCAAAAATTAAGTATTGACCTACAAAATAATTAGAAAGCATTAAAAGTTGCAAAATCAATGTAGAAAAAATATTTAAAATGCCAAAAACAATCAAAATATTAATTCTTTGCAGAAATATCAATTATATGAAATAAATAATATTTTTGGGATTTTTTGATAAAATAAAATATTTTAACATTTTTGTGAATTATTAAAAAAAGAATAAACTCAAAATCATTAAAACTTAGAGAGAAATTAATTTTTGAATCAATTAAACAAAATCACAAAATTCAAATATTTGAATTTATGAAAAATGGCGCCAAGAACAGCTGAAGAACACGCGCGTGTTCTTGGTTTCTCAGATTTGCATTTTCTATCCAATCTCCATGAATACGTAATCATATCATGCAATCCACATATCATTATGCTCGTCTCAACCTCACGATCATGTCTATGTACTTTAATTTCATTTAAATTAAACATACAACAAGAAATCACGAAGAGACCTCAAGAACCCTAATTTCTGCATGAAGGCTAGGATTTTTGATACACGATTCAAACAATGCAATTAATTGAGGGAAAACATTCCATGCATGATTATGAACATATGGCCAAATTATTGTGCGAGAAAATATACATAGATTGAGAGATGACCAAGTATGTGCTTACCTCCAAGCCGTGACAGCAAGTGCAAAGTGATTTTTGATTTGGAGATGTTACAGATGAGTGGTGATGATCTGAACAGCTTCCCTACACCCTATGGATTGTGTTTGGATGGTGGGACTTGATTGAAATTGGCTGGATCATTTTGTGGTACCCCAGCTGCAACTTGTTTGAAAATTTGAGCAACCAGCTGGTGATTTCATGAAATTGATGTTTCAGAAGTTATGTGAGTGTTTGATCAGCTCATATGTGATGTATGTGAGGTGTGTGAGTGATTGGTTTGTGCAGAATTGCTCTCAAACTCAAAACCCGATAGCTATCTTGCTAAGAAAGGCATTTTTGCCAAGAGAAAGAGATTTTGAGGAAAACATCTGTTAGATGGCTTTGGTGTACTTAAACTAACCACAATTGAGCTCTATTTATAGTAGAGCAAGTTTGTTTTGCAAGGAATAGTGCATGGCAGCTGGTAAGTAGGTTTGGCCAATGTTGGCAAATGAAAATCCAAGTCTCCTCTAGCCATTGACTAGAGGTTAGGGCACAGAGCTTTGGTCCCCTTGGTCTTGGATAAGTCTTGACTGATTTCAGATGAGAATGGCTCAGTCCATGCCACCTTGATGGTTCCATTGAATGCCTCATTCCAAATTTGAAGTCTTGTCCCTATTTTGGCCATTCTAGGTTCAACATGCTATTTCTTGTTCCATGGACTTTGGAGGCTTGGCTCAGTGATTGTCCCCTTTAGATTCAATCCTCTGAGGTGTCCAAGTGGATTGGAGCAATTGAATTTGGTTGATTTTGGCAAATCGACCAAAGTTGCAAATTCTGCCTTGCCTTGACAGATTTCAGCAAGGCAACTTGGCAATGTTGTATCTCATGGTGTAGGTTGAATTTGGCAATGCTCTTGGCCATTTTGGAAAGCTCTTACATGATACAACAACTGTTTGAACAAGTTTGGTTTTGATCTCTTTTGATTCCAAGTGAAAAATCCCCCTACATTTGGCAAAAAGTGAGGCAGAATCTGACTTAGTGAAAATTTCACTAAGTGTTGGAAAAAGTGACATTTTCACTTTTCAGCCACTTTGATCACTCCATAACTCAAAATCCTTAATGAATTGGAATGACTTGTAGTTGAAGTTTCTGTAGGTGATAATGAGGGCTACAAATCCATCTTTGGATGAGAAAAAATGGCCTTGTGGTTTAGGAGTTATGGTCCTCCAAAGTTGGTACCTTTGCCACTTTATTTTTAACTTAGAAAATTTTCTAAGTTTTATGGTTACCCCTTTTACAAGTTATCTCACTTTTCTTGATTTTTCTTGATGAATGATGATTCAAATCATACAATAACATCATTTTAGGGTTAAAAATCCATTTTGGTGAAAAATCTCAAAAAGTCAAAGTTGACTTTTGTGCACAGTTGACTTTTTATCAGATGAATTCCAAACTGTGCAATTCTTCAGGAAATCATGTCCTTGATCTAAATCAAACTTGATGGACATGTTCCATGGGTGTCATATGGTATATTCAATCATGTATTAGGGTTTGGGAGCATGTCCTGGTCAAAAGTCAAAGTTACAGTTGACTTTTCCCTTAAAACCCTAATTGTGGTGCAGATGAAAATGAGACTTGTTGCTCAAGCTTCTTGGATCAATCCATTGTTCCAAATGGATCAATATGGTATATTAGAGACCCTCAAATCATCTCTTGAGGTCTTGGGTCATGGTTTGTCCCAAAAGTCAACTTAGGGGTGAATTAGGTCAAGAAACCCTAATTCCTGATTTTTGATGAATGCATCCCCTGAGGCAAAATTGACTTGATGCATGGGTTCATGAGGTTCCATGAAGCATATTAGGTTATGTTTTGGATCATTGCCTTGTGCCCAGATGAAAATTTCCATCTGGAGGCCCTGGTCGACCAAAACCCTAATTTGGTGATACTGTCGATCTTGAGACTTGATCCACCCAGAAGGGAGCAACCTTGTGCTTAATCCTTGAAGTGGGAGTCCTTTTTGATCCATTGTGGATGTTTGAGAGATTAGACAAGTTGAAGATCATGTCATTTCTTGATTGATCCTTTGTCTAAGCACTCAGAGAGGGCTTGAAACCCTAATTTTGATTGTAGTGAGTGCTCACCCATCTTTGGGGAGACTGGTGATTTGCCCAATGACGGGAAATCTAAGTGGTCAAAATTTGGGGTATTACACTGTGCTGTTAATTGAACGAAACCACAACCCAGAAAACCAGAACTCCAGAACATCAGACCACTGAGATAACCAGAAAACCAGGTAATCAAAAACATACTGACGAGAAATCCAGAAAACCAGGTAGTTTGAAGGTTTCGGTTACCTGCAGACCTGCAAACACCCATCCCCTCTCACATGTGGGTCCTAAAACGTGAGGATCCTCAGTTTCAGAGGCTTGAGAAGTAATAGCACATTCATCCCAAAGGATACAATGCTACTGCCAATCAAAGAGGTCGTTCACTGATTCACCTCAAAAATAAAGGTCATCATATGCGAGTTCCAAAGTGGGCCCTCGGGTGCAAAATGGGTTTGCCATAGAATGTGGTCTGCCACTGTCACCACTAAAGAGGAAAGTTTCCACTAAGGTCCTTAATGATCAGTCACCAGAGTCGACAACTCTCTAGATCAACACCCTAAAATGTGCAAGACACGTACGTCAGAATATCTCCCAAGATAGCCTCGTCTAGCTGTGAATTTCGTGAACACCAAACGCACGAAGGCGGCGCGTAGGTTCCACTACTCTCCACTCTAGTCCTAAGTGTATGCTCGAGCCTGTGTATTGGGCTTATCCCTCAGAACATCCCAACCTGCCAAACAGAAAACCAGCCAGCACATCACAGCACATCATAGTCTAGTATATGATAACAATGAAATGCAATAAAATGCGGTAAAAACAGTAAAACAGTAATACAATAATATTTAACATAATAAAGCATAACAATAACACCCAATGAAATAAAAAAAAACAAGCGCTAGGATTGACTCGCTAAAGGGGATGGACCAGCAAGAGGTCAACTAGAAGTCCCCAGCAGAGTCGCCAGCTGTTCGCTCCCATGGATTCGCATCCATGCGGTACAAACGCGAAAGTGGCACGGAAAACAGAGTCGCCAGCAATGTGTATTTATCCCGGGAGAGGGAAAGGAAACACTGCGTAAACCTGAAGGAAATGAGGGGGAAGGACATAGTCATCGCAACCATAGTCAGGGTTCGGGAGTCGGTTATACGAGGGGAAGGTGTTAGCACCCCACACATCCATCGTACTCGATGGGATCCACGCTTGTTGTCTAAACAGAGGGTGAGTTATCCTAAAGTCTATGGCTGTACAAAAAAAAAAGGGGGATGGGGGAGACTAAGAAAGACTCGGTAGGACATCCTGTGAGAGTCCTAGGCCTACGTATCTCATCGGGAATGAGAATCAGAGTCAACGTAGTTCGACGGACTACGGGGGAAGGTTGCTCGTCGAGATATCACATCCTGTGCCTACGTATCCTCAATCGGACAAGAGAGAGGAATCAGATCAGTCGTAGTTCGACCTAACGAGGTCGATTTATGTTTTTTATGAGCGACGTTAAGTTCGCGTCCGGCAGTTAGGGTCGATGCCTGTTTGCGACTTAGACGGAAAGTAACGTGCTCTTTTCTGAAAATGGTCTGGAAACAATCCCGAAGGATAAAAGATTTGAATGTGTTTTTTGTATTTTTTAGACAGAAGTGTTTTGAGTTAGTTCATAACTTGCGTTGCACCAAAGTCTAGGGCATAGGAACGAATGCATAACGAATCATCCCAAGATAGGCCGCCTGCTAGACACTCTAGAAAAATGAGAGGAAACCCCTCATTTCTCATTTCCCACGCTTAAGGCTCGTGCGCAATACACTTTATCTTTATTAAGTGTTTTGAAGAAGTTGTAAGATGAGAAGGGGAGACCAACGGAAAAAGGTGACTCTAAAGGGAGACTAGAAGTCCTAATGTTGTCATGCATGGATATCCTATGGTTAATGAGGTTTAGGAACCTAATTCTAATCCTACTCCAAGCTTAATCGGAAATTAAGTTGGACTAGGTAGCTCTAAAGGGATGAATCCGAGACTTATTCAAGTATCGAGATCCGAAGGAATGAAATGAGTTAGGGGAAGAAAGAAAAAAGAACAGCACCTATAACAACACACATGCTTCAGAACAACAGCAAAGTGGTCGAGTGCCGACTCTGATCTAAAGATACACTGGTGGCGAGATTGTTCAGACACAACGTTTCCTGACGAGGAAAGAACTGACAAACTCGATTGAGAAAACGGTTATCACTAGGAGACAAGACCGACTAGAGTGATAGTGATGCAATATGAAATGCAAACGCAAATAAAAAATGCATGATGTATGTATGTATATGCTGACAAAACAGACGCGACATACAGACTAATGGATGAACACAATTGGATACTCGGCCATCGCGGGGCGAAGAAGTACCGTTGATTCAAAATTGCAATTCCACCTTGCTTAGGAGAGATAGTCCCGTTAGGAGCTATGTTGATCGGGCTTAGGAGATGAGAACTCGGCCGAGGCGTGTCAGACGAAACAAGGTCTCTGACACAGTTGATCCCTTCATTTAGGCATACTGGCTTAGAAGGAGTACTTTGATTCTGCGCTTTGAAGTTCGCTTACTTCGGGAGAAATTGCCATCTTTATTTTAAAAGCAGA
The DNA here is from genome assembly GCA_022829125.1 of Lathyrus tuberosus. NCBI lineage: Eukaryota > Viridiplantae > Streptophyta > Magnoliopsida > Fabales > Fabaceae > Lathyrus > Lathyrus tuberosus. The sequence goes on along the minus strand of JALAZF010000487.1, from coordinate 4,350,537 downwards.
AAAAGTTTTAACAAGTAAATTCATTTTTGTTTTATTTCAAGAATCGCTGATTAAGTTTAAACAACGTCGTTTTGTAAAGCTAAAACAAGTAAAGAATTACAAACAAAAGCACAAGGGCTCAAATTTTATTGATAAGATGGAGATCAGCCAAACGCGTGATTCCAAAGAGTATATACAAAGTTAGAAAACGGTAATTTACAGGGAAAAGGGCTACGTTGAAACATAACGACCACTATCCTTCTACCAACTTTGAATTCGGGGCATCCTGAGCTTCCGTCGAAGATAACCTTTGACTGGAGATTTCCTCCGATAGATGATGTAACTACTGCTGAGGGACTTGCCTCTGTTGAACATAGTTACTTGCCATTATCCCTAACTTTTTCCTGGATTGTACTATGAGATTTCCAATCCATCGGGATGATTCTTTTTTTCCATGTCTCTAACTTTTGCCTGGACCGCCCTTTCGGGTTTTCAATCCACCGAGACGTTTTTTTTTTTTTTAGTTTAGGCGAAGTATTTCTTGACTACATCAACATTCGTGGGGTAGGCAAATTCCTCTCCGTCCATGGTTGCAAGTCTCAAGGCGCCGCCTGAGAAAGCTTTCGTGACCACATAAGGGCCATCATAATTTGGGGTCCATTTGCCCCGAGAATCAGTGAGAAATGATTGTATCTTCTTGAGCAGTTTGAAGATCGGCGCGCATGTCGCGGTCATAAGGAATATGAATCTGGAGATGTAATTCAAACGTCCCAGGAATGCTCTGACTTGTTTTTCAGTTTTCGGAGAAGGCATTTCTTGAATGGCCTTGACCTTGTCAGGATCAACCTCAATTCCTTTCTGGATGACGATAAACCCTAGTAGTTTCCCCGAACGGACACCGAAGGTGCACTTGTTGGGATTCAAGCGGAGCTTGAATTTTCTTAGACGTTCGAACAATTTTGACAGATGTTCAACGTGCTCATCCTCTGTTCTTGATTTTGCAATCAAATCATCGACATATACCTCAATTTCTTTGTGTATCATGTCATGAAACAGAGTAGTCATGGCCCTTTGATAGGTTGCCCCGGCGTTCTTCAAACCGAACGGCATTACCTTGTAACAAAAGGTACCCCATGGGGTAATGAACGAAGTTTTCTCCATGTCTTTCGGCGCCATTTTGATCTGGTTATAGCCCGAGTATCCATTCATAAAGGAGAAAACTTTGAACTTTGCTGTGTTGTCAACCAGCATGTTAATGTGTGGTAAAGGAAAGTCGTCCTTTGGACTTGCCTTGTTCAGATCTCTGTAATCTACACACATTCTGACCTTTCCGTCCTTTTTGGGAACGGGTCCGATGTTGGCTAACCATTGAGGATATTCAGATGTAGTGAGGAAACCCGCGTCGATCTGTTTCTGTACCTCCTCCTTAATTTTGATGGCCATGTCCGGGTGAGTGCGTCTCAACCTTTGCTTTACTGGCGGACATTCTGATCTCAACGGTAAGAGATGTTCCACGATGCTGGTATCCAACCCTGGCATATCCTGATAGGACCAAGCGAATACATCGGGGAATTCTTTGAGAAGCTTTATCAAACTTTCTTTGACAGTTGGACTGAGCAGTGCTCCGATCCTGATTTCTTTTCTCTCTTGCTCTGAACCCAAGTTTACCGTTTCCAACGGCTCTTTGTGAGGTTCAATGGACCTTTCCTCTTGTCTGAGTAGTCGGGAGATCTCTTCTGGAATTTCTTTGTCAACTTCTTCTTCAGCCTCGAATACCGGGAACTCAAAGTTGGGAGAAGGCATCAGATCGTATGTTTCAACGGGGTATAAAACAAGCAATCTGCATGACGTGATGATTCGTGTTTAGAAGAGATAGAGAAAATGTAAGTGTGTGCAGTGTTTTGATTTTACTGCTTGTTTTTATTATTGAATTGTTTTTTAGGATTACCATTTTCTGAAAAAGCAAAAAGAGAAAACAGCAATTAATGCGAAAATTACAGAACGACGTTATTTTATTAATGAACAAGTCGAATCTTGAAACTACAGCCCTATAAAACAAAACTTTGTCGCTTCGGGCAAAGCGAAGAGGGAAATTTACAGAAAGCGAGCCCTATCAAAATATCCGTTTCACCTGGGCAGGGTGAAAGGCTTAAAGATGGCAATTACTTTGACTGACGAACGACCTTCGGAACATCGACAGCAACCCATTGGCGGCGAACTCCTCGGTGAATCACAAAGTCTGGCACCTTCCTCGATTTGTCTTCAGAAATGACGCTGATTTCTGGTGGAGTAGGATCATTGGAATCTGTCTCCCAGGCAGAATTGTCGTAGGAGGATTCCTCTGTTGCATTTTGCATAGCATTTGTGCTCTCAGCTGTATCTCCCCATCCAGTTGACTGGATGTCTTCGAGTCTGATACGAGAGCTTTCGGAAGCAGTGTACTTGACCATATAGTCGTATTTTCCACTTGGTTGTCCCAGAGTGTCCCAAACTTCTTTGGAACTAGAGGAGTCATTTCTCTCGATGACGTTGACCTCGGGAAAAGCATAGTTGATGAATTCAAGTCCTGCGAACGTTGCGAATTCATCTTCATGTTGAGTAGTTTCTGAATGACCTGAGTGTTGATCCCATGACATGGCGGGGACACAGGTATTCTGTTCAATGACGCTCAGCTGAGTTTCATTGTTCGGCTGGCTTTCTTGCCCCAAGTTTCCTGGGTAAGGCTGCCACATTGGCAGACCATCCATCGGGCCATAGTAATTATGGTCAAAGTTGTCTTTCATCGGAGTGTCCTCCTCTAATGAATTTGGCGGAGCACGGCATCCTTCCGGATCACAATCTCCATAGATCATTTCGACATCTGATCTTGGTTTAAATCTCGGACTTTCTGTAGGAAAGCAAAAAGGCATAGGCACCTCTTCCTGAGACATATAACCGTCCTCGTTAAGGTAGGACTTCCATTCTTCATCTGTGTCAGAGGGATCTTCCTTATTAATAGCATGAACTGTCTGAGACACTGGGTGAAGAAAACCTCCACTGTGGAAGAAGTTTTGAAGGGGATGAAGACTTTCATCGTTGACAGCTGTCTGGGTACAGGTCGCAAAAAAACCAAGACCCTTCTTTGTTTTATTGTCAATAGGAATGAGAAGCCGTCCCCATCCTGTCGTATCGGTACTCTCGACCGCTTTGATAGCATCGTTGTATGAAGAAATTGAAGTTCCTTCTTTGGACTGATTGTCCTTGCTTACCGACAGTGCTTGGAACTGAGTTCCAATAACCTCCTCGGGTTCCACACAAGTAGATGATGATAAGTTGCTCACAAGCAAGGCTTGTTCCCCACAAACCATGACAAGTTGATCATTCTTGACGAACTTTAGCTTTTGGTGGAGAGTCGAAGTGACCGCTCCAGCCTGATGTATCCAAGGTCTTCCTAATAAGCAACTGTACGTTGCCCGGATGTCCATGACCTGGAAAGTGACTCGGAAAGTGTGAGGACCAATAGTTATGGGAAGATCAACTTCGCCGATAACTGTTTTTTTGGATCCGTCGAATGCTTTGACGACGACCTCGCTGACTCTCATCGGAGGGCCCTTGAATGATAATTGCATCAAAGTGGACTTCGGCATAACATTCAGGGCTGACCCTGTGTCTACCAGTACGTTGGCTAAAGCATCGTCCTGGCAGTTAACTGTAATGTTGAGCGTCATGTTATGACGGCGACCCTCTTCGGGTAATTCTTCATCACTAAATCCCAAATTGTTACAGGAAGTGATGTTAGAGACAATACTATCGAACTGTCTGATTGTTACATCCTGTTCCACAAAGGCTTGCTCCAAGACTTTCTGTAGAGCCTCCCTGTGGGCCTCTGAACTGAGTAACAGTGATAATACTGAGATCTTTGAAGGAGTCTGTAACAGTTGATCAACAATGTTATATTCACTCCTTTGGATGAGCTTTAGCATCTCATCTTTGTCTTTTGAAAAGTTTGGATTACTAGATTGCCCGACTGGTGGATCAGGAATTTCTGCCTGAAGTTCCTTTTCCTTGTTGGATTCTCCAACCCCTCGGTTGAAGATTCGACCGCTCCGTGTTACACGACTGATGTCTGCAATATTCACGACGGAGGGTAATGGAATTTCCTTTCCATTCTCGATTATTGTTGCACCGTATTTATAAGGGATAGCCTTAGCTGATTCATACGGTAATGGTCCAGGTAGATAGACGACTATGGGAACCTTCTGATTTTTCTGACCATCATAAGTAACCTTGATCCGTTCCCGGTTGGGAACTCTAGATTCGTCAAGTAGAGGGATGATGGCAAAAACATCCCTGGTCCTGTGATGACCAGAGATCGTGACAACATCCTCAATTTGCTCGGCAAGGTAGTTCGGCGACCAAATGATGGGTCCTGAACCTGGATATGGACGAATTTCTCCATGATCGACCTAACCCTGAAGAGCTGCTCTCACAAGGTAACACCCTTGGTTACTTTCCGAACACACGCTATAACTGTCATAGTTGTGTGGTGGCACCTGGCCACGTCCACTTTGAATACAATGTAACCTCACTAGGTTATCTTCCATTGATCGGACATCCTGACTTTGACGACGAGTAGGATTCCTGTGACTGATACTAATTTGCTGAGTATCTTCGTCCATATAAATGGCATCCACCAGTGATTTAACAAGTGCTGAAGTGCCTCCTGGACAAGGGTACAACCTCGATCGTTTTCGCAACCCGCTTTACAATTTTGATAGTCATGTGATATTAAGAATCCAAGTCGGACCTGCTCAGCATGTAACTCTACCAGGTTGGTATTCATCACGCGGATATTAAAGATCTGAACCATGTTGATTTGATAGGAGTTCCTATCATGGTAGTCTTGGATCCATCCAAGATCCATCTGACGCTGGAGGGCCTCTTGTATGAAAGAGCATCCCTGTTTGTTTACCGAGCAAATCAGATAGGAACTGTAATCGTGCCGCGGCAGATTATGATACTGGCTTTGCCTTGAGTGCATCGCCACCAAGTTGACATTCATTGCACGGATATCGTGGTTCTGAATAACGTTAGAATTCGTGTAGACCATGTTAACTTCACGAACTCGGTGCTCTTGGATCCATCCAAGATCCATTTGATTCTGTAGAGCTGCTTGCACCACAGAACATCCTTGGTTGTCTTTAGAGTAGATATCACACTGGTGATAATTATGAGGTGGCACATGGCCATATCCACTCTGTCTACAATGTATCTTGACCAGATTGGTCCCCAATAAGAGTACATCGTGAATTTGATAGACATTGTTAGTCTCTTTCTCAATCAGATTGACTGCAGCTTTCTCATGTTGAGGCAGCGGGTTCGTGAGAACTTTGGGATTCGTATCTTTGAAAGATAAGAGCCCGCTCCTAACAAGCTTTTGCATATCGGACTTGAAATTAAGACAAGTCTCTATGTTATGCCCTGATCCTCCTTGATGATAAGGGCATGTCTGATCCACCTTAAACCAAAAAGGCGGATTTTCCGGAACTGAAAGGGGAGACTTAGTCTGAATGTGCCCCTTAGCCAGCAGTAACGGAAACAGCTCTGCGTACGTTACGGGTATAGGATCAAATCCTGGTGGCCGTGTTATACGGTTGTTGTTATATGGAGGACGAGCCTGCTGGAGAGGCTGTTGTGTCCTTTGTTGGTCAGGTTGGCTCTGCGCAACCTGAGGTTGATACATAGGAACAGGCGCGGGGCCGATAGCAGGAGTTACAGCTGCTACTGGCTGATAACGTCGCCTTTGCTCTCCGAGAGAGATATTCCCAATATCTTGCTCTTTTTTCTTAGGGAGAGCACTACCATATTTTTTAGTACCGTTCGTTGATCCAGTGTCTTTTACCAAACCTCCTTCTCGGACGGCTTCCTCAAGACGTACGCCCATGCCGACCATTTCGGTGAAATCACTGGGCGCACTGGTAATCATTCGGTCATAGTAAAATGAGCTTAAGGTATTTAAGAAGATCTTTGTCATCTCTTTTTCCTCAAGAGGTGGACAAATTTGAGCGGCAATTTCACGCCACCTTTGAGCATACTCCTTAAAGGTTTCCTTTTCCTTTTGCGACATTGATCTTAGTAGATCTCTGTCGGGTGCCATGTCCAAATTGTATTTGTATTGTTGGACGAAGGCAGTACCAAGATCTCTAAATGTACTGATCGTAGTACGGTTTAAACCCATGTACCATTTGAGTGCGGCACCGGTTAAACTATCCTGAAAGTAGTGAATCAGCAGGTCCTGATTCTCCGTCTGAGCTGACATCCGCCGAGCGTACATCACCAGATGGCTCTGAGGGCAAGAGTTACCCTTGTATTTTTCAAAGTCGGGCACTTGGAACTTGTACGGGACTTTCACATTTGGGACCAAGCAGAGGTCTGCGGCGTCCTTTCCAAATAGATCCTGACCGCGAATGGCTTGCAGCTCTTTCTGCATTTCCAAGAACTGCTCCTGGAATTCATCCATTCTGTCAAACATAGTTTCCTTCTTACCAGAAGGTTTCTGTGGAATCTGTCCTTCCGGGACAGTGTGCACCACAGGGGGTGGTACCGTGACTACGACAGTAAGTCTTGGCGCCTCCCGAAGTTTGTAACCTTCAGGCGTCTTGAGTATGCCCCTGGCATCTTCGCTTTCCCGAAGTTTGTAACCTTCAGGCCCAGCGGCTTCTGTTGCGATTCCCAGATCTTCAGTGATCGGCGGAACATATCCTTCCGGGATATAGTTAACAGGCATGCCCCAAGGACGATCTTTCGGCATCTGATACCTAGGATCATACTTTTCTATGATGGGCGTTGAGGTGATCTCTGAGATCACAGTTCTTTGTAGCTGAGCTTCTGCCATGGCTTGCATGTCGTTACGAAGCTTTCTCATATCCTCTCTCAGAGCGTCGATCTCTTCTTTCAACTCTCTGTTTTCTTCCTCAAGATCATCCATCCTTTTCTGACGATTGGCCCGAGTATTATACGAATGAGACAGTTTGACTCTAGAATCGAGACACAAACGTGAGATTCGTAGGGAAGAAGAATATGCGATGTAAGAATGATGAATGCAATGATTATATTAATTGTTTTTAGGTTTAATCAAAATAAACTTCGACAATTAGATTGCAAATATCAAACAGTGGGGAAACCCCTTTTTATTGAATTCCAAAGGATTACAGAAATGGAAATACAGTAGATTACAAAGTGCAGAAACAGAAACCTAAACTAATGGGTCCCGAGTCCTCTTCTTTGACCGGGGCGCTTGGGCCGTTGTCGGGTTGTCATTCCTTTGCCAGGTGAAAGGAGCGAGCAAATTCCTTTGGTCATCTTGATTCTCTACAGCATGCTGCTCCAAAATTTCAATCAGAGCATCTTTCTCTTTTAGTAGCTGCTGTATTTGGATACACTCTACGTTGAGGGTGCGGTACTTGTTCTTCCAAGACCTTCTTTCCTTTTGAACTTTGTTGAGAGTAACCTGAAGCTTTTCAGTTTCCGTCATGAAGTACATGACAGTTTCCCTCGGCGGAAGAATTCCGTAATGAGGATAAGGCATCCTTAGCTTGAGAGCTCTAGTTTATACCCAGTGGAGATAAGGCTCCACCGAGACACAGTCAGGTTTTCCTAGAGACTCTCGTCCTTTCTTATGAACATGTTTCCAAGCTTGCACTATTTCCATCTTTAGTGCTCTGTCATTTTCTCCTTCTTTGAAGAAAAGACCTTCCAGATGAACACCCCGTGGGATGTGTCTCATCGGGTATCCAAATTGACGAAGAACTAATATCGGATGATAGTTGATTCTTCCTTTAGTTCCTATGAGGGGTACGCTGGGGAAGTCTCCACAACGGTCAATGATTCTGATTCCCTTATAAATCCTATTACACCAATCTATATCGGAATTGGTGAGAGACATGATCTTCTGCGACCAACGTAAGACACTCTTACAATCCCAAAAAGCAGCAGACTTGGGCAAGTGAGAGATAAACCATTTGTAAAGCAGAGGTACAAAGCATGTGATCTCCCCTCCGCTGTACAAATTTCCCAAGTGTACAGAATGATACGCATCTGCGAGCAAAGTCGACACAGGGTTTCCAATGAGAACAACCTTAATAACGTTGATATCGACGAAGTTATTGATTTTGGGAAACAAAAATAACCCGTAGGTGAGCAAGACAAAGATGCTTTCAAAAGCAGTCCCGTTCCCTATACTAGCGAAGTACAGAGCTTTCTTGGTCAGGAACTGGGCTGGCAAACCTTGGATGCCACCCTTAGTGGTCATGTGAGTCCTGACCTCAGACTCGTCCAAATGAATTGCTATTGCAATAGTCTGATTCTTTGGAATTTCTTCCAGTCCAGAAAATGGAGCTCGATCAGTGATATGTAAATCAGTCAGATGAGAATACTCCTCCAACGTTGGTGCAAGCTGGTAATCCGGGAATGTGAAACAATGATAAACCGGATCGTAGAACTGAATGAGCGCGTCCATGATCCCCTTAATCACATGGACTCTTAACAGTGGTAGCAAACCACCGTGCTTGGCTCTGAAAGCCTCTGGGTTAACGATCATCCTCGCTAACTTTCTCAAATCCCCTAATTTTGGAACCTTGAAGGTATACTGGTGAGTTCTCCTTCTACCGAAATCCATTAGCGTAATCCTCTTCTCTGATATTTGCAATCACAGTCTTAGTTTAATTTGAAAAATAGAGAGACTATAAGAGAAAGTTTTTTGAATGTTTTAATGTTTTATTAAATGAATGCATGAATGCAGCACACAAAAACATAGAAAAAACATGGGGTCAAAGGGTCGTTGTCATGAAGTCAAGGCTCTACCCATCCCCAAAGGTTTATACTAGGGTGATTTTTGTACCTGTACTCATTATCATCAGCTCCTCCCAGGAAAGCAAAACAACAAGCGGATCGCCAGCGAGTTGTAGAGCAATCTTAGAGTAAGTGCCATTCACCGAGAATAGATCACCAGCCTCAAATGAGGGTAGTATCGCGTAACAGCTATTTTCGATAGCTTCCGCACTACGAAAGGGTTTGGCTCCTCAGCTTCTCAGACTTAACAACCGGCCCATTGGCTAGAAGAGTGAATGGGTTGCGTTGGTCAGCCTCCACTGAGGTTGATGGTCGACCCCGTCGCCATCACTTATCTTAAGTGTATACTCATTCTCACCACATGCGGCATCACACACATTCCCATTAGCAGAAAAATAAACACGTATAGCAATTAGGAAAAGCAGTATATATATTTGTCCTAATCATCCTAGACTTATAAAGCTATGATTCCTAAGTTCCTGACAGAAAACGGGTTCCCCGGCGGAAGCCCCAATCTGTGGTATTCACACAAGTGAAGAGAAAAAAGGTTTGTCCAAGGTTTCCACCTTAAACATTTAAGAAAGAAGATTTGGCCCCACGGTGGGCGCCATTTTTTTGTAGCGAGCGATTTTGGACGCGGTTCTTAAGCGCTGGTCGCTTTCTGCGGTTTGAGCTTTGACTACAGGTCGATTCATTTTTTATCCTATTGTGAGCTGAATAAGGAAGGGAAATAGATGTCTCCAATTAACCCTGCTTGCATACTGAGTTTAAACAGCGGTCTGTTAGGTTACGGATGCTATCAATGTGGGGGGCCTTTGTACTGGTTATTTGTATTTTCGCCAATACTGTTTTCTTTCTTTTTTTACCTGGGCAGAAGGTTTCTGGCGGGGAACAAGGATTAGGATGTTAGGACTGATGCTTTTGAAATACTGCTTTTGATTGACGGAGATATGGGATTTGGGTTTTTTGTTGATTGTGCTCGCTAAGATCTTTTCTTTCAATCTTATGCCTACGTATTCCCGTTTACCGAAACAGGGAAATCAGAGCGTTCATAGTTCCTCCTATTCTATGGGAGGAAATTGGTTTTTGGTGTCTTGTTCAAAGCCCAAGACGTGAAGCGAAAGGTGATTTGTAACTTGTTCAAAACCCAAGATGTGAAGCTGAAAGGTCTATTTGTGTCTTGTTCAAAGCCCAAGACGTGAAGCTGAATGACCTTGACTTTAGAGAGAATTTGTTATCTCTAAAGAGGGGAAAAGGAGAATTACTTTAACTGGGATACGCGGATCCGAGCAATGCCATAATTTTCGAAGAAAGGGTTTTAACCTGAAGGAGAAGACTTTAACTCAGTGTAGAGCAATGCCATCTTTCCTTAGGAATTTCTCATGCTAAAAGAGGGACAGTGGCATGGATGTAGATGATCCAGAGGCTTGCCGCTTACAGCGATTAGATGAAGGGGAAGGAGTTGTTGATGTTTGTATACTGTGAACGAGGCACAACTTTGATGCTAAAAGGTTAATTGGATCAACCAGTGGTTTTCTTATACAAAGCCTAAGAGGAGGCTAATTTCCGCTAGGAAAATCATTATACAAAGCCTAAGAGGAGGCTATTTTGTGTCTCGTACAAAGCCCGAGAGAGAGGCTAAAAGGGTTCGACCCAGTGGGGCATATCGTTATACAAAGCCTAAGAGGAGGCTAGAAAAGAGTTGACTCAGTTGGAGAATCTTTTATACTCAGTAAGAGAGTGTTTTTGTATCTCGTACAAAGCCCGAGAGAGAGGCGAAAAGGTTGTTTTGACTCCACTGGGGAGAATTTTGGTATCTCGTACGAAGCCCGAGATGGAGGCTATTGTAACTGTTTCAGTTGAGTGACAGATCCAATATACTGATTTTAAAAGAGAAAATCAATTTTTATATGAGTAACACTGTACCCAGGGGTTTGATTTGAGGATCAGGGATATTTCCTTCTCTTTGAGGAAACAGGAAATTCAAAGGGTGTCGAGACTATCCGAGTCTGCGGGTTTCCTTCCTATTTAACGAAGGGTGCTTAAGAATGTCTTTGAGACTCAAGGAAGTTAGACTGTCCGTGTCTAGAGTTTTATCTTTTGTACTATGCTGTGAGAAACAGTAGTAGACTCTATGAAAGGACTGTTCTATGAGGATGACTAGGTTCTGTTCCTATACCTCTAGGAGGTCGTCGGGACAATTTGTACGAAGCCCAAGAGGAGGCTGGAAACTTTTAAGAAGCCGACGGGTCCTTGTACGAAGCCCAAGAGGAGGCTATCATTCCCGGAGGAAGAGATCATTATACGAAGCCTAAGAGGAGGCTGTGAATACTTCTAAGAAGCCGTAGGGTCCTTGAATAATGCCCAAGAGGAGGCCGATGCTTTTAAGAAGCCCGTGGGTCTTATCATCTCCTTTCCATTGGGAGAGATAACTCTTTTAAAGATAAAACCCACTGGTAAACGTGCGAGGTTTACTATCCAGCGACTTTTAGCTTTTAAAGAGGGTTCCTTAGTTAAGGTCCAAGATTATGACCGTAGTGGGTACCCAAACCCCGAGACATTCAAGGCAAGCTATCCACAAGGAATAGATCAAGTCAGGAAAGTTCGAGAATTTGGAAGAAACTCAAAGATGCCATTCACGGAGAATACATTCATCTTGGGGAGTAGAGCTTCTTGACGATTCCTAAGGAGGACAGCCGAAGAGAAGACTGTATCTGGTGCTCCTATTGGGGATCTAGGTGTCTATTTCTACGAATAAATGAAACGGCGTCACCTAGTTCTAGACGTAGTAGCCGGGGAAACTCGAAATATCTATACTATTATTACACAGTAGATATGAGTTTATGAAAGGAGACTTACAGTGAGCAGTCCCACAATACAGTTATATATATATGAGTTTATGAAAGGAGACTTACAGTGAAACAGCCCCACAATACAGTTTATATATATATGAAAGCAGTAAATGAAAGCGATAACCACTTACTCGGTTGTAGTGCTTCCATGCTGTTTGGTTAGTTGTTCAACAAAGAAAGATTGAAAACAACAGTATATTCAAAATCAAAGGAGAAAGTGCTTTGAAAAAGAAAGATTTGGGGCTTACAGCTCAAGGAGAGGCCCAGGGTTTTATCAGTGAGCGCACTGTTTGACTTTGTACAGCGGGACTTATACAAGTGACTGAGGCCCAAAATGGTTTTCTGTACAAAGGGATGGGTCTTACACTCTCTCAAGAGGCCCAAAAAGGTTTAAAGAAAAGAGTGGGGCTTATAACACGAGGGTAGGCCCAAATGATTTTTCGTTTAAAAATGGCGATCGCGCCGAGGTTTTCTTTTAACGCAGAGGGACTTATACAATAAGTGAGGCCCAAAATGTTTTGGTTAAAAGGGGGATTGGGTCTTACACTCTAATAGAGGCCCAAAGTGTTTTGAATGGGTCTTATAGCTCAAGGAGAGGCCCAGATGAGTTTTATTTTTAATCGGGCGACGATCGCGCCGTTTACTTGTACAGAGGGACTTATACAATGAGTGAGGCCCAAAAAGTTTTTGTACAAGGGGGGATGGGTCTTACACTCTCTCAAGAGGCCCAAAGTGTTTTGAAAATGATTTATGAAGGTTGAATTAATCCAAAACCCTAATTTGTTTTCAAAATGTATTTAATTGAATAAAAATTCAATTAAAATTATCAAAAATTATTTAACACATGGAAAACAAATTGTGATCTTGGATTAATGCTTCAAAAATTAAGTATTGACCTACAAAATAATTAGAAAGCATTAAAAGTTGCAAAATCAATGTAGAAAAAATATTTAAAATGCCAAAAACAATCAAAATATTAATTCTTTGCAAAAATATCAATTATATGAAATAAATAATATTTTTGGGATTTTTTGATAAAATAAAATATTTTAACATTTTTGTGAATTATTAAAAAAAGAATCAACTCAAAATCATTAAAACTCAGAGAGAAATTAATTTTTGAATCAATTAAACAAAATCACAAAATTCAAATATTTGAATTTATGAAAAATGGCGCCAAGAACAGCTGAAGAACACGCGCGTGTTCTTGGTTTCTCAGATTTGCATTTTCTATCGAATCTCCATGAATACGTAATCATATCATGCAATCCACATATCATTATGCTCGTCTCAACCTCACGATCATGTCTATGTACTTTAATTTCATTTAAATTAAACATACAACAAGAAATCACGAAGAGACCTCAAGAACCCTAATTTTTGCATGAAGGCTAGGATTTTTTATACACGATTCAAACAATGCAATTAATTGAGGGAAAACATTCCATGCATGATTATGAACATATGGCCAAATTATTGTGCGAGGAAATATGCATAGATTGAGAGATGACCAAGTATGTGCTTACCTCCAAGCCGTGACAGCAAGTGCAAAGTGATTTTTGATTTGAAGATGTTACAGATGAGTGGTGATGATCTGAACAGCTTCCCTACACCCTATGGATTGTGTTTGGATGGTTGGACTTGATTGAAATTGGCTGGATCATTTTGTGGTACCCCAGCTGCAACTTGTTTGAAAATTTGAGCAACCAGCTGGTGATTTCATGAAATTGATGTTTCAGAAGTTATGTGAGTGTTTGATCAACTCATATGTGATGTATGTGAGGTGTGTGAGTGATTGGTTTGTGCAGAATTGCTCTCAAACTCAAAACCCGATAGCTATCTTGCTAAGAAATGCATTTTTGCCAAGAGAAAGAGATTTTGAGGAAAGCATCTGTTAGATGGCTTTGGTGTACTTAAACTGACCACAATTGAGCTCTATTTATAGTAGAGCAAGTTTGTTTTGCAAGGAATAGTGCATGGCAGCTGGTAAGTAGGTTTGGCCAATGTTGGCAAATGAAAATCCAAGTCTCCTCTAGCCATTGACTAGAGGTTAGGGCACAGAGCTTTGGTCCCCTTGGTCTTGGATAAGTCTTGACTGATTTCAGATGAGAATGGCTCAGTCCATGCCACCTTGATGGTTCCATTGAATGCCTCATTCCAAATTTGAAGTCTTGTCCCTATTTTGACCATTCTAGGTTCAACATGCTATTTCTTGTTCCATGGACTTTGGAGGCTTGGCTCAGTGATTGTCCCCTTTAGATTCAATCCTCTGAGGTGTCCAAGTGGATTGGAGCAATTGAATTTGGCTGATTTTGGCAAATCGACCAAAGTTGCAAATTCTGCCTTGCCTTGACAGATTTCAGCAAGGCAACTTGGCAATGTTGTATCTCATGGTGTAGGTTGAATTTGGCAATGCTCTTGGCCATTTTGGAAAGCTCTTACATGATACAACAACTGTTTAAACAAGTTTGGTTTTGATCTCTTTTGATTCCAAGTCAAAAATCCCCCTACATTTGGCAAAAAGTGAGGCAGAATCTGACTTAGTGAAAATTTCACTAAGTGTTGGAAAAAGTGACATTTTCACTTTTCAGCCACTTTGATCACTCCATAACTCAAAATCCTTAATGAATTAGAATGACTTGTAGTTGAAGTTTTAGTAGGTGATAATGAGGGCTACAAATCCATCTTTGGATGATAAAAAATGGCCTTGTGGTTTAGGAGTTATGGTCCTCCAAAGTTGGTACCTTTGCCATTTTATTTTTAACTTAGAAAATTTTCTAAGTTTTATGGTTACCCCTTTTACAAGTTATCTCACTTTTCTTGATTTTTCTTGATGAATGATGATTCAAATCATACATTAACATCATTTTAGGGTTAAAAATCCATTTTGGTGAAAAATCTCAAAAAGTCAAAGTTGACTTTTGTGCACAGTTGACTTTTTATCAGATGAATTTCAAACTGTGCAATTCTTCAGGAAATCATGTCCTTGACCTAAATCAAACTTGATGGACATGTTCCATGGGTGTCATAGGGTATATTCAATCATGTATTAGGGTTTGGGAGCATGTCCTGGTCAAAAGTCAAAGTTACAGTTGACTTTTCCCTTAAAACCCTAATTGTGGTGCAGATGAAAATGAGACTTGTTGCTCAAGCTTCTTGGATCAATCCATTGTTCCAAATGGATCAATATGGTATATTAGAGACCCTCAAATCATCTCTTGAGGTCTTGGCTCATGGTTTGTCCCAAAAGTCAACTTAGGGGTGAATTAGGTCAAGAAACCCTAATTCCTAATTTTTGATGAATGCATCCCCTGAGGCAAAATTGACTTGATGCATGGGTTCATGAGGTTCCATGAAGCATATTAGGTTATGTTTTGGATCATTGCCTTGTGCCCAGATGAAAATTTCCATCTGGAGGCCCTGGTCGACCAAAACCCTAATTTGGTGATACTGTCGATCTTGAGACTTGATCCACCCAGAAGGGAGCAACCTTGTGCTTAATCCTTGAAGTGGGAGTCCTTTTTGATCCATTGTGGATGTTTGAGAGATTAGACAAGTTGAAGATCATGTCATTTCTTGATTGATCCTTTGTCTAAGCACTCAGAGAGGGCTTGAAACCCTAATTTTGATTGTAGTGAGTGCTCACCCATCTTTGGGGAGACTGGTGATTTGCCCAATGACGGGAAATCTAAGTGGTCAAAATTTGGGGTATTACACTGTGCTGTTAATTGAACGAGACCACAACCTAGAAAACCGGAACTCCAGAACATCAGACCACTGAGATAACCAGAAAACCAGGTAATCAAAAACATACTGACGAGAAATCCAGAAAACCAGGTAGTTTGAAGGTTTCGGTTACCTGCAGACCTGCAAACACCCATCCCCTCTCACATGTGGGTCCTAAAACGTGAGGATCCTCAGTTTCAGAGGTTTGAGAAGCAATAGCACATTCATCCCAAAGGATACAATGCTACTGCCAATCAAAGAGGTCATTCACTGATTCACCTCATAAATAAAGGTCATCATATGTGAGTTCCAAAGTGGGCCCTCGGGTGCAAAATGGGTTTGCCATAGAATGTGGTCTGCCACTGTCACCACTAAAGAGGAATGTTTCCACTAAGGTCCTTAATGATCAGTCACCAGAGTCGACAACTCTCTAGATCAACACCCTGAAATGTGCAAGACACGCACGTCAGAATATCTCCCAAGATAGCCTCGTCTAGCTGTGAATTTCGTGAACACCAAACGCACGAAGGCGGCGCGTAGGTTCCACTACTCTCCACTCTAGTCCTAAGTGTATGCTCGAGCCTGTGTATTGGGCTTATCCCTCAGAACATCCCAACCTGCCAAACAGAAAACCAGCCAGCACATCACAGCACATCATAGTCTAGTATATGATAACAATGAAATGCAATAAAATGCGGTAAAAACAGTAAAATAGTAATATAGTAATATTTAACATAATAAAGCATAACAATAACACCCAATGAAATAAAAAAAAACAAGCGCTAGGATTGACTCGCTAAAGGGGATGGACCAGCAAGAGGTCAACCAGAAGTCCCCAGCAGAGTAGCCAGCTGTTCGCTCCCATGGATTCGCATCCATGTGGTACAAACGCGAAAGTGGCGTGGAAAACAGAGTCGCCAGCAATGTGTATTTATCCCGAGAGAGGGAAAGGAAACACTGCATAAACCTGAAGGAAATGAGGGGGAAGGACATGGTCATCGCAACCATAGTCAGGGTTCGGGAGTCGGTTATACGAGGGGAAGGTGTTAGCACCCCACGCATCCATCGTACTCGATGGGATCCACGCTTGTTGTCTAAACAGAGGGTGAGTTATCCTAAAGTCTATGGCTGTACAAAAAAAAGAAAGGGGATGGGGGAGACTAAGAAAGACTCAGTAGGACATCCTGTGAGAGTCCTAGGCCTACGTATCTCATCGGGAATGAGAATCAGAGTCAACGTAGTTCGACGGACTACGGGGGAAGGTTGCTCGTCGAGATATCGCATCCTGTGCCTACGTATCCTCAATCGGACAAGAGAGAGGAATCAGATCAGTCGTAGTTCGACCTAACGAGGTCGGTTTATGTTTTTTATGAGCGACGTTAAGTTCGCGTCCGGCAGTTAGGGTCGATGCCTGTTTGCGACTTAGACGGAAAGTAACGTGCTCTTTTCTGAAAATGGTCTGGAAACAATCCCGAAGGATAAAAAGATTTGAATGTGTTTTTTGTATTTTTTAGACAGAAGTGTTTTGAGTTAGTTCATAACTTGCATTGCACCAAAGTCTAGGGCATAGGAACGAATGCATAACGAATCGTCCCAAGACAGGACGCTTGCTAGACACTCTAGAAAAATGAGAGGAAACCCCTCATTTCTCATTTCCCACACTTAAGGCTCGTGCGCAATACACTTTATCTTTATTAAGTGTTTTGAAGAAGTTGTAAGATGAGAAGGGGAGACCAACGGAAAAAGGTGACTCTAAAGGGAGACTAGAAGTCCTAATGTTGTCATGCATGGATATCCTATGGTTAATGAGGTTTAGGAACCTAATTCTAATCCTACTCCAAGCTTAATCGGAAATTAAGTTGGACTAGGTAGCTCTAAAGGGATGAATCCGAGACTTATTCAAGTATCGAGATCCGAAGGAATGAAATGAGTTAGGGGAAGAAAGAAAAAAGAACAGCACCTATAACAACACACATGCTTCAGAACAACAGCAAAATATAAGCACATACACCCAACAGCATTTAACAGCATACAATCAGCATAAAAATAGGTGTAAAAGATCATACAGCAGCACATACAACATCACATATGCACAAAGACAGCAGTAGAAACAGGGCAACATGCATCCATTTTGATTTATCATGGTAAAACGATCATGCTTCAAACATTACATGTTATCCAATCGATCATGAGCACAAACACATACATCATATGGAATAGACTTTTAAATCATAGAAGAAGAATGCATCACACTATGAAAGAATGCACAATATTAAGCATATGATCAAGTTAAATCAAGTATGCACATCATGACATCGAAAGCAAATGAACATGTACACAACTACTCCAGCAATCGCCATCAGCAATTAGTAATTAACAAGCTCCAAACATATGCATTACATGATCAACACAACAATTAACCAACAACGCAAGCATGTTCATAAACGATGGAATTCAAAAGGTTGCGTGTCGAGAAATGTGATCATGCAATGGTGTGAGGTGCAATAGCTCAAGTATAATCCACAAATCATTATCACATCAAACCATGAAGTTTGCACATGTATTGGATCTCAAACAAACAAGAAAATGCAAGAAAATATCACTCTGTAGCAGTGGTAATCAATTACTCACTTTGAGTAATCGATTACTAAGTGGAAAATTGGCTAAAAACGTGAAAATTAGGCAGAGTAATCGATTACTCTGTTAGGGTAATCGATTACCACTACAACAGAGGCAAAAAATCAGCTCAGAAAAGCACTTTTCAGCAGCAAATCACTTATGCAAACTTCCAAATGATCATGTAATCAATTAACCACGAAATTCACATCAAATTACAGTAATCAAACACAACTTTCAACAATCAAGCAACAAGATCACAAAATCAAATCAAGCAAATGAATCAAAATACATTGAAAACCATGGATCTACATTGCATAAGTTGAAATTAAGTTAAATCAAGTATGGATCTGAAATTGACCAACCTACAAAGCTGAGAATTGCTTTGGTAAGTGTTGTAAACAGAATTTGATGAATCCAAGTAAAGAAATCCAAGATCCAAAAGCTCATTGCACTCAAAGTTGAAGATCTAAGCAATAAACCACCAAAACTTCAAAAGCACTTCCAAGAATCACTTCTGAAAGTTCAGAACCAGATCCAAACAAAAATTCAAATTGAAAACAGAAAGGTGATGGTGATGATGAGAGGTTCTAGCTCAAGAATTAACAAGTTCCAATGAAGAACTTGTTAATCTTTGAAGATGAGCTTTGAGTGAGGTTGAAAATGGAGGTTGAGAGTGAAAATGTGAGAGAGAATTTGAGAGCAAATTCTGAAAAATGGAGAGTGAAAATGATCAAGGTTTTCTTGAGGTTTGGAATGAATGGGTTTAAATAACCCCTAGGTTAGGAGTTAAGTTTGGGTTTGGAGTGAGGTTAAGTGGGTGGAAAATGGGATGAAAAATGACTTAGGAAAGGGAGTGAGGGATTAGAGTGGAAAGATTTTGAATTTTTGGATGGAAAATGATGGAATCTAGATCCTTCCCATACATGCACAAGCCAAGCACATGACCATAACATGCATAAAAAATTGCAGTGCTGAAAATTGCCACATTTTTGCAATTTCACCCAGAGTAATCGGTTACTCGCTTTAAGTAATCAATTACTCTATTCAAAAATTCAAAAATTGGCGCCAAAAGGAGGGAAACTTGGAAAAGTGACTTCTGGCAGTTGTTTTGAACCTATTAAGCCTCTGAAACTCAAAATTTGATGTTGCTACTGAATAACACCTGAAAATATACTGAGAGACGTGATTCGCCCTCTGATTACACTGCTAATAACAACCGTCTGGTGTTGAATAGCTGATCAAAAAATGACTGTTGAAGCTTCTGATTATCAAATCGACTAATGAGCAAAATAAATGCTCGAAAAGAATTTGAAAATTATCTGCTTGGCTCTGAATACTGCTAAAAAATAATGCTGATACTGATGAAGCCATTAACTGCTGAATAATACCTTGATCCCATGCTGAGAACCAATGCAAAATGCGAGACTAATGCAAGAATGAAAAGAAACATAAGCCAGTTAAGGTTAGAAGAGAGAGGGCAAATTTTGGGGTATTACACCTATATATCCTCAATCAGACGAGAGAGAGGAATCAGAGCGAACGTAGTTCGACCTAACGAGGTCTTAGTGTTTTTTATGAGCGACACTAAGTTTGTGTCCGGCAGTGAGGGTCGATGCCTGTTTGCGACGAGACGGAAATAACGTGCTCTTTTCTGAAAATGAGGTTTGAAACTGAACGATCCCGAAGGATGAAAAAGTTTTGAATTTATTTTTGTATTTTTTAGACAGAAGTGTTTTGAAGTTAGTTCATAACTTGCATTGCACCCAAGTCTATAACACAGGAACGAATGTGTCGCATATCGTCCCCAACAGGACGTACACTAAGCATCCTAGAATAATGAAGGGAAACCCCTCATTCCTCATTTTTCACATACAAGGGTCATGTGCAATACCCGTTAACTTTTATTAAGTGTTCTAGAATAGTTATGAGATGAGAAGAAGACTCAAGGAAAAGGTAACTCTAAAGGGAATTTCTCTCCTAAAATTATCATACAAAGGAGACCCTAAGGTTAGTGAGGTTTAAGAATAACCTAAGTCTAATAAAAGAGAGGGATAACACTACTTAATGCTTATTCTACCTTACCTTAATCTTTGATTAAGGATGAGCTAGGATCCCAAAGGGGAGTGAGAAAGTTGTACACAAAGCATTATATCATGCTATTCACACAAGAGAAAGAGTAATAAAAGAGATAAGAAATGAAAAAAGGAATGAGTATGGATTAACATCCACATACTCAAATGCCTTACCTCTGCCCCTACACAAAAGGTTAGCACAAAATATCCACAAGTATAGAATAGAAGTGGAAGAAAGTAAACCAAACAAGGTTAATTGTCTTTAAGAAGACAAATCAAAAAGTAAACAAGGTTTGAACTAAAACGAACGAGTCCTAAGGGTTAAGGATCATCCAAGGTCAGTAGCTATATTCCAAGGTATCCTACTAAAGTTAAGTTAACAATCAAAGTTAAACTAGGTTGAAACATGCATCAAAAGATCACACAAATGCAAGATGTGCATCACTTATGAACAATGAATGCTTATGAAAGGTAAACATGTATTAATGCATTAACATAAGTCAAGGTCAGGAGTAAATGACATTTATGAATGCATATGAGTGTCATTAAATGAACATACAAGTCATGGATGCAAGCATTTAAATAAATGAAGCAAGAAGAAGTGAACAAACAACAATTGAAGTTCAACAATGAAGCATACTTGTAATGCAAGTCAAAGATGAAAATGAAAGATGAACATACTTGGAAATGAATGCAAGTTAGTAGCATATGACATTTGGAATAAAATTTAAGATGCGAAAATGAGCATACAAAGTTCATACACAACTTATGTTGAAACACTTTGAAGAAGAGAAGCAAATTAGGTGCAAATAAGTTCAAACAAGTATCAAGTGTTCATGAACTTATGCAAGATGCAAAAATGCAATTACGAGTCAATGTTACATGATTGAGAATGATCACAAAGAGAAGTGAAACATGTTTTCATGGATGTACAAGATCACACAAGCATAGGTGAAAACAAGTCATCAAAGACATGTGAGAAGATAAGCACAAGTTCACAAAATAATTCAAGTTTAAACAAGTGCACTCAAGTCAATCCAAAATGAATGATACATGACCTATAATATGAGAATGAAGACATATAATGTTCACACAACATGTATCAAGAGGTCTCAACAATTGTCAAAGAGGGTTGCATACAATTCACATTAAACCCTAGCACAAGTCTTCTAACAAACACACAAGCATTGATGCAATTAGGCAATCCATAAAGTCATGTTAGAAGGACGAGAGAATTGAAAGATGCAAGTCATTTGAAGTGAAAACAGTATGCAAACATGTCTCAAAAGGATGGATAAAAATTCATTGCCAAACATGTTCAAAGATGCTTCACAATCTCATACAAGTCACACAAACAAAGTAAGAAAATGGGAAGCTTTATCCAAGGGGTCATATCAACCGAGACAAACAAGCTAGCTGTGGGAATAGGGGTACTCACCCAATGGTATCGAGAACCATGGAGAGCAGAGTAAGAAAGGGAAGATGTGAATCAAATCACATAAGCATCAGCATCGATCAATGCGAGCTATAGACAAGGTGTGGGGATCCGATCGGAAGATCCTATTCCACTTTGACGACTTGATAATAAGAGCAGATGATGTTCAAAGCTCCAATCATGTAATGAGAGCTAAGAACGACTCAAATAGAATAACAGGGGTCGGTTGCGAACCCTATCTTCTGTCAATTGCCTTCTCGGAGGTCTTACAAGGGGATACGGGAATGGGATGCCTCTTTGGAGGTCTTCGGCACAAAAGTAAACAATCACAAACAGAGCCTCCTTTGTGGACTTCTAGAATTGCCGACCAAGTGGCACGGACTCCCAATCCTACTTCTCATGGCATCAAAAGAAAAAAAGATGCGGAATTAGTAAAAGAGAAGAGCAACAATACCGAACGGGTATCAATCCGTAGCAACGCATGCAAAGTAAGAAACCCGGAATACTTCGAGCAAGCTAGCATCATGCAAACAAAAGCGAGTCAGAAATCTGGTACAAGCATAAGCGTCAAAACATCGGTGTGAAATAAATCACACATAGTGCGCAAGTCGAATACGACTACACAAGTGCAACCTGCACAAAGTATAATCCAGACAAACAAACAGTACATAGCATAATAATTGTGTCACAGGCGAGGCGGTATCCCACAAATAAAGTGGAATACCAAATGCATAACCGTCGTCGAAATCTCTATGAAAACCTTGCATAAACTCAACAAAAGCATTAGAAACCACAAGAAGGTGCAACCATCACAACTCAAAACCAAGCACAATGATGAGCATACGAGTAAAAAAACATGCATCGGAACTTGTGTTTCAAGACGGGGCAGCAACTACGCAACAACATAAAACATGCACAAAGTCAATCCGAAAATGAACAAACGCAAGTACGATGATCATGTATGAACAAGTAAGCATAAGCACATATCAAATGCAAGTCGACAAGCAAAATCCGCACAAAACGGAGCTTAAAAGCCTCAAAATGATAAAAAACGCGTCAAAAATCACCGACTCGGAATTGAAGGAAAATCGCATGGTTGACCGCAAACGTGCCAACGAACTAAAAAAAATCGGTTTGAATTAATTCCGCTCGGAAGTGGGACTTTTAGGCCGATTTCGTCGGCTGGCAGTAGCGAAATAGTAAAACAAAGTTCTCTGAAATCGAATAAAAATTCCACCAACAGCTCCGGAATCATCAACAAAGTCGAGTTACAATATTCGCATTCGCAAAAACATATCACGGTTAGGAAGTTATGACCAAAACACCTTTTTAAAGGAAAGCGACACGATAACGTTCCTACACAGCCGAACTTTTATTTCTCAAGCAAACATGCACCAAGCTCAAGCCAACGATCATACACGACTAATGCACATCAATTACGCGAATTTCAAACATGTAGACCAAACAAAATCATCCATTAAGCATGCGAATCAATAATTCTCGACACACGAACCATTAACACACAACAATCGAACAATTCCACGGTTAATCCATTATTGATGCAAATTGAATATTAACAATTGTGGAACCGGATTAGTTTTGACACGCGGAACACAATAATTCAAATAAGATCATCCAATTCCACATTTGCTCATAATCAACTTATTTCAAGAATCAATTAATTCAACAACTAGTTCTCATAGGAATTTTATCAAACACCTAACGTTCAACAAATATCACAAACCATCACAAAATCACGTATTAAGTGAAGAATTGTTACCGAAAGGATAATCGAAACTTGAATTGGAAGAGAGATCGCGAATTGGAAGCAAAATCCGGAAGGAGGAGGCTCGGATTTGCGCAACAAACCGAGGGAAGAGGAAGTTGGTCGGCGCGCGATGGCTGGCCAGAGCTAGGGAGATCGGCGCGACGGTCCGGTTGGAGTGGGGGAGGTGATCACGGTTGATCGGCGATGGTCGGAGCTTGATCGGAGACTTTGCGTTCTTGAGTGTTCTTGAAGATTGATGAAGTTGTTGTTGTGTTCTTGAGAAAAAGTTGAGAGAACTTGATTTGATCTTTGAGAGAGTAAGTGGGAATGTTTTTGGTGTTTGTGAGAATGAGTGAAGTTATTGAGAAATGAGAAAGGATTTTCAATATATAGTGTGGTGGAAAAATGAAATGAAACGGTAAAAGAATAATATGAAACTTACATAATTTACATAAAAAAAACTAAAACTAAAAATAAAAATTTAACATTATAGTGGTCAAAATAACATATCTCTCAAAAAAATAAAAAATATATTTTTATAGCATATATTTTCTCCAAAAATATATCAAAATAATTTTAAATTAAAATATTCAAAATTTAAGCAAAATAAGAATTATATTGATGACCTGGCACAAGAAATGCCACTAGAAAAATAAAACCAGAATAGCCAGTACTCCAAAAATGAATATAAAAGACACCCAAAGCAAAACACACAACACCGAAATGAGAAACCCCCTGCGAATACAAAAGAGAAATCAAGCTCCTAAAAAAAAATTAACTACAAACAAACACCTAGCACAGAAGGAACAACAGCTACCAAAGCCAGAAAGGATCCGCGAGAGGTTATTTAAACAACAACAAAACGAACACGCATTAGAACACATTAACGGAGAAAACTCCAACCCAAACAGACTTAGTCCAGCCAACAGAGAGCAAAACAAATGCATAATTACCAAGTTGGATAACCCAACACACAGAAAACTGAACCAACTTCCTTACGAACTCAATTGCAGCTCGACAAAAGAGCAAGCTCCGTCGCCACAAAAAAAACTTACTTGAAGCCACAACAATTGAAGTTCGGTTTGACTCATTAAAAATTAATTGGTTTAGTTCAAATTTTTATTATAGTTCGACATAATTTTTTTTTAAGTTCAAATTTGTTTCGTTATAAATTTACGAACAACTTGATTCAACTCGTTAGATTCATTTCATTAGGTTCAACTCGTTTTCTTCACGGACTTAAAAATTATTTTTCAAAGTATATTTTTTTAATATATTTGAGGTTTTAAATTAAACTCTGATAAAATCGGACCAAATATTGAACCAATGTACTAAGAGTTCAAGATTTTAAAGTCAGATAAACTCTGATAAAATCGATTATAAATAAATAAATATTTATGTTTATATATAAAAATAATAATGCATAAGAGTATTTATATTATAAAGTGATATAAAAAATTTATCGATAATTTTATAAAAATTAATAACTTATTTAATTTTAATAACCTTTTTTATTTTTAAAAATATTATATTCTTTTTTTATTATTAACAATGTAGTTAATTCTATAATTAATTAATTTTAATTTTTACACAAAAAATTAAGTAAAATTTTAAACCCAAATATACTAGATCAATAGTCTAGGTAGGTCTAAAATTTATCAATAAAGGAATTCATAATAGTTTTTCTTTTGATTTTTTTAATATCAAACAAGTATCTTCGGCGTTTTGAGCACTGCTGCATGCCTAATACTATGTTCGAACTCAGGATCTCTATTTAAGATGGAAGAGACACTTATCATCTCAATCTAGTGTTCTTCGGTTTTACTTTAGTTTTTTTATTTAGTTTTCCTACACTCCTATAGACTAGAGTTGAAACACTCACATATAAAATAGTATAAAAATACATTATATATAGTGTAAATTGGTACTGATACAACATAAGAGCCTATCGACATTCCTTATATATACATGTCTAAAATAAAACATATAAGGGGTTCAATCTTGTTCTAAAATAAACGTAAACTTAAACTAGTCTATTTATATGTTGATATCTAAACAAATAAATAAAGATATTTTTGTTAGTGCGTGAGGCACTTTTATTGAGGGAGCATTTTACTTTGCAGTCAATGAGAGAGAGCATTTTACTTTAGGGTCTTTCTTTTTTTATGAGCAACACACCCTTGTGAGAGACACACCATATACTCACCAAAACCTTAAGGTGATAGGTGTGGCGATTCTCTCACTTAAAAATGTTGAAGTTTTCATATTCCTTACACTACTCACACTTGTAATTCTTTTTCAACATGAGCAATCTCATTCAATTGAATCCTAACAATTCCACATCTTCAAATAATAACTTGAATTGGAAGAGAGATCGCGAATCGGAAGCAAAATCCGGAAGGAGGAGGCTCAGATTTGCGCAACAAACCGAGGGAGGAGGAAGTTGGTCGGCGCGCGGTGTCTGGCTGGAGCTAGGGAGATCAGCGCGACGGTCCGGTTGGAGTGGGGGAGGTGATCACGGTTGATCGGCGGTGGTCGGAGCTTGATCGGAGACTTTGCGTTCTTGAGTGTTCTTGAAGATTGATGAAGTTGTTGTTGTGTTCTTGAGAAAAAGTTGAGAGAACTTGATTTGATCTTTGAGAGAGTGAGTGGGAATGTTTTTGGTGTTTGTGAGAATGAGTGAAGTTATTGAGAAATGAGAAAGGATTTTCAATATATAGTGTGGTGGAAAAATGAAATGAAACGGTAAAAGAATAATATGAAACTTACATAATTTACATAAAAAAAAAACTAAAAATAAAAATAAAAATTTAACATTATAGTGGTCAAAATAACATATCTCTCAAAAAAATAAAAAATATATTTTTATAGCATATGTTTTCTCCAAAAATATATCAAAATAATTTTAAATTAAAATATTCAAAATTTAAGCAAAATAAGAATTATATTGATGACCTGGCACAAGAAATGCCACTAGAAAAATAAAACCAGAATAGCCAGTACTCCAAAAATGAATATAAAAGACACCCAAAGCAAAACACACAACACCGAAATGAGAAACCCCCTGTGAATACAAAAGAGAGATCAAGCTCCTAAAAAACAATTAACTACAAACAAACACCTAGCACAGAAGGAACAACAGCTACCAAAGCCATAAAGGATCCGCGAGAGGTTATTTAAACAACAACAAAACGAACACGCATTCGAACACATTAACGGAGAAAACTCCAACCCAAACAGACTTAGTCCAGCCAACAGAGAGCAAACAGAAAACTGAACCAACTTCCTTACGAACTCAATTGCAGCTCGACAAAAGAGCAAGCTCCGCCACCACAAAAAAAACTAATTACTTGAAGCCACAACAATTGAAGTTCGGTTTGACTCATTAAAAATTAATTGGTTCATTTCAAATTTTGATTATAGTTCGACATAAATTTTTTTTAAGTTCAAATTTGTTTCGTTATAAATTTACGAACAACTTGATTCAACTCGTTAGATTCATTTCATTAAGTTCAACTCGTTTTCTTCACGCACTTAAAAATTATTTTTCGAAGTATATTTTTTAAATATATTTGACATTTTAAATTAAACTCTGATAAAATCGGACCAAATATTGAACCAATGTACTAAGAGTTCAAGATTTTAAAGTCAGATAAACTCTGATAAAATCGATTATAAATAAATAAATATTTATGTTTATATATAACAATAATAATGCACAAGAGTATTTATATTATAAAGTGATATAAAAAATTTATTGATAATTTTATAAAAATTAATAACTTATTTAATTTTATAACCTTTTTTATTTTTAAAAATATTATATTCTTTTTTTATTATTAACAATGTAGTTAACTCTATAATTAATTAATTAATTTTAATTTTTACACAAAAAATTAAGTAAAATTTTAAACCCAAATATACTAGATCAATAGTCTAGGTAGGTCTAAAATTTATCATTAAGGAATTCATAATAGTTTTTCTTTTGATTTTTTTAATATCAAACGAGTATCTTCGGCGTGCAAAACTCTTTTTCAAAGAGATTTAGCACTGCTGCATGCCTAAGACTATGTTCGAACTCAGGATCTCTATTTAAGATGGAAGAGACACTTATCATCTCAATCTAGTGTTCGTCGGTTTTATTTTAGTTTTTTTATTTAGTTTTCCTACACTCCTATAGACTAGAGTTGTAACACTCATATATAAAATAGTATAAAAATACATTATATATAGTGTAAATTGGTACTGATACAACATAAGAGCCTATCGACATTCCTTATATATACATGTCTAAAATAAAACATATAAGGGGTTCAATCTTGTTCTAAAATAAACGTAAACTTAAACTAGTCTATTTATATGTTGATATCTAAACAAATAAATAAAGATATTTTTGTTAGTGCGTGAGACACTTTTATTGAGGGAGCATTTTACTTTGCAGTCAATGAGAGAGAGCATTTTACTTTAGGGTCTTTCTTTTTTTATGAGCAACACACCCTTGTGAGAGACACACCATATACTCACCAAAACCTTAAGGTGATAGGTGTGGGGATTCTCTCACTTAAAAATGCTTAAGTTTTCACATTCCTAACCAATGTGGAACTTCCCTACACTACTCACACTTGTAATTCTTTTTCAACATGAGCAGTCTCATTCAATTGAATCCTAACAAATCCACATCATCAAATAATAACAGCAACACATCATGAATTAGTAATCATGAAACAACAACAACAACAACAAGAATCATGCTTCAAAGAAATAACAACTACAACATATAACACCTAATTGTACCAAAATAACACCAAATAACATGAATCATCACAAAACGCATATACAAAGAAGTAGAACATGTATTAAAACCAATTTTCCATAATCAAAGCAAAACACATAAACCCTAATTTTCTCATTTCATGCAAATTCTTCCCCAAATGCTAAACTAAATAGGGTGCTCTGCTAGGGTTTCCATCCATGACAAAAATGGGCGTTGGTCGGCCAAAATCTCAGGTGGTGGCGCACTGGAAGGGATCCGTTCGCACTGAAATTCTGGTACCAGATATGTGATGTTACGTGCGATGTCACAACAACACACTCTGCAAAGGACAATATAAAACAGCAGAAGAGTACACAAAGAATTGTTCACCCAGTTCAGTTAAATAACTTAATCTAGGGGCTACCAAGCCAGGAAGGAATTTCACTATATGTAGAATTAATTTACAGACTCAACAACCCAGTTGACAATCTCCTAAACTTAATCTCTACTTAATGAACCTTCTACCTAAGAGACTACTTAGGTATGAGAACACTACTCACTTCCTAAACACTTCAAAGATCACACACTTTGAAGAACACCTTGATCCTGCTTACAAGCTTTGATCAAGTAACAATGCTCTCTTGCTTCACAGCTCTAAGAGAGGACAGATTACAACACACCAATTCAACCTATAATGGTTTACACAATACTCGTACAAAGACAATGCTTGACACTCAGTCTATGCTCTCTATCTTCTGTACATTCTTCCAAGGATTGAAGCGCTTTATATAGATATCTGATTTGGGCTTGGACCTCCTGCAATATCTGACCTGATTTGTTATTTAAAACTGAATCTTCAAAACAGATTTTCTCTCAAAATCTTTTTAAATCTTCAACCTTTTAAACATCCCTACAAATCTGCATCAAATCTGTTTGCAACAGAAAATATCTATCCCAAGATATTCGCATCCAATGAGACTAACAGCTCTCCCAAATTCCAGCTAATACGCTTAACCCTAAAAACATCACAAACTTGATGTTTTAATGTTCCACATATCTGATGTCATGACATCGCATGTGACATCAGACTTCAAAACTTTAACAACTTAAACACTTAACATTACCCAATGTTAAGACTCAATGTTAAGACATCACCCATATGACATCAACATTGAACATCTTTGTTTTACCAAAATTCCAGCCAATCCAAGAACTAAAAATCTCCCCCTTTGGCTAATTTTGGCTAAAACAATCTCTGCACCATCAGAGACTTCAGTAGAGGATAAAAATATTGAATTTTAAAACTCCTAGCAGCAGTACAACTTCAAATAACTTCCACATCAAACTGCTGTACACACTTCAAACACTCTAAACAGCAACAAGAGTCAAGCTCCCCCTCAAAACCAGAACCAGCATACAACTGTTCAACATGCACACTCCCCCTCAACATCTGGACCACACCAGATCTGAGATAGGTCACACTCTACACACCTAGGCTAATTCTCCCCCTTTTTAGCCATAATTGGACAAACACGAAAGACAATGTTCTGACAACAAAAAAAGACATGGTCAAACACCAAGCTTCCCAATAAAAACGAGTTCCAACACCTTGACTGGTCAGGTGATACAAACAATGCTCCTTGATTGTACTATAAATACAAGCCTTCTGTACTACTAGCAGCACCACACAGCAATCAAGAATGAGCCAGTCAAACACCAATGATGCAGCAAAGAACCTCAAGCAGGAGGACAAGAAACTATATCCACTGAAGAAGAAGAGCAAAACAATGACTGCAGCTGGAACTTCTTCAGGAGCAACAAGAACAGGCAAAACATCTGAGGCAAGGATGAAGACCATCAAGAAACCTCCAGTGCAACATTATGACTCCGATGAAGGAGATGGTGATGAGGACTGGATTACATTTAGAAACTCAGAAAAGAAGAAGAAACAAAACTCTATGTTCAAAGCTTTAGATGAACTAATACTTCCAATGTTGTAAACTTTCTGCAGTTGAATAAAATAATTGTTATCTTTACACATTAGACAACTGCATCCTAACACATCTTTCAACTAATCTTTATATATGAAAATCCCCAATTTTAAACTATCAAATTGGTTCGCATCTAAGAACTCAGTACCAATATTTGCTAGTTGCTTTTTAGTAGCCATATGTTCCAAGGCCACCTTATCTTTAATCCAGTCCCTTATATCAACATGCTTAACCTTACTGTGTTGAATAGGATTCTTGAAGATACTCATAACACAGTGCAATGTCATAACATCTTTCTTGACATTGTATTTAGTCAACAGTTGCTTCTTCCAAACAGGTTGAAAACAACTGCTCTCGGCTGTTATGTACTTTGCATCACCATAACCTATAAGCTCAGTCCCTGATCCATGATTGTAATTCTTCTTAGATTCATTCACATAAAGAAACTTCTCTACTTCAACAAAAATGGTTGTTTTGTGATTAATGAGGACCAATTTTGCAGCAGCCATCTTGAGAAGGATGACATAATTAAGCTCAGCAGATAATTTTCCCTTTAGGAACCAAATTTTTTTGGATATGTCTGTATCCTTCAACTCACATTCATCTCTCTTACTTCTTCTATCAGCAATGTCAACAGAATTGAATTCATTGACAGTAGGATCAGACTCATCTCTGACCTTCCTATTTCTGTAAGAGATGAACATTTTACTCCTGGATTTTGTAGTACCAACCACATAAATCTTCTGCTTATCAGCTTGCTTCCAGAACTTCTTAAGGTCACCACTACCAGCACCCATATCTTCAGAGAAATCGTCATTACACTTCATATCTGAATGATCATCCTCAGGTTCCTCAAGATTTCCTGTGAACAATTTCATAATACTAGGTCTTCTGATGTCACATTCAGATGTCATAACACCATCCTCAACATCACTTGATAAGCTGAACTCTTGAGGTAGCCATTGATAGCAATGATCTCTGGATCTGAATCCCTTCATAACTACTTTATTCATCTCATTAGTCACCAAACACTCATTTTTAGTGTAGTTGACCTTGTAACCTTCATCACAAAGCTGACTTATGCTAATCAAATTAGCACTCAAACCTTTGACAAGAAGTACATTGTCAAGATCAGGTCCATCATGACACTTCAACTTTCCAACTCCTTTAAACTCCCCTTTCTCTCCATTACCAAAGGTAACATCATTTGAGGAGCAAGATTTGACATCCACCAAATAATCTTTGGACCCAGTCATGTGCTTTGAACATCCACTGTCAAAGTACCATCCATCCTTAGCATAATGTCTATCTGAGGTGTGAGCCAATAGACATGTAACCTGAGCTTTAGGAACCCATTGTTTAACAACCTTGGGCTTATTCTCCTTCTGTATGGGTTGAGGGATAGACTTGGGATAACCATGAAGCTTGAAGCAAGAAAATTGCATATGGCCAAATCTTCCACAATAGAAGCACCTCACTTTGTCTTCTCTGAAGTGGTTAAACTTCCTTCCACCTTGATGATGAAACTGCTATGGCTGCCTTTCATAGTACTGGTGTTATCTTCTTCCATAGTTTGCTTGCCTTTTGAAGTGAGTATTCTGTCTTTTAGGCTGTCTTCTATGATGATGTGGCTTCCTTCTACCATAATAATGAGGCACAACATCATTATATCCAAAGCCATACATATTCCCTTGATGTTGAGACATCTGATGGAACATGTTAAACCTAGGAGCCTGCATACTCCTATGGTATTGAGGAGGCATATACTGCCTAGCTCTAGAAGTATGTACCTTCCCTTGATGAGGACCATGAGCATACCTTTTCCCAACATGTTGAGGCTGTTGGTGAGAAACCTGCTTAGGTTTAGGATTATGTCTCTTTTTGTCATGTTGAGACATTGGTTGAGACATGTCCTTTTTGGTTCCTGAAGTACTAGCTTCAGCAGAAACCTTCTCCTCAACAACAAATCCTAAGCCAGACTTGTCTCCAGCTACCTTTTCTGCCTGAAGGATCTTATCAAGAGTATCAGATCCACTGTTTAACATCCTAACAGATTTTGTCATTTGATCAAGTTGAGATTTAAACAACAAGACTTCATTTTCCAGATCAGCTTTAACAGTCTCAAGCTGAACAATCTGTTTCTTTTGTTTCTCACTTTCTTGACAAATCTCTGCGCTCCTCAGACATAACTCTTGATAGGTGGCTGCTAACTCCTCAAAAGTTAGTTCCTCATCACTTGATTCTCCATCAGAAACACATGTTCCTGTCAATGCTCTAACATGCTTGGCTGACTCTTCTTTACTTTCACTATCAGTATCAGACCAGGAAACAGTCATGCCCTTCTTCTGCTTCATAAGGAATGTAGGACATTCTTTCTTAACATGTCCATAACCTTCACACTCAAAGCATTGAATCCCTTTGTCTTGAGCAGTCTTCTCTTCAGTCTTCTCTTCATCCTTCTCTTTTGACTTGCTGATGTTAGAGGAGATGTTCATGACATTAGGCTTGTAGTTCTTATTCATCCTTTTGAACACCTTGTTAAACTGTCTTCCCAGCATAGCAATAGCTTGAGACAGGTCCTCCTGTGATTCAGCACTATTCCCTTTCTTCTCTTCTTGAGTATTAGAAACCAAGGCTATACTCTTGGGCTTCTTTTCAGGTTCCTCCTCATTTAACCCTAACTCAAAAGTCTGAAGAGATCTAACAAGCTCATCAACCCTCATTTGGCTGATATCTTGAGCTTCTTCAATTGCAGTCACCTTCATCTTGTATCTCTTTGGAAGGGACCTAAGGATTTTCCTCACCAGCTTTTCTTTAGTCATCTTTTCACCAAGAGCACTAGAGGCATTAGAGAGCTCAAGAATACTCATGTGAAAGTCATGAATAGTTCCATCTTCTTTCATCTTTAGACTTTCAAACTTTGATGTCAGAAGTTGAAGTCTTGACATCTTAACTTTAGATGTTCCTTCATGGGTAGTCTTCAAAATATCCCATGCTTCCTTAGCAACTTCACAGGTGTTGATCAACCTGAAGATGTTCTTATCAAGTCCATTGAAGATAGCATTTAGAGCTTTAGAATTACCAAGGGCAAGCTCATCTTCTTCCTTGGTCCATTCTTCTTTAGGTTTCAATTTTGAGCTACCTTCTTTATCTTTCCCAGCATCATCTTTCTCAACAACAACAGGTGCTTTCCATTCTTTTATAATGGCCTTCCAAGCCCTGCTATCTAAGGATTTCAAAAAGGTAATCATCCCTGGCTTCCAATAATCATAATTAGAACCATCCAGAATAGGGGGTCTATTCACAAATCCTCCAACTTCTTTGTCTATCTTTACCAGAAAGTATCAGCCCTAGATCTCACCCAGATGCAGAACAGGATGCCTGCTTTGATACCAATTGAAATTCTGGTACCAGATATGTGATGTTACGTGTGATGTCACAACAACACACTCTGCAAAGGACAATATAAAACAACAGAAGAGTTCACAAATAATTGTTCACCCAATTCAGTTAAACAACTTAATCTGGGGGCTACCAAGCCATGAAGGAATTTCACTATATGTAGAATTAATTTACAGACTCAACAACCCAGTTGACAATCTCCTAAACTTAATCTCTACTTAATGAACCTTCTACCTAAGAGACCACTTAGGTATGAGAACACTACTCACTTCCTAAACACTTCAAAAATCACACACTTTGAAGAACACCTTGATCCTGCTTACAAGCTTTGATCAAGTAATAATACTCTTTTGCTTCACATCTCTAAGAGAGGACAGATTACAACATACCAATTCAACCTAGAATGGTTTACACAATACTCGTACGAAGAGAATGCTTGACACTCAGTCTATGCTCTCTATCTTCTGTACATTCTTCCAAGGATTGAAGCGCTTTATATAGATATCTGATTTGGGCTTGGACCTCCTGCAATATCTGACCTGATTTGTTATTTAAAACTGAATCTTCAAAACATATTTTCTCTCAAATCTCTTTAAATCTTCAACCTTTTAAACATCCCTACAAATCTGCATCAAATCTGTTTGCAACAGAAAATATCTATCCCAAGATATTCGCATCCAATGAGACTAACAGGTCTCCCAAATTCCAGCTAATACGCTTAACCCTAAAAACATCACAAACCTGATATTTTAATGTTCCGCATATCTGATGTCATGACATCGCATGTGACATCAGACTTCAAAACTTTAACAACTTAAACACTTAACATTACCCAATGTTAAGACTCAATGTTAAGACATCACCCATATGACATCAACACTGAACATCTTTGTTTTACCAAAATTCCAGCCAATCCAAGAACTAACACGCACAATTATCACACAAGCTACTATTGAGGGAGGAAATGAAGAACCAGAGGAAGCAACAAGCCAACCAATATCACAAGTGAAACAAACGCACTCAGAGACAGAAAAAGCGAATGTGGAGATTAATCAGCCGACCATGAATAAGGGAGAAGACTAGCATCATGATGATAACAACACCAATCAATCTGCAACTACGGCAAAACCATGGGTGGAGGTACTCAAGGGGAATCACACACCAAGCAGAGGAATGATGGTTGATTTTATAGCACCAAACATTATTAACGGAGAAATTGAAATTTCTATTGAAGACGAGGATGTTGAAGACGAGATAGCATATTGGCAAAACGCGATGATTCACTTTGCACTAGGAGATGATCTTTCAATGAACACAGTCAAACGATTTATGGAGAGTTCATGGGGTTTTGTTGCGACGCCTCAATTCTACTACAATGAGGAAGGGTATTTTATTGTTAGGTTCAAAACAGAAGATGATCCACATGAAGTTATGACTAAGGGACTCTACTTTATACAAGGAAAACCTATGTTTCTGAGAAAGTGGTGTCCGGACTTTGAAATGAAGGAGGATCTGCTGAGGGTATTGCCATTGTAGGTGACGTTGCCTAATCTTCCATTACACATGTGGGGTGAGAGGAGTATTTCCAAAATTACAAGTGTTATTGGAAAACCAGTTACCACTGATGAATGCACTGCGAAAAAATGGAGAGTGTCATATGCAAGGGTGTTGGTAGAAGTGAATGTTACTCAGGAATTGAAGAAGACTGTTAAGATTAGATATCCTGCAGGTAAACTGATTGAACAACCAATTGAATATGAATGGAGGCCTGCGTATTGTCACAAATGTCTGAAGATTGGGCATAATTGTGAGAATGTACAAAGGTTAGAGAAGGGAAGGAAAATGTGGAAACCTATTATCAAGGAGCCTGAAAACAAATAGATGGAAGAGGAACCAATTATGAAGACAAGGGACATAGCCAATGAGCAATCTGTCAATCAACAGGGAAAGGGTAATCTACAAGAGTCACAGAACAAAAACAAAGGAGATGGCTGGATCACACCAACCAAAGTTGACAAGGGTAGAAGAAACATGGAGAACAACCACCAAAGCTCGAATACAAGGTATAAAAACCAATTTACTCCCCTTAGGATTGGAGACTGTCCAAGTGGAGATATATTGGGTGACCCATGTTAGCTAGCTGGAACGTTAGGGGCATCAATAAGGCTGCTAGGTGTAATACCCCAAATTTTGACCACTTAGATTTCCCATCATTGTGAAAATCATCATCACAATATGGATGAACCATCATGCTTCATCAGTCTCCCCAAAGATGGGTGAGCATCCAATACAATCAAAATTAGGGTTTCAAGCCCTCTCTGAGTGCTTAGACAAAGGATCAATCAAGAAATGACATGATCTTCAACTTGTATAATCTCTCAAACATCCACAATGGATCAAAAAGGACTCCCACTTCAAGGATTAAGCACAAGGCTGCTCCCTTCTAGGTGGATCAAGTCTCAAGATCGACAGTATCACCAAATTAGGGTTTTGGTCGACCAGGGCCTCCAGATGGGAATTTTCATCTGGGCACAAGGCAATGATCCAAAACATAACCTAATATGCTTCATGGAACCTCATGAACCCATGCATCAAGTCAATTTTGCCTCAGGGGATGCATTCATCAAAAATCAGGAATTAGGGTTTCTTGACCTAATTTACCCCTAAGTTGACTTTTGGGACAAACCATGAGCCAAGACCTCAAGAGATGATTTGAGGGTCTCTAATATACCATATTGATCCATTTGGAACAATGGATTAATCCAAGAAGTTTGAGCAACAAGTCTCAATTCCATCTGCACCACAATTAGGGTTTTAAGGGAAAAGTCAATTGTAACTTTGACTTTTGACCAGGACATGCTCCCAAACCCTAAGACATGATTGAATATACCCTATGACACCCATGGAACATGCCCATCAAGTTTGATTTAGGTCAAGGACATGATTTCCTGAAGAATTGCACAGTTTGGAATTCATCTGATAAAAAGTCAACTGTGCACAAAAGTCAACTTTGACTTTTTGAGATTTTTCACCAAAATGGATTTTTAACCCTAAAATGATGTTAATGTATGATTTGAATCATCATTCATCAAGAAAAATCAAGAAAAGTGAGATAACTTGTAAAAGGGGTAACCATAAAACTTAGAAAATTTTCTAAGTTAAAAACAAAGTGGCAAAGGTACCAACTTTCGAGGACCATAACTCCTAAACCACAAGGCCATTTTTTCTCATCCAAAGATGGATTTGTAGCCCTCATTATCATTTACAAAAACTTCAACTACAAGTCATTCCAATTCATTAAGGATTTTGAGTTATGGAGTGATCAAAGTGGCTGAAAAGTGAAAAAGTCACTTTTTCCAACACTTAGTGAAATTTTCACTAAGTCAGATTCTGCCTCACTTTTTGCCAAATGTAGGGGGGTCTTTCACTTGGAATCAAAAGAGATCAAAACCAAACTTGTTCAAACAGTTGTTGTATCATGTAAGAGCTTTCCAAAATGGCCAAGAACATTGCCAAATTCAACCTACATCATGAGATACAACATTGGCAAGTTGCATTGCTGAAATCTGTCAAAGCAAGACAGAATTTGCATTTTGGCTCGATTTGCCAAAATCAGCCAAATTTAATTGCTCCAATCCACTTGGACACCTCAGAGGATTGAATCTAAAGGGGACAATCACTGAGCCAAGCCTCCAAAGTCCATGGAACAAGAAATAACATGTTGAACCTAGAATGGCCAAAATAGGGACAAGACTTCAAATTTGGAATGAGGCATTCAATGGAACCATCAAGGTGGCATGGACTGAGCCATTCTCATCTGAAATCAGTCAAGACTTATCCAAGACCAAGGGGACCAAAGCTCTGTGCCCTAACCTCTAGTCAATGGCTAGAGAAGACTTGGATTTTCATTGGACAACATTGGCCAAACCTACTTACCAGCTGCCATGCACTATTCCTTGCAAAACAAACTTGCTCTACTATAAATAGAGCTCAATTGTGGTCAGTTTAAATACACCAAAGCCATCTAACAGATGCTTTCCTCAAAATCTCTTTCTCTTGGCAAAAATGCCTTTCTTAGCAGGGTGGCTATCGGGTTTTGAGTTTGAGAGCAATTCCAATCAAACCAATCACTCACACACCTCACATACATCACATATGAGTTGATCAAACACTCACATAACATCTGGAGCATCAAAATCTCAAAATCACTTGCCATCCACACAAGTTTGAAGTGAAGTTGCAGCTGAGATGCCATAAACTGATCCAGTCCATTTCAATTCAATCCAAGTGTTCAAACACACTCCATATGGTGTAGGGAAGCTGTCCATATCATCACAACTTATTTGTAACACCTCCAACTCAAAATCACATCTGCTCTTGCTGTCACGACTTGGAGGTAAGCCTAAACTTGGGCATCTCTCAATCTATGCATATTTCCTCGCACAATAATTTGGCCATATGTTCATAATCATGCATGGAATGTTTTCCCTCAATTAATTGCATTGTTTGAATCGTGTATCAAAAATCCTAGCCTTCATGCAAAAATTAGGGTTCTTAAGGATTTTTCGTGATTACTTGTTGTATGTTTAATTTAAATGAAATTAATGGACATAGACATGATCGTGAGGTTGAGACGAGCATAATGATATGTGGATTGCATGATATGATTAAGTATTCATGGAGATTGGATAGAAAATGCAAATCTGAGAAACCAAGAACACGCGCGTGTTCTTCAGCCTGTTCTTGGCGCCTTTTTTCCAAATTCAAATATTTGAATTTTGTGATTTTGTTTAATTGATTCAAAAATTAATTTCTCTCTGAGTTTTAATGATTTTGAGTAGATTCTTTTTTTAATAATTCACAAAAATGTTAAAATATTTTATTTTCACAAAAAATCCCAAAAATATTATTTATTTCATATAATTGATATTTTTGCAAAGAATTAATATTTTAATTGTTTTTGACATTTTAAATATTTTTTCTACATTGATTTTGCAACTTTTAATGCTTTCTAATTATTTTGTAGGTCAATACTTAATTTTTGAAGCATTAATCCAAGATCACAATTTGTTTTCCATGTGTTAAACAATTTTTGATCATTTTAATTGAATTTTTATTCAATTAAATACATTTTGAAAACAAATTAGGGTTTTGGATTAATTCAACCTTCATAAATCATTTTCAAAACATTTTGGGCCTCTTGAGAGAGTGTAAGACCCATCCCCCCTTGTACAAAAACTTTTTGGGCCTCATTCATTGTATAAGTCCCTCTGTACAAGTAAACGGCGTGATCGTCGCCCGTTTTAAAAATAAAAAATCATCTGGGCCTCTCCTTGAGCTATAAGACCCATTCAAAACACTTTGGGCCTCTATTAGAGTGTAAGACCCAATCCCCCTTTTAACAAAAACATTTTGGGCCTCACTTATTGTATAAGTCCCTCTGCGTTAAAAGAAAACCTCGGCGCGATCGCCATTTTTAAACGAAAAATCATTTGGGCCTACCCTCGTGTTATAAGCCCCACTCTTTTCTTTAAACCTTTTTGAGCCTCTTGAGAGAGTGTAAGACCCATCCCTTTGTACAGAAAACCATTTTGGGCCCCAGTCACTTGTATAAGTCCCTCTGTACAAATTCAACAGTGCGCTCACTGATAAAACCCTGGGCCTCTCCTTGAGCTGTAAGCCCCAAATCTTTCTTTTTCAAAGCACTTTCTCCTTTGATTTTGAATATATTGTTGTTTTCAATCTTTTTTTGTTGAACAACTAACCCAACAGCATGGAAGCACTCCAACCAAGTAGGTGGTTATCGCTTTCGTTTACTGCTTTCATATTATAAACTGTATTGTGGGGCTGCTCACTGTAAGTCTCCTTTCATAAACTCATATCTACTGTGTAATAATAGTATAGATATTTCGAGTTTCCCCGGCAACTACGTGTAGAACTAGGTGACGCCGTTTCACTTATTCGTAGAAATAGACGCCTAGATCCCCAATAGGAGCACCAGATACAGTCTTCTCTTCGGCTGTCCTCCTTAGGAATTGTCAAGAAACTCTACTCCCCAAGATGAATGTATTCTCCGTGAATGGCATCTTTGAGTTTCTTCCCAATTCTCGAACTTTCCTGACTTGATCTATTCCTCGTGGATAGCTGGCCTTGAATGTCTCGAGGTTTGGGTACCCACTACGGTCATAATCTTGGACCTTAACTAAGGAACCCTCTTTAAAAGCTAGAAGTCGCTGGATAGTAAACCTCGCACATTTACCAGTGGTTTTTATCTTTAAAAGAGTTATCTCTCCCAATGGAAAGGAGGTGATAAGACCCACGGGCTTCTTAAAAGCATCGGCCTCCTCTTGGGCATTATTCAAGGACCCTACGGCTTCATAGAAGTATTCACAGTCTCCTCTTAGGCTTCGTATAATGATCTCTTCCTCCGGGAATGATAGCCTCCTCTTGGGCTTAGTACAAGGACCCGTCGGCTTCCTAAAAGTTTCCAGCCTCCTCTTGGGCTTCGTACAAATTGTCCCGACGACCTCCTAGAGGTATAGGAATAGAACCTAGTCATCCTCATAGAGCAGTCCTTTCATAGAGTCTACTACTGTTTCTCAAAGCATAGTACAAAAGATGAAACTCTAGACTTGGACAGTCTAACTTCCTTGAGTCTCAAAGACATTCTCAAGCACCCTTCGTTAAATAGGAAGGAAACCCACAGACTCAGACAGTCTCAATACCCTTTGGATTTTTCGTTTCCTCAAAGAAAAGGAAATATCCCTGATCCTCGAATCAAAATCCCTGAGGGCCAACATTACTCATATAAGAACTGATTTTCTCTTTTAAAATCAGTATATTGGATCTGTCACTTAACTGAAACAAACCTTTAGCCTCCATCTCAGGCTTCGTACGAGATACAAAAACACTCTCTTGTTGAGTCAAACTTTTAGCCTCTATCTCGGGCTTCGTACGAGACACAAAGACTCCCTCGTAGAGTCAAACAAACAATAGCCTCTATCTCTGGCTTCGTACGAGACACAAAGATTCCATCGTCGAGTCAAAACCTTTTAGCCTCTCTCTCGGGCTTTGTACGAGACATAAAATAGCCTCCTCTTAGGCTTTGTATAATGATTTTCCTAGCGGAAATTAGCCTCCTCTTAGGCTTTGTATAAGAAAACCACTGGTTAATCCAATTAACCTTTTAGCATCAAAGCTGTGCCTCGTTAACAGTACACAAACATCAACAACTCCTTTCCCTTCGTCTAATCGCTGTAAGCGGCAAGCCTCTGAATCATCTACATCCATGCCACTGTCCCTCTTTTAGCATGAGAAATTCCTAAGGAAAGATGGCATTGCTCTACATTGAGTTAAAGTCTTCTCCTTCAGGATAAAACCCTTTCTTCGAAAATTATGGCATTGCTCGGATCCGCGTATCCCAGTTAAAGTAATTCTCCTTCTCCAATCTTTAGAGATGACAAATTCTCTCTAAAGCCGAGACCTTTCAGCTTCACGTCTTGGGCTTTGAACAAGACACAAATAGACCTTTCAGCTTCACATCTTGGGCTTTGAACAAGATACAAATCACCTTTCGCTTCACGTCTTGGGCTTTGAACAAGACACCAAAAACACCCATTTCCTCCCATAGAATAGGAGGAACTACGAACGCTCTGATTTCCCTGTTTCGGTAAACGGGAATACGTAGGCATAAGATCGAAAGAAAAGATCTTAGCGAGCGCAATCAACAAAAAACCCAAATCCCATATCTCCATCAATCAAAAGCAGTATTTCAAAAACATCAGTCCTAACATCCTAATCCTTGTTCCCCGTCAGAAACCTTCTGCCCAGGTAAAAAAGAAAGAAAACAGTATTGGCGAAAATACAAATAACCAGTACAAAGGCCCCCCCACATTGATAGCATCCGTAACCTAACAGATCGCTGTTTAAACTCAATATGCAAGCAGGGTTAATTGGAGACATCTATTTACCTTCCTTATTCAGCTCACAATAGGATAAAAAATGAATCGACCTGTAGTCAAAGCTCAAACCGCAGAAAGCGACCAGCGCTTAAGAACCGCGTCCAAAATCGCTCGCTACAAAAAAATGGCGCCCACCGTGGGGCCCGTTCCTTTCTTTCTACTTCTCTTGTGTGAAAAATTACACAAATGGCGACTCTGCTGGGGAGTCTCCTTTTCAGCCTTAGGGCATCATCCCCGTTTTCTACGAAAAATGGGAACTCTACCGAAGAGAAAGATTGACCTATGCTGGTCCATCTCTTAGGCAGGGAACCACAGATTGGGGCTTCCGCCGGGGAACCCATTTCTGTCAGGAACTTAGGATTCATAGCTTTATAAGTCTAGGATGATTAGGACAAATATATATACTGCTTTTCCTAATTGCTATACGTGTTTATTTTTTCTGCTAATGGGAATGCGTGTGATGCCGCATGTGGTGAGAATGAGTATACACCTAGAAAAGCCAAACCCTTTCGTAGTTCGGAAACTATCGGAAATAGTTGTTACGCGATACTACCCTCATTTGAGGCTGGTGATCTATTCTCGGTGAATAGCACTTACTCTAAGATTGCTCCATAACTCGCTGGCAATCCGCTTGTTGTCTTACTTTCCTGGGAGGAGCTGATGATAATGAGTACAGGTACAAAAATCACCCTAGTATAAACCTTTGGGGATGGGTAGAGCCTTGACTTCATGACAACGACCCTTTGACCCCATGTTTTTTCTATGTTTTTGTGTGTTGCATTCATGCATTCATTTAATAAAACATTAAAACATTCAAAAAACTTTCTCTTCTAGTCTCTCTGTTTTTCAAATTAAACTAAGACTGTGATTGCAAATATCAGAGAAGAGGATTACGCAAATGGATTTCGGTAGAAGGAGAACTCACCAG
Organism: Lathyrus tuberosus; assembly: GCA_022829125.1. Taxonomy (NCBI): domain Eukaryota; kingdom Viridiplantae; phylum Streptophyta; class Magnoliopsida; order Fabales; family Fabaceae; genus Lathyrus; species Lathyrus tuberosus. Next base: position 4,308,222 of record JALAZF010000487.1, on the reverse strand, counting down.
TATACCTTCAAGGTTTCAAAACTAGGGGATTTGAGAAAGTTAGCAAGGATGATCGTTAACCCAGAGGCTTTCAGAGCCAAGCACGGTGGTTTGCTACCACTGTTAAGAGTACATGTGATTAAGGGGATCATGGACGCGCTCATTCAGTTCTACGGTCCGGTTTATCATTGTTTTACATTCCCGGATTACCAGCTTGCACCAACGCTGGAGGAGTATTCTCATCTGACTGATTTACATATCACTGATCGAGCTCCGTTTTCTGGACTGGAAGAAATTCCAAAGAATCAGACTATTGCAATAGCAATTCATTTGGACGAGTCTGAGGTCAGGATTCACATGACCACTAAGAGTGGCATCCAAGGTTTGCCAGCCCAGTTCCTGACAAAGAAAGCTCTGTACTTCGCTAGTATAGGGAACACGACTGCTTTTGAAAGCATCTTTGTCTTGCTCACCTACGGGTTATTTTTGTTTCCCAACATTAATAACTTCGTCGATATCAACGCTATTAAGGTTTTTCTCATTGGAAACCCTGTGCCGACTTTGCTCGCAGATGCGTATCATTCTGTACACTTGGGAAATTTGTACAGCGGAGGGGAGATCACATGTTGTGTACCTTTGCTTTACAAATGGTTTATCTCTCACTTGCCCAAGTCTGCTGCTTTTTGGGATTGCAAGAGTGTCTTACGTTGGTCGCAGAAGATCATGTCTCTCACCAACTCCGATATAGATTGGTGTAATAGGATTTATGAGGGAATCAGAATCATTGACCGTTGTGGAAACTTCCCCAGCATACCCCTCATAGGAACTAAAGGAGGAATCAACTATCATCCGATATTAGTTCTTCGTCAATTTGGATACCCGATGAGACACATCCCACTGGATGTTCATCTGGAAGGTCTTTTCTTCAAAGAAGGAGAAAGTGACAGAGCACTAAAGATGGAAATAGTGCAAGCTTGGAAACATGTTCATAAGAAAGGACGAGAGTCTCTGGGAAAATCGGACTGTGTCTCGGTGGGGCCTTATCTCCACTGGGTACAAACTAGAGCTCTCAAGCTAAGGATGCCTTATCCTCGTTACGGAATTCTTCCGCCGAGGGAATCTGTCATGTACTTCATGACGGAAACTGAAAAGCTTCAGGTTACTCTCAACAAGGTTCAAAAGGAAAGAAGGTCTTGGAAGAACAAGTACCGCACCCTCGACGTAGAGTGTATCCAAATACAGCAATTACTAAAAGAGAAAGATGCTCTGATTGAAATTTTGGAGCAGCATGCTGTAGAGAATCAAGATGACCAAAGGAATTTGCTCGCTCCTTTCACCTGGCAAAGGAATGACAACCCGACAACGGCCCGAGCGCCCCGGTCAAAGAAGAGGACTCGGGACCCATTAGTTTAGGTTTCTGTTTCTGCACTTTGTAATCTACTGTATTTCTGTTTCTGTAATCCTTTGGAATTCAATAAAAAGGGGTTTCCCCACTGTTTGATATTTGCAATCTAATTGTCGAAGTTTATTTTGATTAAACCTAAAAATAATTAATATAATCATTGCATGCATCATTCTCACATAGCGTATTCTTCTTACCTACGAATCTTACGTTTGTGTCTCGATTCTAGAGTCAAACTGTCTCATTCGTATAATACTCGGGCCAATCGTCAGAAAAGGATGGATGATCTTGAGGAAGAAAACAGAGAGTTGAAAGAAGAGATTGACGCTCTGAGAGAGGATATGAGAAAACTTCGTAACGACATGCAAGCCATGGCAGAAGCTCAGCTACAAAGAACTGTGATCTCAGAGATCACCTCAACGCCCATCATAGAAAAGTATGATCCTAGGTATCAGATGCCGAAAGATCGTCCTTGGGGCATGCCTGCTAACTATATCCCGGAAGGATATGTTCCGCCGATCACTGAAGATCAGGGAATCACAACAGAAGCTGTTGGGCCTGAAGGTTACAAACTTCGGGAAAGCGAAGATGCCAGGGGCATACTGAAGACTCCTGAAGGTTACAAACTTCGGGAGACGCCAAGACTTACTGCCGTAGTCACGGTACCACCCCCTGTGGTGCACACTGTCCCAGAAGGACAGATTCCACAGACACCTTCTGGTAAGAAGGAAACTATGTTTGACAGAATGGATGAATTCCAGGAGCAGTTCCTGGAAATGCAGAAAGAGCTGCAAGCCATTCGCGGTCAGGATCTATTTGGAAAGGACGCCGCAGACCTCTGCTTGGTCCCCAAATGTGAAAGTCCCGCACAAGTTCCAAGTGCCCGACTTTGAAAAATACAAGGGTAACTCTTGCCCTCAGAGCCATCTGGTGATGTACGCTCGGCGGATGTCAGCTCAGACGGAGAATCAGGACCTGCTGATTCACTACTTCCAGGATAGTTTAACCGGTGCCGCAGTCAAATGGTATATGGGTTTAAACCGTACTACGATCAGTACATTCAGAGATCTTGGTACTGCCTTCGTCCAATAATACAAGTACAATTTGGACATGGCACCCGACAAAGATCAACTCAGATCAATGTCGGAAAAGGACAAGGAAACCTTTAAGGAGTATGCTCAAAGGTGGCATGAAATTGCCGCTCAAATTTGTCCACCTCTTGAGGAAAAAGAGATGACAAAAATCTTCTTAAAGACCTTAAGCTCATTTTACTATGACCGAATGGTTGCCAGTGCACCCAGTGATTTCACCGAAATGGTCGGCATGGGTGTACGTCTTGAGGAAGCCGTCCGAGAAGGACGTTTGGTAAAAGACACTGGATCAACGAGCGGTACTAAAAAATACGGTAGTGCTCTCCCTAAGAAAAAAGAGCAAGATATTGGGAATATCTCTCTCGGAAAGCAAAGGCGACGTTATCAGCCAGTAGCAGCTGTAACTCCTGCTATCGGCCCCGCGCCTGTTCCTACGTATCAACCTCAGGTTGCGCAGAGCCAACCTGACCAACAAAGGACACAACAGCCTCTTCAGCAGGATCGTCCTCCATATAACAACAACCGTACAACATGACCATCAGGGTTTGATCCTATACCCATGTCGTACGCGGAGCTGTTTCCGTTACTGGTAGCCAAGGGGCACATTCAGACTAAGTCTCCCCTTTCAGTTCTGGAAAATCTGCCTTTTTGGTTTAAGGCGGATCAGACATGCCCTTATCATCAAGGAGGTTCAGGGCATAACATTGAGACTTGTCTCAATTTCAAGTCCGACGTGCAAAAGCTTGTTAGGAACGGGCTCTTATCTTTCAAAGATACGAATCCCAATGTTCTTACGAACCCGCTGCCTCAACATGGGAAAGCTGCAGTCAATCTGATTGAGAAAGAGACTAACAATGTCTATCAAATTCATGATGTACTCTTGTTAAAGACCAATCTGGTCAAGATGCATTGTAGACAGAGTGGATATGGCCATGTGCCACCTCATAATTATCACCAGTGTGATATCTGCTCTAAAGATAACCAGGGATGTTCTGTGGTGCAAGCAGCTCTACAGGATCAAATGGATCTTGGATGGATCCAAGAGCACCGAGTTTGTGGAGTTAATATGGTTTACACGAATTCCAACGTCATTCAGAACAACGACATCCGTGCAATGAATGTCAACTTGGTGGCGATGCACTCAAGGCAAAGCCAGTATCATAATCTGCCACGACACGATTACAGTTCCTGTCTGATTTGCTCGGTAAACAAACAGGGATGCTCTTTCATATAAGAGGCCCTCCAGCGTCAGATGGATCTTGGATGGATCCAAGACTACCATGATAGGAACTCCTATCAAATCAACATGGTTTAGATCTTCGATATTCGCGTAATGAATACCAACCTGGTAGAGTTACATGCTGAGCAGGTCCGACTTGGATTCTTAATATCACATGACTATCAAAGCTGTAAAGCGGGTTGCGAAAATAATCGAGGTTGTACCCTTGTCCAGGAGGCACTTCAGCACTTGTTAAATCACTGGTGGATGCCAATTTATATGGACGGAGATACTCAGTAGATTAGTATCAATCACAGGAATCCTACTCGTCGTCAAAGTCAGGATGTCCGATCAATGGAAGGTAACCTAGTGAGGTTACATTGTATTCAAAGTGGGCGTGGCCAGGTGCCACCACACAACTATGATAGTTGCAGCGTCTGTTCGGAAAGTAACCAAGGGTGTTACCTTGTGAGAGCAGCTCTTCAGGGTCAGGTCTATCATGGAGAAATTTGTCCATATCCAGGTTCAGGACCCATCACTTGGTCGCCGAACTACCTTGCCGAGCAAGTTGAGGATGTTGTCACGATCTCTGGTCATCACAGGACCAGGGATGTTTTTGCCATCATCCCTCTACTTGACGAATCTAGAGTTCCCAACCGGGAACGGATCAAGGTTACTTATGATGGTTAGAAAAATCAGAAGGTTCCCATAGTCATCTATCTACCGGGGCCACTACCGTATGAATCAGCTAAGGCTATCCCTTACAAATACGGTGCGACAATAATCGAGAATGGAAAGGAAATTCCATTACCCTCCGTCGTGAATATTGCAGACATCAGTCGTGTAACACGGAGCGGTCGAATCTTCAACCGAGGGGTTGGAGAATCCAACAAAGAAAAGGAACTTCAGGCAGAAATTCCTGATCCACCAGTCGGTCAATCCAGTAATCCCGACCTTTCAAAAGACAAAGATGAGATGCTAAAGCTCATCCAAAGGAGTGAATATAACATTGTCGATCAACTGTTACAGACTCCTTCAAAGATCTCGGTATTATCGTTGTTACTCAGTTCAGAAGCACACAGAGAGGCTCTACAGAAAGTCTTGGAGCAAGCCTTTATGGAACAGGATGTAACAATCAGACAATTTAATAGTATTGTCTCTAACATCACTTCCTGCAATAATTTGGGATTTAGTGATGAAGAATTACCTGAAGAGGGTCGCCGTCATAACATGGCGCTCAATATCACAGTTAACTGCCAGGGCGATGCTTTAGCCAGCGTACTGGTAGACACAGGGTCAACCCTGAATGTTATGCCGAAGTCCACCTTGATGCAATTATCATTCAAGGGCCCTCCGATGAGAGTCAGCGAGGTCGTCGTCAAAGCATTCGACGGATCTAGAAAAATAGTTATCGGCGAAGTGGATCTTCCCATAACTATTGGTCCTCACACTTTCCAAATCACTTTCCAGGTCATGGACATCCGGGCAACATACAGTTGTTTATTAGGAAGACCTTGGATACATCAGGCTGGAGCGGTTACTTCAACCCTCCACCAAAAGCTAAAGTTCGTTAAGAACGACCAACTTGTCACGGTTTGTGGGGAACAAGCCTTGCTTGTGAGCAACTTATCATCATCTACTTGTGTGGAACCCGAGGAGGTTATTGGAACTCAGTTCCAAGCACTATCGGTGAGCAAGGACAATCAGTCCAAAGAAGGAACTTCAATTTCTTCATACAAAGATGCTATCAAAGCGGTCGAGAGTACCGATACGACAGGATGGGGACGGCTTGTCATTCCTATCAATAATAAAACGAAGAAGGGTCTTGGTTTTTCTGCGACCTGTACCCAGATAGTTGCCAACGATGAAAGTCTTCATCCCCTTCAAAACTTCTTCCACAGTGGAGGTTTTCTTCACCCAGTGTCTCAGACAGTTCATGCTATCAAAGAGGAAGATCCCTCTGACACAGATGAAGAATGGAAGTCCTATCTTAACAAGGACGGCTATATGTCTCAGGAAGAGGTTCCTATGCCTTTTTGCTTTCCTACAGAAAGTACGAGATTTATACCAAGATCAGATGTCGAAATGATCTACGGAGATTGTGATCCGGAAGGATGCCGTGCTCCGCCAAATTCATTAGAGGAAGACACTCCAATGAAAGACAGCTTTGATCACAATTACTATGGCCCGATGGATGGCCTGCCAATGTGGCAGCCTTACCCAGGAAACTTGGGGCAAGAGAGTCAGCCGAGTAATAAAACTCAGCTGAGCACCATTGAACAGAATACCTGTGTCCCCGCCATGTCATGGGATCAACACTCAGGTAATTCAGAAACTACTCAACATGAAGATGAATTCGCAACGTTTGCAGGACTTGAATTCATCAACTATGCTTTTCCTGAGGTCAACGTCATCGAGAGGGATGACTTCTCCAGTTCCAAAGAAGTTTGGGACACCTTGGGACAACCGAGTGGAAAATACGACTATATGGTCAAGTACACCGCTCCCGAAAGCTCTCGTATCAGGCTCGAAGATATCCAGTCAACTGGATGGGGAGATACAGCTGAGAGCACAAATGTTATGCAAAATACAACAGAGGAATCCTCCTATGACAATTTTGCCTGGGAGACAGATTCCAATGATACTGCTCCACCAGAAATCAGCGTCATTTCTGAAGACAAATCAAGGAAGGTTCCAGACTTTGTGATTCACCGAGGAGTTCGCCGCCAATGGGTTGCTGTCGAGGTTCCGAAGGTCGTTCATCAGTCAAAGTAATTGCCATCTTTAACCTTTCACCCTGCCCAGGTGAAACGGATATTTTGATAGGGCTCGTTTTCTGTAAATTTCCCTCTTCGCTTTGCCCAAAGCGACAGAGTTTTGTTTTATAGGGCTGTAGTTTCAAGATTCGACTTGTTCATTAAAAAAATAACGTCGTTCTGTAATTTCCGCATTTATTGTTGTTTTCTCTTTTTGCTTTTTCAGAAAATGGTAATCCTAAAAAACATTCAATAATAAAAACAAGCAGTAAAATCAAAACACTGCACACACTTACATTTTCTCTATCTCTTCTAAACACAAATCATCACGTCATGCAGATTGCTTGTTTTATACCCCGTTGAAACATACGATCCGATGCCTTCTTCCAACTTTGAGTTCCCGGTATTCGAGGCTGTAGAAGAAAATGACAACGAAATTCTAGAAGAGATCTCCCGACTACTTAGACAAGAGGAAAGGTCCATCGAACCTCACAAAGAGCCGTTGGAAACGGTAAACTTGGGTTCAGAAAAAGAGAGAAAAGAAATTAGGATCGGAGCATTGCTCAGTCCAACTGCCAGAGAGGGTTTGATAAAGCTTCTCGAAGAATTTCCCGATGTATTCGCTTGGTCCTATCAGGATATGCCAGGGTTGGATACCAGCATCGTGGAACATCACTTACCATTAAGATCAGAATATCCGCCAGTAAAGCAAAGGTTGAGACGGACTCACCCGGACATGGCTATCAAAATCAAAGAGGAGGTACAGAAACAGATCGACGCGGGTTTCCTCGCTACATCTGAATATCCTCAATGGTTAGCCAACATCGTACCCGTTCCCAAAAAGGACGGAAGGGTCAGAATGTGTGTTGATTACAGAGATCTGAACAAGGCAAGTCCAAAGGACGACTTTCCTTTACCACACATTGACATGTTGGTTGACAGCACAACAATGTTCAAAGTATTCTCCTTTATGGATGGATTCTCGGGCTATAACCAGATCAAAATGGCGCCGAAAGACATGGAGAAAACTTCGTTCATTACCCCATGGGGTACCTTTTGTTACCAAGTAATGCCGTTTGGTTTGAAGAATGCCGGGGCAACTTATCAAAGGGCCATGACTACTCTGTTTCATGACATGATACATAAGGAAATCGAGGTATATGTCGATGATTTGATTGCAAAATCAAGAACAGAGGATGAGCACGTTGAACATCTGTCAAAATTGTTCGAACGTCTAAGAAAATTCAAGCTCCGCTTGAATCCTAACAAGTGCACCTTCGGTGTCCATTCAGGGAAACTACTAGGGTTCATCGTCAGCCAGAAAGGAATTGAAGTTTATCCTGACAAGGTCAAGGCCATTCAAGAAATGCCTTCTCCGAAAACTGAAAAACAAGTCAGAGGATTCCTGGGACGTTTGAACTACATCTCCAGATTCATATTCCTTATGACCGCCACGTGTGCGCCGATTTTCAAGTTACTAAAAAAGAACCAGGATTGCGTTTGGTCAGAAGACTGCCAAACTGCCTTCGACAGTATTAAGAAATATCTGTTGAATCCGCCGATCCTATCACCTCCAGTGGAAGGAAGACCACTGATCATTTACCTTACAGTCCTAGAGGACTCAATGGGATGTGTACTTGGCCAACAAGACGAAACCAAAAGGAAAGAGTCTGCCATTTACTATCTAAGCAAGAAATTCACCGACTGCGAAACTCGGTACACGATGCTTGAGAAAACTTGTTGCGCTTTGGCTTGGGCAGACAAACATCTTCGCCAGTACATGATTCGTCATACTACTTGGTTGGTCTCCGAAATGGATCCAATCAAGTACGTTTTCAAAAAACCTGCTCTCACGGGAAGGATTGCCCGTTGGCAGATGTTACTATCAGAATATGACATAGAGTACCATGCTCAGAAAGTCGTTAAAGGAAGTATTTTAGCCGATCATTTGGCTCATCAACCGATTGACGATCAAGAATCAATCGGGTTTGACTTCCCAGACGAAGATGTCATGTATCTAAAGATGAAAGATTGCGATGAACCGCTACCCAGTGAAGGGCCAGAACCAGGTTCCCAGTGGGGACTTATCTTTGACGGAGCAGTTAATCACTATGGAAACGAAATTGGGGCAATCATTGTTACCCCTCAGGGTTCCCACATTCCTTTCACTGCCAGACTTACGTTCAAATGTACGAACAACGAGGCCGAATACGAAGCTTGTATTATGGGTCTCGAAGAAGCGATTGATTTAAGGATAAAAAATTTGGACGTATACGGCGATTCAGCCCTGGTTATTAACCAGATAAAAGGAGATTGGAACACATACCAATCAGGATTGATTCCTTACAAAGACTATGCAAGAAGGTTGTTACCCTTCTTCAACAGAGTCGACTTTCATCACATCCCTCGTGATGAGAATCACATGGCTGATGCATTAGCCACTCTCTCTTCCATGATTAGTGTAGGTCGATGGAATGACATACCTAAGATCGACATCATGCGCCTTGAACGACCCGCTTACATCTTCACGATTGAAGCAGTCATAGACGACAGACCTTGATATCACGATATCAAATGCTTCCTTCAGAAACAAGAGTACCCATCTGGGGCACTCAGAAAAGATAGAAAGACCCTCAGAAGATTGGCTGGAAACTTCTTCCTGAGCGGTGACACTCTTTATAAGAGAAATTTTGACATGGTCTTGCTCCGATGCGTCGACAGACCAGAAGCAGACGTGCTCATGAAAGAAATTCATGAAGGATCCTTTGGCACTCATGCCAACGGACACACAATGGCAAGAAAAATTCTCAGGGCCGGGTACTATTGGTTGACAAAATTCATGTACCGCCATCACATCTCAAAGTTCTTTCTTCCCCGTGGCCATTTTCCATATGGGGAATCGATATGATTGGTATGATTGAGCCCAAGGCTTCAAACGGACACGGTTCATCCTGGTAGCCATTGACTATTTCACCAAGTGGGTCGAAGCAGCGTCATTCGCCAATGTAACCTGACAAGTGGTGGTCCGATTTATCAAAAACAATAGCATCTGCCGTTATGGTGTTCCAAGTGAGATCATTACTGATAATGGATCTAACTTGAACAATAAGATGATGAAAGAGTTATGTACAGAGTTCAAGATCGAACACCATAACTCATCTCCCTACCGACCCAAGATGAACGGAGCGGTAGAAGCGGCTAACAAGAACATCAAGAAGATCGTTCAAAAGATGGTTGTAACCTACAAAGATTGGCATGAGATGTTACCCTTTGCGCTTCACGGTTATCGTACATCTGTCCGTACTTCAACAGGGGCAACCCCTTTCTCTCTAGTATATGGCATGGAGGCAGTTCTCCCCATAGAAATAGAGATCCCATCAATCCGGGTATTGATGGAAGCAAAGCTCACCGAAGCTAAATGGTGTCAAGGTCGACACGAAGAATTGAATCTGATCGAGGAAAAACGAGTCACGGCACTATGCCACGGTCAGTTGTATCAGCAAAGAATGAAGAGGGCGTTCGACAAAAAGGTCCGACCGCGTATCTTCAGAAAAGGAGACCTTGTGCTCAAGAAGATACAATCATTTCTCACTGACTCTCGGGGCAAATGGACCCCAAATTATGATGGCCCCTATGTGGTCACGAAAGCTTTCTCAGGCGGCGCCTTGAGACTTGCAACCATGGACAGAGAGGAATTTGCCTACCCCACGAATGTTGATGTAGTCAAGAAATACTTCGCCTAAACTAAAAAAAAAAAAACGTCTCGGTGGATTGAAAACCCGAAAGGGAGGTCCAGGCAAAAGTTAGAGACATGAAAAAAAATCATCATCCCGGTGGATTGGAAATCTCATAGTACAATCCAGGCAAAAATTAGGGATAATGGCAAGTAACTATGTTCAACAGAGGCAAGTCTCTCAGCAGCAGTTACAGCATCATCTATCGGAGGAAAACTCCAGTCAAGGTCATCTTCGACGGAAGCTCAGGATGTCCCGAACTCAAAGATTGGTAGAAGGATAGTGGTCGTTATGTTTCAACGTAGCCCTTTTCCCTGTAAATTACCATTTTCTAACTTTGTATATACTCTTTGGAATCACGCGTTTGGCTGATCTCCATCTTATCAATAAAATTTGAGCCCTTGTGCTTTTGTTTGTAATTCTTTACTTGTTTTAGCTTTACAGAACGACGTTGTTTAAACTTAATCAGCGATTCTTGAAATAAAACAAAAATGAATTTACTTGTTAAAACTTTTTCTGCTTTTAAATTAAAGATGGCATTTCTTTTGACTGTTGAACATCATAAGAACATCGATCGCTTCTCTCGAAGTAAGCGGACTTCAAAGTGCAGAATCAAAGTACTCCTTCTAAGCCAGTATGCCTAAATGAAGGGATCAACTGTGTCAGAAACCTTGTTTCGTCTGACACGCCTCGGCCGAGTTCTCATCTCCTAAGCCTGATCAACATAGCTCCCAACGAGACTATCTCTCCTAAGCAAGGTGGAATTGCTATTTTGAATCAACGGTACTTCTTCGCCCCGCGATTGCCGAGTATCCAAGTGTGTTCATCCATTAGTCTGTATGTCGCGTCTGTTTTGTCAGCATATACATACATACATCATGCATTTTTTATTTGCGTTCGCATTTCATATTGCATCACTATCACTCTAGTCGGTCTTGTCCCCTAGTAATAACAGTTTTCTCAATCGATTTTGTCAGCTCTTTCCTCGTCAGGAAACGTTGTGTCTGAACAATCTCGCCACCAGTGTATCGTTAGATCGGAGTCGGCACTCGACCACTTTGATAACTTGAACCTCTGAAAGATCAGAGAACTTTCAATAAACGTCACTCTTCGCCATTGAAGATGATATCCTTGCTTTCCCGGATTAAGGAAAATCCACAGAGAAAGCATCGTAATCAGAGATTCGGCAGCACGCCAGTTTTGCTCCGAAAAACCACTGATGAGAAGGTCATTGGCACCTCAAAATTGGATCCCATCATATGGAATTTCTCCGGGAAGATCCCGAGAAAAGTATGATGTAACCCCAAACGAAAACAGTCTCTCAAGAGACTCGCTTTCCCCAGTAAAATCGACAAATGGCATCTCCCCAGGAAAATTCGGCGAGAAGTTTGAAGGAAAACCGCTACACATAGCGTCCCTTGTCAATAAAGTTTATTGACAAAAGAAACTAAGACCAGTTCCTTGGTAGGAAACCAGGATCGAGGGGAAGTTCAAAAGAAACTAAGACCAGTTCCTTGGTAGGAAACCAGGATCAAGGGGAAGTTCAAAAGAAACTAAGACCAGTTCCTTGGTAGGAAACCAGGATCGAGGGGAAGTTTAAATCAGAAACTAAGACCAGTTCCTTGGTAGGAAACCAGGATCGAGGGGAAGTTTACCTTTTCTAAGCATCATCGCTTAGCTAAAGAAGATGAATGCGTAAGCTATCATTCATGACCACCATCAAAATTTCGGATATTCCGATATTTAATCCTCTTGCACCCCGAATGCTCGAATACCTTCGTCATTCACACCTTCGGGTCCAAGAAGATTAAATAGGGGCATCTGTAATACCCCAAATTTTGACCACTTAGATTTCCCATCATTGTGAAAATCATCATCACAATATGGATGAACCATCATGCTTCATCAGTCTCCCCAAAGATGGGTGAGCATCCAATACAATCAAAATTAGGGTTTCAAGCCCTCTCTGAGTGCTTAGACAAAGGATCAATCAAGAAATGACATGATCTTCAACTTGTCTAATCTCTCAAACATCCACAATGGATCAAAAAGGACTCCCACTTCAAGGATTAAGCACAAGGCTGCTCCCTTCTAGGTGGATCAAGTCTCAAGATCGACAATATCACCAAATTAGGGTTTTGGTCGACCAGGGCCTCCAGATGGGAATTTTCATCTGGGAACAAGGCAATGATCCAAAACATAACCTAATATGCTTCATGGAACCTCATGAACCCATGCATCAAGTCAATTTTGCCTCAGGGGATGCATTCATCAAAAATCAGGAATTAGGGTTTCTTGACCTAATTCACCCCTAAGTTGACTTTTGGGACAAACCATGAGCCAAGACCTCAAGAGATGATTTGAGGGTCTCTAATATACCATATTGATCCATTTGGAACAATGGATTAATCCAAGAAGTTTGAGCAACAAGTCTCAATTCCATCTGCACCACAATTAGGGTTTTAAGGGAAAAGTCAACTGTAACTTTGACTTTTGACCAGGACATGCTCCCAAACCCTAAGACATGATTGAATATACCCTATGACACCCATGGAACATGCCCATCAAGTTTGATTTAGGTCAAGGACATGATTTCCTGAAGAATTGCACAGTTTGGAATTCATCTGATAAAAAGTCAACTGTGCACAAAAGTCAACTTTGACTTTTTGAGATTTTTCACCAAAATGGATTTTTAACCCTAAAATGATGTTAATGTATGATTTGAATCATCATTCATCAAGAAAAATCAAGAAAAGTGAGATAACTTGTAAAAGGGGTAACCATAAAACTTAGAAAATTTTCTAAGTTAAAAACAAAGTGGCAAAGGTACCAACTTTGGAGGACCATAACTCCTAAACCACAAGGCCATTTTTTCTCATCCAAAGATGGATTTGTAGCCCTCATTATAATTTACAAAAACTTCAACTACAAGTCATTCCAATTCATTAAGGATTTTGAGTTATGGAGTGATCAAAGTGGCTGAAAAGTGAAAAAGTCACTTTTTCCAACACTTAGTGAAATTTTCACTAAGTCAGATTCTGCCTCACTTTTTGCCAAATGTAGGGGGATTTTTCACTTGGAATCAAAAGAGATCAAAACCAAAATTATTCAAACAGTTGTTGTATCATGTAAGAGCTTTCCAAAATGGCCAAGAACATTGCCAAATTCAACCTACATCATGAGATACAACATTGGCAAGTTGCCTTGCTGAAATCTGTCAAAGCAAGACAGAATTTGCATTTTGGCTCGATTTGCCAAAATCAGCCAAATTCAATTGCTCCAATCCACTTGGACACCTTAGAGGATTGAATCTAAAGGGGCAATCACTGAGCCAAGCCTCCAAAGTCCATGGAACAAGAAATAGCATGTTGAACCTAGAATGGCCAAAATAAGGACAAGACTTCAAATTTGGAATGAGGCATTCAATGGAACCATCAAGGTGGCATGGAATGAGCCATTCTCATCTGAAATCAGTCAAGACTTATCCAAGACCAAGGGGACCAACGCTCTGTGCCCTAACCTCTAGTCAATGGCTAGAGAAGACTTGGATTTTCATTGGACAACATTGGCCAAACCTACTTACCAGCTGCCATGCACTATTCCTTGCAAAACAAACTTGCTCTACTATAAATAGAGCTCAATTGTGGTCAGTTTAAGTACACCAAAGCTATCTAACAGATGTTTTCCTCAAAATCTCTTTCTCTTGGCAAAAATGCCTTTCTTAGCAAGGTGGCTATCGGGTTTTGAGTTTGAGAGCAATTCCAATCACTCACACACCTCACATACATCACATATGAGCTGATCAAACATTCACATAACATCTGGAGCATAAAAATCTCAAAATCACTTGCCATCCACACAAGTTTGAAGTGAAGTTGCAGCTGAGATGCCATAAACTGATCCAGTCCATTTCAATTCAATCCAAGTGTTCAAACACACTCCATATGGTGTAGGGAAGCTGTCCATATCATCACAACTTGTCTGTAACACCTCCAACTCAAAATCACATCTGCTCTTGCTGTCACGACTTGGAGGTAAGCCTAAACTTGGGCATCTCTCAATCTATGCATATTTCCTCGCACAATAATTTGGCCATATGTTCATAACCATGCATGGAATGTTTTCCCTCAATTAATTGCATTGTTTGAATCGTGTATCAAAAATCCTAGCCTTCATGCAAAAATTAGGGTTCTTAAGGATTTTTCGTGATTACTTGTTGTATGTTTAATTTAAATGAAATTAATGGACATAGACATGATCGTGAGGTTGAGACGAGCATAATGATATGTGGATTGCATGATATGATTAAGTATTCATGGAGATTGGATAGAAAATGCAAATCTGAGAAACCAAGAACACGCGCGTGTTCTTCAGCCTGTTCTTGGCGCCTTTTTTCCAAATTCAAATATTTGAATTTTGTGATTTTGTTTAATTGATTCAAAAATTAATTTCTCTCTGAGTTTTAATGATTTTGAGTTGATTCTTTTTTAATAATTCACAAAAATGTTAAAATATTTTATTTTCACAAAAAATCCCAAAAATATTATTTATTTCATATAATTGATATTTTTGCAAAGAATTAATATTTTAATTGTTTTTGACATTTTAAATATTTTTTCTACATTGATTTTGCAACTTTTAATGCTTTCTAATTATTTTGTAGGTCAATACTTAATTTTTGAAGCATTAATCCAAGATCACAATTTGTTTTCCATGTGTTAAACAATTTTTGATCATTTTAATTGAATTTTTATTCAATTAAATACATTTTGAAAACAAATTAGGGTTTTGGATTAATTCAACCTTCATAAATCATTTTCAAAACATTTTGGGCCTCTTGAGAGAGTGTAAGACCCATCCCCCCTTGTACAAAAACTTTTTGGGCCTCATTCATTGTATAAGTCCCTCTGTACAAGTAAACGGCGTGATCGTCGCCCGTTTTAAAAATAAAAAATCATCTGGGCCTCTCCTTGAGCTATAAGACCCATTCAAAACACTTTGGGCCTCTATTAGAGTGTAAGACCCAATCCCCCTTTAAACCAAAACATTTTGGGCCTCACTTATTATATAAGTCCCTCTGCGTTAAAAGAAAACCTCGGCGCGATCGCCATTTTTAAACGAAAAATCATTTGGGCCTACCCTCGTGTTATAAGCCCCACTCTTTTCTTTAAACATTTTTGGGCCTCTTGAGAGAGTGTAAGACCCATCCCTTTGTACAGAAAACCATTTTGGGCCCCAGTCACTTGTATAAGTCCCTCTGTACAACTTCAACAGTGCGCTCACTGATAAAACCCTGGGCCTCTCCTTGAGCTGTAAGCCCCAAATCTTTCTTTTTCAAAGCACTTTCTCCTTTGATTTTGAATATATTGTTGTTTTCAATCTTTCTTTGTTGAACAACTAACCCAACAGCATGGAAGCACTCCAACCGAGTAAGTGGTTATCGCTTTCGTTTACTGCTTTCATATTATAAACTGTATTGTGGGGCTGCTCACTGTAAGTCTCCTTTCATAAACTCATATCTACTGTGTAATAATAGTATAGATATTTTGAGTTTCCCCGGCAACTACGTCTAGAACTAGGTGACGCCGTTTCACTTATTCGTAGAAATAGACGTCTAGATCCCCAATAGGAGCACCAGATACAGTCTTCTCTTCGGCTGTCCTCCTTAGGAATTGTCAAGAAACTCTACTCCCCAAGATGAATGTATTCTCCGTGAATGGCATCTTTGAGTTTCTTCCCAATTCTCGAACTTTCCTGACTTGATCTATTCCTCGTGGATAGCTGGCCTTGAATGTCTCGAGGTTTGGGTACCCACTACGGTCATAATCTTGGACCTTAACTAAGGAACCCTCTTTAAAAGCTAGAAGTCGTTGGATAGTAAACCTCGCACGTTTACCAGTGGTTTTTATCTTTAAAAGAGTTATCTCTCCCAATGGAAAGGAGGTGATAAGACCCACGGGCTTCTTAAAAGCATCGGCCTCCTCTTGGGCATTATTCAAGGACCCTACGGCTTCTTAGAAGTATTCACAGCCTCCTCTTAGGCTTCGTATAATGATCTCTTCCTCCGGGAATGATAGCCTCCTCTTGGGCTTAGTACAAGGACCCGTCGGCTTCCTAAAAGTTTCCAGCCTCCTCTTGGGCTTCGTACAAATTGTCCCGACGACCTCCTAGAGGTATAGGAACAGAACCTAGTCATCCTCATAGAGCAGTCCTTTCATAGAGTCTACTACTGTTTCTCAAAGCATAGTACAAAAGATGAAACTCTAGACTTGGACAGTCTAACTTCCTTGAGTCTCAAAGACATTCTCAAGCACCCTTCGTTAAATAGGAAGGAAACCCACAGACTCGGACAGTCTCAATACCCTTTGGATTTCCCGTTTCCTCAAAGAAAAGGAAATATCCCTGATCCTCGAATCAAAATCCCTGAGGGCCAACATTACTCATATAAGAACTGATTTTCTCTTTTAAAATCAGTATATTGGATCTGTCACTCAACTGAAACGAACCTTTAGCCTCCAAACCCTTAGAAGTGATAAAAAGATAGAAGCTGCAGCAAAAGCTAAGGGGAAGCAGGTGGTTGATAGTGTGCCTGTACCTGAAGATGATCCTAAAATCACCTTTGATAATGAAGTGGACGAATTCATGAGGATAATAAAGAAGAGCGATTATAAGATCGTAGATCAGTTGAATAAGACACCCTCAAAGATTTTAATTCTATCTTTGCTGATGAGTTCAGATGCACATCGAGAGGCGTTGTTGAAAGTGTTGAAGATGGCTTATGTGCCACAAGAAATTACAGTTAATCAGCTTGAGAGTGTGATCTCCAATGTTAATGTTAGCCACAGTTTGGGCTTTACAAGTCGGGATTTGACCACTGATGGTAGAAACCACAATAAGGCTTTGCATATCACCATGGAGTGCAAGGGAGCAAGGTTATCTCATGTTTTGGTTGACACTGGTTCTTCACTCAATGTCTTGCCTAAAAAGGAATTAATGAAGCTGGAAGTTGATGGTTTGATTCTGAGACCAAGCGAATTGATTGTCAGGGCTTTTGATGGATCACAAAGATCAGTATTTGGTGAAGTAGAACTACCGGTGCGAATCAGGCCTCAAGTGTTTAAATCCACATTTCATGTGATGGATATACAACCCGCATGCAGTTATTTATTAGGTCGTCCTTGGATTCATGCAGCTGGGGCTGTTACGTCCACTCTGCACCAGAAATTGAAGTATGTGTTTGAAGGACAAGTGGTGACCGTGTGTGGCGAAGAAGGCATTTTTGTCAGCCATTTGTCTACGTTCAAATATGTTGAGATGGATGGAGAAATCCAGGAGATGCTTTGTCAGTCATTTGAAGCAATTAATATTGATAATGTACCTGAATCTTCCCCAACACCTACGAGAGCTAGTACATCTATTTCATCTTACAAACAGGCTGTTGAAGTTGTTAAGGCCGAAATGCCCAAGGCTGGGGCACGCCAATTGAAGTGTCGGTGAAGGAAGACAAATTTGGCATTGGTTATCGACCGTCCCAGGTGCCTCCTGTCAGATTCAGAGGACCCATCACCTTCAGCAGTGGTGGAATCATCAATCCAAATTAGTCCTATGCGATTACTGAAGACGGTGTTGATGACATTCATGAACTGGACGATTGGGTATATCCACAAGTTCCCGGGCAATCATTGCAGAATTGGTCTGTTGAGGATATCATCCAAGTTGTTCATCAAACAGAGTAATTTTTCTTTGTTTTTCTTTAGCATGATGCATAATAAAATCTTGCGCTCTGCCCAAGGCATATAGATTCATTTGTAGGGCCCCCGTATTTTCATCTGTAATATTTTTCATCATCAATAAAAAGGACGTTTTGCACTCAAATTTGTGTTCCTTATTCTTTCCTTGTTTTTATTTTGCACAAAAAACCTTAAAAATGGCAATGTCTTGTTTTCTGTTTTTTTAATAAAAGCAATAAAGTCTAAAATAAATCATAAATCCCCTCCTGCAGACTTGATTCTCTGGATTCCACTGATAACGATTCTGTTATTCCTAAGTATGACTTTGACAACCCGATCTATCAAGCCGAAGAAGGGGATGAAGAAGACTATGAACTCCCTGAGGAATTGGCTAGATTGTTGAAGCAAGAGGAAAGGGCCATTCAACCTCACCAAGAGACTATTGAGGTTATTAATATTGGTTCTGAGGAAGTGAAGAAAGAAATCAAGATTGGTGCCAGTCTACGGGCCGAGGTGAAGAAAGAATTTATCAGCATACTGCGAGAATATGTCGACATCTTTGCTTGGTCATATCAGGATATGCCAGGGTTGGATACAGACATTGTTGTGCACAGATTGTCATTGAAAGAGGGTTGTTCTCCTGTTAAGCAGAAAATTCGAAGAACCAAACCAGAGATGGCTATAAAAATCAAAGAAGAGGTGCAAAAGCAGTTGGATGCGGGATTCTTAGCTGTCACTAATTACCCTCCTTGGGTTGCCAACATTGTGCCAGTGCCTAAGAAAGATGGTAAAGTCAGGATGTGTATGGATTATCGAGATCTTAATAGAGCGAGCCCAAAAGATGATTTTTCGCTGCCTCACATTGATGTACTGGTGGACAACACAACTCAGTTTTCAATGTTCTCATTCATGGATGGTTTCTCCGGCTACAATCAGATCAAGATGGCGCCTGAAGATATGGAGAAGACCACATTCATTACCCCGTGGGGTACATTCTGTTACAAGGTAATGCCTTTTGGGTTGAAGAACGCAGGGGCAACATATCAGCGGGCAATGGTGACATTATTCCATGATTTGATTCACAAGGAGATCGAATTTTATGTGGATGATATGATTTCCAAATCACGAACAGAAGAAGAACACTTGGTTAAATTGAAGAAGTTATTTGAAAGGCTAAGAAAATTCTGTTTGAGATTGAATCCAAACAAGTGCACATTTGGGGTGCGTTCCGGAAAGTTGCTGGGTTTCATTGTGAGCGAAAAAGGAATTGAGGTTGATCCTACCAAAGTGAAAGCAATACAAGACATGCCTGAACCAAGAACTGAAAAAGAGGTTTGTGGCTTTCTAAGAAGATTTAACTACATTTCAAGGTTCATATCTCACCTAACTGCCACGTGTCAACCAATATTCAAAATGCTAAGAAAAGATCAAACGGTCAGGTGGAATGACGATTGCCAAGTGGCATTTGATAAAATCAAAAGATACTTGCAGGAGCCTCCAATTCTAATGCCTCCGGTCCCAGAGAGGCCATTGATAATGTACTTGGCAGTGCTTGAAGGATCTATGGGTTGTGTTCTCGGTCAACACGACGAGACAGGTAGGAAAGATTACGCCATCTACTACCTGAGCAAGAAATTCACTGACTACGAATCCCGATACTCAATGCTCGAGAAGACATGTTGTGCACTGGCATGGGCTGTTAAGCGATTGAGGCAGTATATGCTCACACACACAACTTTGTTGATTTCCAAAATGGATCCGGTCAAGTACATTTTTGAGAAACCAGCACTAACAGGTAGAGTTACACGGTGGCAAATGGTTTTGACAGGGTACGACATTCAATATACTTCTTAGAAAGCCATCAAAGGAAGTATACTGTCAGACTATCTCACGCAACAACCGATTGATGATTACCAACCCATGAAATTTAATTTCCCTGATGAGGACATCATGTTCCTCAAAGCTAAAGATTGCGAGGAACCACTTCCGGAGGAGGGGCCAGACCCTGAATCCAAATGGAGTTTGATGTTTGATGGGGCTGTCAACATGAATGGATGCGGAGTTGGAGCAGTGCTCATTACGCCAGAAGGTGTTCATATGCCTTTTACTGCCCGAATAACTTTCGGATGCACCAACAATGAAGCAAAATATGAAGCTTGTATAATGGGGATTGAGTAGGCGATTAATTTGTGAATTAAGACCCTCGATGTCTTCGGTGACTCAGCTTTGGTAATCAATCAAGTGAATGGGAATTGGTACACGCACCAACAACATTTGATTCCGTATATAGATTATACGAGGAGATTGTTGACGTTTTTCACTACCGTCAAGTTGTATCATATTCCTCGAGACGAGAATAAGTTTGCCGACGCATTGGGCACATTGTCTTCTATGATCAAAGTGCAAAGATGGAATCATGTACCCAGAATCGATGTGTCTCGACTTGATAGACCTGCATTTGTGTTTGTTTTTGATGCAGTGTTTGACGACAAGCCGTTGTTTCATGACATCAAGTGTTTCTTAAAGAGTCAAGAATACCCGCCTGGGGCATCTACTAAAGATAAGAAGACTTTGAGAAGATTGTCTAGTAGCTTTTTTCTGAATCAAGATGGTGTGCTGTACAAACGGAATTTTGACATGGTTCTGCTCAGATGCGTGGATAGACACGAAGCAGACCTGTTAATGCAAGAAGTGCATGAAGGCTCTTTCGGTACCCATGCTGGAGGACATGCAATGGCAAGGAAATTATTAAGGTCAGGGTACTATTGGTTGACCATGGAATCGGATTATTGCAAGTACGCCCGTAAATGTCACAAATGTCAGATTTACGCAGACAAAGTGCATGTGTCTCCGAATCCGTTGAGTGTCATGTCTTCACCTTGGCCCTTTGCAATGTGGGGCATCGATATGATCAGCAAAATTGAACCTACTTCTTCCAACGGCCATCGCTTCATCTTGGTCGCAATTGATTATTTCACGAAGTGGGTTGAAGCAGCATCCTATGCCAATGTCACTAAGCAAGTGGTAGCTCGTTTCTTGAAACGGGATATCATTTGTCGATATGGAGTGCCCGAGAGAATCATTACTGATAATGGTTCTAATCTGAATAACAAGATGATGGTTGAGCTGTTCCGGGACTTCAAAATTGAACATTTCAATTCTTCGCCGTATCGCCCAAAGATGAATGGCGCTGTTGAGGCGGCCAACAAGAATATCAAGATTGTACAGAAAATGGTTGTCACATACAAAGACTGGCATGAGATGCTACCGTTTGCCTTGCATGGGTACCGAACGTCAGTACGCACGTCCACTAGGGCAACACCATTCTCACTTGTGTATGGTATGGAAGCAATTCTACCGGTTGAAGTTGAGATTCCGTCCCTCAGAGTCATGATGGACGTCAAGCTAGATGAAGCTGAGTGGATTTGTGCCAGATTCGAGCAGTTGAGTCTTATCAAAGAGAAGCGATTGGCAGCTGTGTGTCATGGGCAGTTGTACCAACGCAGAATGAAACGGGCATTCGACCAGAAGGTGCATCCTCAAGTCTTAAGGTTGGAGATGTGGTACTCAAAAGAATTCTTCCTCCTAGTACAGATCACAGGGGCAAATAGACTCCCAACTATGAAGGTTCATTCGTGGTTAAAAAGGTCTTCTCGGCCGGAGCCTTATTGCTTACAACCATGGACGGCGAAGACTTTTCATCCCCTGTCAACTCAGACGCAGTCAAAAAATACTTCGCATAAATAGACCCGCTGGAAAAAAATAATAAAAAGAAGAAGTCCAGGCAAAAAAGGGCATCCCGGCGAACCATAAAAACAGAATAAAAGAAAGGTTCGGGAAAAAATTAGGGATATAAATAAATAAAAAATTGTACACCCGGTAAGTTGAAAACCCGAAAGGGCAACTTAGGCAAAAATGGGTATCCCGGTGGATTGAAAACCCGAAAGGGCGGTCCACGCAAAAGAGGGATTTAAGCGAACGATTGCGGTCTGAGTTATCTGTACTCCATCACCGTTTCAGCAGCTGACTTTCCAAAGGATAGGAATTGGTCCAATCAAACTTTTTAGAAAGCAAAGATAATTGGAAAGTTTTGAAGACATACTGGTCATAACAGAATCGAAACTCAGTGGAATGTCATTTTTCACATTGCCATTAGGATATATTCTTTTTCTCAATTTTACGGCAATAACCTCTTTCAGGTGTTTGCTTCCCAATGTAATTCGCCATTTCAGGCATCTCTTCAATAAATTGAATTTCAGTCACAAGCTTCTTATTCTTATTCTTACTGCTTTGTTTGCAAAACGTCCGATTTTTTATAATAAAAACATTGCATTCAAAAATATTGAGGCTTTACAATAATATGCGCAGAAAAACATTTAAAATTACTTTGAATGTTGAGTAATCCTGGGTGGTGGACTCAAAACCACGCAATATCCTGGGGCATGTGTGCATACTTTTTTTGTTGCAGGTAACAGGTATGAAAGTCGTCTTCCTATTCAGAAGTTCCCACAGTTACAAGCTTTTTTGTGTCAATAACGGTTTTTGGATTTCCAAGTAGAGAAGTATCCAAGTAATTATCAGACCATCTCAGTATTTGTCTAAGAGTTTGAAGATGTTTGGTCTTTTGTAAAATCCTCTTAAGAGACATTCCCAGCACGAGACGCTTTGGGATGATTCTCCCCAGCAGAGTTTGTGGTAAACTCATTATCCCCAGCGGAGTCGTCAAGTGGACAGTTTACCTGGCATGAAGCACCGTGGATTTGCTTATCCCCTGCAGAGTATCTCTGATCCCCAGCAAGATTGTATCTTTGACAAGTTGTGTCCCCACAGAGTTCAGTGTTGAATTTTATTAGTAATACTTCCCCAGCTGAGTTGTTTTCTCTCCCCACAGAGATTTAGCAGGTCGACAGAATCTCATTCTCAGCAGGGTGTTAATACATGCTTTCCCCAGCCAAGTCAGGAAGTTGTTATTTCTCCAGCGGAGTTGCTATGATTAGAATTCATCCCCAAGCAGATGAAATAATTCTTGGCAGCGTCATCACTCCCTTATATTTCAAAGTCCAATTTATTTTTGGCAGGTGTGACAACTCGAAGCAGACGGATTATTCACGTTTTTCTCCAGCAGAGATTCTATCTCCTTTCAGGAGCTTCTGAGGTCATTGACCATTGTTCATCAGCAAAGTCCAATGACAGATTGGCAAAAGTCCATCTTAGGGTGGCAGAACATTGCAAAAGTCCATCTTAGGGTGGCAAATCAACGAAAGTCCAACGACAGATTGGCAAAAGTACATCTTAGGGTGGCAAATCATCAAAGTCCAACGACATATTGGCAAAAGTCCATCTTAGGGTGGCAGAACATTGTCAAAGTCCATCCGTAGTGTGGCAGGCCAGTAGTCGTCTGGCATCATGTAAAAAGACATTATTAAAGTCCATCGACAATATGGCAGGCCAGTAGTTGTCTGGCGTCGTGCAAAAGGACATTGTTAAAGTCCATCGACAGTATGGCAAGCCAGTAGTCGTCTGGCATCGTGCAAAAAGACATTGCTAAAGTCCATCTGTAGTATGGCAAGCTAGTAGTCATCTGGCATCGTGCAAAAAGATATTGCTAAAGTCCATCTGTAGTGTGGCAGGCCAGTAGTCGTCTGGCGTCGTGCAAAAAGACATTGCTAAGTCCATCCGTAGTGTGGCAGGCCAGTAGTCATTCTGGCGTCGTGCAAAAAGACATTGTTAAAGTCCACCCGTAGCGTGGCAAGCCAGTAGTCGTCTGGCGTCATTCTAAAAGACATATCTCTCCGGTGCCGTGGTTTTCATCAGAGTTTATTCAAGCAGATTTCGTTTCGTTGGGTTTATATTCTTTTTTTTCTTCTTCTCTATAGAGTGCAAATTTTTGGTTATTTTCAGTATTCAATCCCTCCATACCTTGAAAGTTTGAAAGCAATTTCTTTCATCCGTTCAGGTCTGCAGTGATTGAATAGGGGCAGCTGTAATACCTTAAAATTTTCCCTCTCGTGTTTTCATATCATTGCATTGCATTGCATTCAAGCATAGAAAAATAAACATTGCATCATTAGCATCATAGGGCATGTGATCAGTAGGCGGCCAGATCATTGGGTAGTTCAAAGCAAAGAGGACAAGTGTAAAAGCTTTTCTGTCAAGTCATAAGGGTTCTTCACATTTTGATTCATCCCATTCGAGCCTACAAGTTATCACAAAAATCAGCAAAAGAAGAAAGTCAACCGTACAGAGGAAAAGTCAACTCTCGACTTTTTGAAGTCAAATCCATATTCTTCATGTCAAATATGATCATTGGTGGAGATTTGATCCTGAAATAGGGGATTCTATGAATATCTATCAGAGCACAGAGGAAGAAAATCAAAACCGGAGCCATAACATCATTTTCAAGCAATTTGGGCAAATTTTGTTCATGTTAACTGGTTACCCTCTGGGTGTTAACCGGTTAACATAGGCATATTTTGAATTTTCTGCTACGTTTCAGGACAGTTTTGTGCACATGTGGGGTTTTTTTATCTCACTTCATCATATCAGTACATGGAATATTCTAGACTTCCCTAGACCATACAAACTTGTGCAACACACTTCAAAGGGGATTATTCTAGTGTTTCATTTCAATTCAAGCACACCGAGTTCCTTGTTTTGTAAGCAACTACACCATTGGATGTTGAATTTTACCTTGAGATTGCAACCGAGTTGGTTCTAACTAACCGAGTTAACTCGGTGAGTTGGATCTAACTAACTCCGAACCTAGCTCCTAACCCAAGCCTAAAATCGAAGCTAATTCCAAATCTCATTCACTCCGAACCAAAAATCTATTTAAGAAAACTCTCTCTCATTTTCAAGGGGCTTCAACCATTTTCTCAAATTTCTCACATTTCACTCTCAATTCTCTCTCATTTCTCTCTTCATTTTTCACTTCTCTCTTCCAAAACCACACAAAAAAAAAGCTCTTATTTCCTGAAGAATAATCACTTTTTACATTGAAAAGTGATTAATTCTTGAGCTTAAACTTCATCATTTGGTTTTCTTTGTTTGGATTTCTGGAGTTGCAGCTTATACTACTTCAATCCAAGGTTTTCACACCATTTATTTTGGTGCAAGTTTGATTTCGGTGCGATTTCGAGATTTCATTCAGTTTCGACGCGTTTCGGATATTGATTGAAGAATCTCTGGTTTTCTTTCATTTTCTGCATCAAGAACACTTTACAATAATTACCAAAGCACGTCTCCGCTTTGTAGGTTGGTTTTCCTTGAATTTACACTGTTTTTAGCTTATTCGCAACTTATTCGATGTAGACCTTTGTTGATTTTGATTTGGATCCACATGCTTGAATGTGATTCTTGATGTTGTTGTTAATTGGATCCAATTGATGTTTGTTGACTGTAATTCAATGTAATTTCGTGTTTAATTGATTACATGTGCATTTGGATGTTTGAAGAAGTGATTATGTGCTGAAACTCACCTTTGAAAAGCTGTTTCTGCTGTTTTTTTTTAACCACTGTCCCAGAGTAACCGGTTACCCTCTGGTGAGTAACCGGTTACTCAGTGTATTTTTCACCAAAACGTGGTTTTTCAAAGCAAGTAACCGGTTACCCTGTGGTGAGTAACCGGTTACCACTGAAGCAGAATGTTATTTTTGTGCAATTTCTTGCTTGGTTGACATCCTTAACATGTTTAAACTTCCTGGATTAATGCATTGATATTTGGTGGATTGTTTTTGAGCTATTTTAACTCACACCATGATATGAACATGATTTTTTCGACATGCGTTCATTTGTCTTTTCATCATTAAATGTTAATGCTTACATGTTTTATTAATCGATGTGATGATCACATGATGCACACACTTTGAGTTCATTAATTGCGAATTGATGTATGTTGCTGGAATTACTATGTGCATTGTTCATTTGCTTTCAATTTCAAGAGATGCATACTTGTTTCTATTTGCTCATGTTAGGTGCTAAAAAGTGTTAATATTTAGATTAGTTTTTAGCACCTTTTTGTGAGCTTTATTTGTAAATCCAAGCCTTTTCCCATTGTTTCCGTTTTATAACCGTTTTCTAGTTAATTCCGTTATTTGACTTATCTATTTAACTTTAGTGTTTTTATTGCAGATTTTTGCATAGAAGGGTGAAGAATGGAGCTATGAAGGCCCCACAAAAACAGTTTTGCAAAATATTCATTTTTGGAGCATGCTTGAAGTGCACTCCCAGCGCGAGGATGGAAGTAATTACAGAAGCTAGCGCGCTCAGCGGGCTCCTTAGCGAGCTCAGCGCGCTTTTAGGCGGTTTATCTTTTAAGTGGAGCCCGCTCAGCGCGCTCCGCGAAACTCAGCCCCTTTATAAGTTGTTTTGATCAGAATTTTGGTCTCCTCTATTGCATTCTTAGATAGAAGTACATTATACACTGTAGCACTTCATCTTTGGAAGATAAAAAGCATCATTTTGTCGATAAATCGTCGTTGATGCTCGATTCTCTTCTCCCAATTCTTGTTGATCAAGCTACCATGAATATGTGTAGCTAATTTCTCTTTTGTGTCAAGGTTAGATGTAGGTAAACCTTTCCTTTGTATGTATATGGATTGATTCTAGTTTGTGAACTCTTAGATGATGAATGTATGGTGAAAAACCTTGTTTCTATGTTTATTCTTTGTGTTGGTTCATGATTGAGAAATATGCTCCAACTCTTTACCTAGGTTTTTCATCCATCAATGTCCATTGGCTAGAGATAGTAATGTGTGTTGATGTTCATAAATATTGAACTTTAATGTTGTCATTTTGATAGTTTGTGTGAGAAATCAACAAAGGATCAAAATGATAAAACTCACAATATGTGTTAGAAATAAACATATTGGGAGGATATGTGATTGTATTTATCATTTAACCGAGTTCATTAGCTTTATCGATTATATATGTGCAAAGTGGTTTGTCGAACCCTACTCTTGACATGCTTTTATAAACCGTTAAAACAATCTTTTTACCGTTTCTAATTAACTTTGAATGCGAACGCTAAGAAACCAACCTAAAACCCCTTGTTACTTTAAGGCTTGAAACGTTACGACTGTAGAACGGCTGCGATATCACCGAACAATCTCTGTGGAACGATAACTAAAACCCGAACTCTATTTGTATTTCAACAGCTCACATGCTTGACAATGTGTATTTTCTCTTATAATGTGTATCATAGCATGTTGATTTCAATACTTGTTCACCATGATTTGTAATGTGACTGTGATCATGTTTGTTGGATGAATATGCAAGGCTTGATGCATGATAATTGTTGTTCATGATTGAATCATTTGTGAATGCATGCTGCCTCTGACTTTTCATTGCTGTCTGAACACATATGTGTTGTTGTATGTGCTGCCAAATGCTTTTCACACCTATTTTGTATGCGGAACATGTGCTGTCAAATGTTGTTTGGTATATGATGCTGAATTGACTGCTGTTTTGTGGATTGTGAGCTGTAATAGCTGTTGTTTGCATTATTTTCTTTCCATTTGCTTGCTTTATCAAGTTCTTTTATTTCAATATTTGTAAATAATTGTTAGCTAACCTTTTCATGTAGGGGATATTGGTAAGTCATTTGAGTGTGGATAAGCATCCACATTCAAACTTCTTCCTTCATCTTTTACCATTCAATATGTGTTTGTGTAAGCATTTTTATGCTTCTTTGACATTCATTTCTATTTCTCCCTTTGAGTTATAACTCATCTTCTATTTTTGAAGTGAGTTGTTTAACTCACCCTTCTTCTCCTTCCTTAGATTTAGGTTTGTCAAACCTCACAAACCATAGGACATCCATTGTATGATAACAATTAGGATTGTTTAGTCTCCCTTTAGACTTTTACCTTTCTTAACCTTTTTGAGTCTCTCTTTGTCATCTCAAAACAAAAGCAAAAACACTTAATAATGGCATAACGTATATTCCACTTGAGCCTAAAGTGTGGGAAATGGAAGTAGGGGAGTTTCTCCTCTCCTTTCTAGAGTATTTAGCATACGTCCTATTAGGACAACCATGCGATGCATTCGATCTTACACGATAGACTTGAATGCAATATGTTTTACAAAAACACCAATAATCAAAACACTTCTTTTCTCAAAAATACAAAAATAAATCAATCATTCTTTTCTCATCTCATTCACTCTGTTCCTTAAGGACTCGTCACGTCCGTTCTACCGCAAACAGGTAACGCCTAAGTTACCATTAAAAAACACAAACAAACAAGGAAACCATCGTTGAGCCGAACTACGTTTGCTCTGATTCTTGTCTCTATTCAGATTGAAGATACGTAGGCACGAGATACGATATCTCGACGAGTAACCTTTCCCCGTAGTCCGTCGAACTACGTTGACTCTGACTTTCCCATTGTACTAAGGGAATATGTGGGCCTAGGACTCTCATACGATGTCCTACCGAGTC
The DNA here is from genome assembly GCA_022829125.1 of Lathyrus tuberosus. Lineage (NCBI taxonomy): Eukaryota > Viridiplantae > Streptophyta > Magnoliopsida > Fabales > Fabaceae > Lathyrus > Lathyrus tuberosus. The sequence continues at coordinate 4,279,873 of JALAZF010000487.1, read as the reverse complement.
ACTTCTTTTCCTCCTCTTTTCTCCTTTCTGCCTTTCCTTTTCAGTTCTTCAGTTAGCATTTTGATATCCAGTTTTCTTCACACCCTTTGATCGAGACAAACAAGCGTGGATCCCATCGGGTACGATGGACGCGTGGGGGTGCTAACACCTTCCCCTCACGTAACCGACTCCCTTACCCATCTCTCTTGGTCGCAAGACCATGCTCTATCTTGTCCTTTCTCCTAGGTTTATGCGGTGTTTCCTTTCCCTCTCTTGGAATAAATACACATTGCTGGCGACTCTGTTTTTCGCTCCACTTTCGCGTTTGTACTAGGATGCGAATCATTGGGAGCGACAGTAGTCATAATGGAGTACCTGCATAGAACATTGAATACCCTGCAGTTCACACCTAACTTTAATTATCACCCCAAGTGTGAAAAGCTGAAAATAATAAACTTGCTTTTTTGCAGATGACATTCTTTTATTCACTCGTGGAGATAACACATCACTGAGGCTCATGATGGAAAAAATCCAAAGTTTCTCGGAGGCAACAGGGTTATACATCAGCCAGTCAAAGAGTAAACTCTTTGTAGCAGGGGTGACACCTAAGGAGGCTACCTCTTTCTTCCACCAGACTGGACTCAAAGCAGGTGCCCTCCTAGTAAGATACATGGGAGTCCCTTTGGACAGTAGAAAGCTTACAGTACAAGCATGCCAACCTCTTATTGAGAAAATGATGAAAAGAATAACACATTGGAGCATGCAGTTATTGTCTTATGCCGGGAGGATGCAACTTGTCAGAAGTGTGATATTAGCCATAGGAAACTACTGGTTACAGGTATTCCCTCTTCCAAAAAAGGTGCTTTCTCATATTGAATCGATGTGTAGAATGTTTTTGTGGACGGGGAAGCAAATTAAAAGTAGGAAATCCCCCATTTCTTGGGATCGTGTGTGTGATCAAGCCGCTATGGGAGGGATGAATATGGTGTCTCTTGAAGAGTGGAACATAGCCACGTTGGGTAAATTATTGTGGAATATCTGGATAAAAAAGGACGTTCTACGGATAAGATGGATTCATCAATACTATCTGAAGCAAACTGAGGTTCAATCGTATGTCCCAGGCCCGACCGTATCGTGGGTGGTTCGTGCAATTTTCAAACATAGAGACAAACTGATGACTACAGGGTGCTGGCAGACGTTTGTTTCAACAGGAAGGTATAAAATAACAACGGTGTATCATGCTATCAAAGATGTAAAACCGAAGGTTAATTGGAGATTTCTTTTATACGGCAACCTAGCAAGGCCAAGAGCTATATTTACATTGTGGATGACATGCACAATAGGTTGATGACGAAGGATAAGGTGCGTAGCTATGGAATCGAAACTGATGGAGAATGTGTGTTTTGTGGAGCTCCTGAGACTATCCAACATTTGTTTTATGAATGTACTGATACAAGCTATTTCTGGAAAACTCAGTTGCAGGCCATATATGTGATGCATAATCCTAATGGCTGGGATGATGAGCTGCATTGGGCTATTCGAGTTGCACGAGGTAAAGGTGTGAAGGAAAGGTTGCTGAGAACAATTATGGCAGAAACAATCTATCATGTGTGGACTATACGGAACAAGAAAGTGTTCCAACCAGAATGTCTGTACGAGCTAAATGGTGCAGAAATTCGAGCAATGGTACTTCATTAGGTGGAGAAAAATGTCAAGATGCTTGAGTACTGTCACCGTATACATTATGTTTACTATATTTTCTTTGTTTGCACCTCTTTTGTCGTTGTGAGCCTGGATCAATTGATCGGCGTTTGTATTGAATTGCTTTTTGGTAATATAATTTCTTATTATTAAAAAAAAATAGAATTCACCTTGATAGATGAACAAGATGGGAGGTGTGAGATGGGATGCTGATGATCCAAGCTTCTTCTTCTCTTTTCCCAAGCTTTCCTCTTCTTTCTCTTCTTCTTCTCCTATTCTTTCTTACTAACATTCTTCTCCTTTTTTCTTCTTTTTATTCTCTTCCCTTTTATTTCTCTTACTAACAAAGTTGGAAAAATAGAGGCAAGGCATAGAGATGACAAATATCTAGGTTTGGATATTTTTCTCTTAGCAAAAATTACCTTTTAAATGTTGCCCCAAGTATACTTCTTTGACTACTTAGTAAAGACCGAGCTAAAAGAGTAAGAATTGATATCTTCTGAGTTTACTAATTACTCTATTTGTCCCAATTGACAACAACTGACAGCATAGAACATTTAGGAACTAACTTTGTCCCAATTGACAAGAAATAAATCAGTATGACTTGTTTAAGAGTCTTAATCGAGCCATATCGATTCTCACAAGAAAACTTACAAAAGAGTCCCATATGTTAGGTGAAAGTGTGAGTGGTTAAAGTCCCACATTGCATATGAATGGATGAAGTGTTAGATTTATAAGAGAGAGGACCCATTTACCTAACACCTTAAGTTTTTAGGTTGAGATGTGGCGTCTCTCTCTCTCTCTCTCTCTTGTGATCTTGGAGCATTGGTCCCACTGGTGCTTCCGACTATCTCTTTCTCCCCAACAGTGGTATCTGAGTCGTGGTTCGGCTTTGTGGGAGAGCGGAAGTTGAATCTGGTGTTGGATCCTACACTACTACAAAACGCGTAAACAATGACGCCATGCTCACAATGCTTCATCCCTACACCGTTGTGACATATCTAAACCAAGGCGCGGTTGTATTTTATTTGTTCATTGAATAAAAAATTTTGGTATATAACAACGGTTGATAAACCAGCCGTGGTGATTTTTTGTATATAACAACAGTTGATAAACCAACCGTGGTTATACCTTTCAAGCTTTCATGTGTTCGAACCCTAGCGTCATCATATATATTATTCCTTTTATGTTAATGCGCGCCTTTTCTTTTTTATCTACTTTTAAATAAAAAAATAAAAGTTATGACTACAGTGGTTTATTTACACCGTTGTGATATATTTTGTATGTTTTTTTTATTTTTAATTCTAAATATAACTCTGGCGCTTTAATATGAAATTTTATTATGAAAGTAATATATCATAACTGTTTTGTGGTGTTGACCGTCGTAGTAGCCTTTCAATATACTCCAAGCTAGCTAGCTAGTTTCATTGTCTCTTCAGTATCCTTTTTCCATTGAAAATAGAAACTAGACGAAACGATACACGATTTCAACCCTAAACCCTAACGTTCAATACTATGAAACAATACACGATTTCAACCAAAGCTTGCATCATCAGCATCCATTCTTCACCGTGTTGTTGTCATTTTCGTCATCATCGTCACGATCGTTACGGAAGGAAGATTACGCACTTACCTACACCGTCGTCATCATCGTCACCGTTGAGAAGGAAGATAACAACAACATCGTCGTTGTCGTAAGGAAGGAAGACAACAATAACACCAACACCAACATCGTTTACTTAATCGTCACGTTTAGGGTACGTAAAATATTTTCCCTATGCATATACAGTAAACTCATTTGCCATTGTTGTTCATGTTGTTGTTGTTTATGTTCTTGTTGTTCGTGTTCTTGTTGTTCATGTTGTTGTCGTTCATGTTGTTGTTGTTGTTTATGTTTTTGTTGTTCATGTTGTTATTGTTGTTGTTGTTGTTGTTTTTGAACGTATATATCGAGTTCTACATCAGGAAGCAGCGAAGATGCTCAAACGATTAAGTGTTATGCGAATACAACTCAATCGAAACGATCACAGAGAGGTGTCACAATGATGCCCCAATTCACATCACTACGCAACTCATCAGGTGTAAAGTTCCTATCGAGTTTAATTCGCACTACAGATTAGTGGATTGTCCATATTACGCTACTTTTAGGAGTTATGTTGCGTTCCTTGCACGTAGCAAAGACAGTATACTAATTGATGATTGGAGAGAAGTGGATGTTAATGTCAAAGACAGCACATGGACAGACGTTAAGGTATTTCATACTATAATTTTCCTATATTTGATATCACTACCAATAGTTTCTAATTCATACTTATATATTGATTTAATGTAGTTGAATTTTGAGTTTACCGATGACTCAAAATTGAAAAGCAAGTGGATAACTTATGCCGGTGTTCGTTGGAGGGGATTTAAGTCACGGCTGATGGCTGACTACATTACGAAGCCTAAGAGCGGTCTTCAACCTCCATGGATTCGGTATAGTTTTTTATCGAAGAAGGTGTGGAACAAATTTGCGAAGAAACGCCGTTCTGAGGAATTCATGGTTAGTACTAGTCTTATGTAACCTATAATGTTATGCTAATGAGTTATAGATACTAATCATACACATTTTTCACTATGTTAATAACAGTCTAAAAGCAAAATAGGATTTTAGAACAAGGCGAAAAACATGTACCCCCATAGATTGTCTCGTGGGGGTTACAAGAAACTTGAGAAGAGGATAATGCTAGAAAAACAACAAGAAGGAGGAGATGGTGACATCCCATCTCCACCTTTAAGACATGAGAAGTGGAAGAGGGCTTGATTGAGACCTAATGGAGAGTACACCTCTGAGGCTTCAAGAGTAGTTGCTGAAAAATTGTAAGTATATGTTTTGTTTAAATGCGTTTGCTTATGTAAGTTGCTCATGAGTTGTTATTTAAATGCGTTTGCTTATGTAAGTTGCTCATGTTGTGTACGTAGGATAATTTGGTTGTGGCGACCCATGAAGGCACATTTGTTCCGGAAGCACGACATGACATATTAGTCAAAGCTATCGGAACAGTTGAGCATGGAGGTCGTGTACGTGGTGGTGGAGATGGTGTCGGCTTGAGGTCATACTTTGGATCTCAAAGAAGAAGAACCGAAACCGCTGAATTTATTGCTCAACAACAAAAGATTGAGAAATTTGAGAAGGAATTGGCAGAGCAAAGGAGGTTGTTTGAAGAGGAGAGGGAAAAAAGGGAGAAAGAAGTGGAAAGGTTACAAGAGTTGTATTCGGTATGTGTCGTAAATCGCGCTTATTTTTTTATGATATATATTGTATGTTCTAATTGAATATATTGTGCTTATTTTTGTTTTATGTTCTAATTGAATGTTTTTTATGTAGAGATTAAGTGAAAACCTCGAACAACGAATTAATGAAGATCAACGTTGCGTTGGTGATGATCAAACTCCTAGTAGAAGTGTCATAAATCACGCTTCTACTAAAGGAAGTAATTGTACAGCCCCCCTGTAGATAACCGCAATGGGATATTGGACCCTAGTCCAAATGAAATAACAAGTTTATACTTGTCCATTGCATCAACAGACCTTTCGCAAGCTCTCCCGCTAGAACATTGCCTGAAATTAGATACAGTGTATTACACTCCTATAGACGTGAGGGATTTTCTAGCAGGATATAAGTGGCTTGACATAGCTATTTTGCAAGTTTGGTGCACGTAAGTATATAGTCAAATATACATGTCATTATAGAACATTATAAATTTTTGTATTTTCTCCCTTAAACGGCGGAGGAAAAGAATGTTACCTTGTACCATTCCTCTGTAGGTTAGTATTGTTGTAATTTATTTCTATATTCTATATTTAGTTTTGTTTTAGTAACAACTAATAATATATATATTCTCTTGTGCATTCAGTGGTCATTGGCAATTGATCATAATATCATTTAGGACAAATGAAAGATGTTATATTAACGTAAGTGTATTTGTTTAATATCATTTTCTTTGGCATTAATATACTGAATAATGTTAATATACTAAATAATGTTAATATACTGAATAATGTTAATATACTGAATAATGTTAATATACTTAATATCATTTTCAGTGTGCAGTATTGTGGAGCAAGTTAATATGCTGAATAATGTTAGAAAAAAGCCCACATACCTTGCTCCTAAAGTAAGTGGCTTGATTAACTGTTTATTTCATTTACATCCATGCATGTGTGGTTGTATTCATGTTTTTATATTCATGTAATTTGTAGACGAGGAAACAACCCAGGACTTACGAGTGTGGGTATTATATCATGAAACACATGTTAAACATTGTCCTCGCCGACACTGTTGATTCATGGGATACGGTATGTATGCCATCAAATGTTTAGATATATTATGTAGATGATCTTCAATTTTTTGCTCTTTCTTATGTAGATGTTTAACGACGAAGCCCCATTCTCCGTTGAGGACTTTGTGGATCTTCGTAAACGTTGGAAGTATATCAGCAACATTTTTTGATGCACATATCTTTGTCTTTTGATGCTAATATATGATGTACATAATACTGTGTTTGATGCACATAATGTGAAAATAGTTTTGGCTTTTGATGCACATATATGATGTACATAATATTGTGTTTGATGCACATAATGTAATCAATAATATTGACTTTTGATGCAAGTTTTTTATTTCATTTAAACAATATTAATTAGCAGTTAGCTTTTGATGTAAATTTCTTTTGATGTAAATTCTCTGATCCATTTATAAGGATAACATATAGGAAGAATTTGTTTGATGTACACAGAAGCTGTTTTGACAGGATAACATATAGGAAGAATTTGATCAGCAGATAATTTTTATATTTAAAACAGGTGTCTTTGGCAGCGACAATAAAATCTAACCGTAGTTGTATGTCAAACGCTGACCAAAATAATATAAATAAAAAATGTTGCTGCTGAGAATCGAACATGATCACCTTTAGTTATATCACAACGGTTGAATAAACTAACCGTTGTGAAATGGTGCGCGCTTACTGGAATACAACAATGGTCTCAGGACCATCATTGTACGTACCTCATATACAATAACACTCTACATAACAATGCCTTCGCCCGCGTCATTATATGTCATTTCCAACCATTGTTAAATGGGTTTTTCGTAGTAGTGCTATTATAGGATGCGGGAGACTCGCACTTATGTGGGACAATGTTGGGTACAAGTTTTAGTGGTTAAAGTACCATATTGCTTGTGAATGAGTCAAATGTTAGATTTATAAGAGAAAGGCCAAATTTACCTAACACCTTAACATTTTAGGTTGAGATGTGACATCTCTCTCCCTTGTGGTCCTGGAGCAATAGTCCCATTGGTGCTACCAACTCTCCTGGTCTCCCCAACAGTGGTATTAGAGTCTGGTTCAACTTTGTGGAGGGACCATAAAATCTTCAACCACCGACGTAATCTTGCACCTTGTGTAATCTTAATTGTATCAACGCATCTTTGACTCGAACTTTCCACAAGTAAAAAAAAAAGTCCATCAATTTTCTCTAGCCCAAACTGCATAGTAGATTTGTGGCAACAGCTAAACAACTCTTTCACAACACAACCCTTATAACACTATGTGAAAACTGTTACAACACATAATCACTACTACGAAAAACACAATTAACAACGGTTGGGAATGACATATAATGACGCGGGCGAAGGCGTTGTTATGTAGATTGTCGTTGTAAGTTCGTTGTTTCTACAACGGTCTGGAAACCGTTGTTGTTGTCTGGAAAGCGCGCGTTATATATCAACGGTTTGTCACTTCAACCGTTGTCATATATATTAACTATCACAACGGTTGTGAGTCGCAACCGTTGTGTAATGTACCCTTTAGTTTATTATATACAAATGTATATTGCTTGTTTTACCATACACCTAATTAAAGAAATACAACCATTAAAATTGGTAAATAAATATATAATCTGAAAATTAAATTGTTCATGAAAACCAACTTAAACACACCACTGTTTTTCGAATTGCATCCATTTCATTTTAGCACATTTTATGTTCCTTAACATAAAATTTATGGTTCAATGGTCGGTTTCCTTCAATTCATCGATAACTTTTATTATAGTTTACCTCATCATCGCCACAAATCATCGCGATTTTATCATCATAACAAATCATGATCTTAACAACACGATAATTAGTGACGACGATGACATAAATTAGAATTGTAGATATCGATGAATTGAAGCAAACTGACCTTTGAACCATAAATTTTATTTTGAGGAACATACAATATGCTGAATGAAATGGATGCGATACGAAAAACATTGAGATGATAATGGTTAGTTTTCAAATACATCTTAATTTTCAGATTATAGGTTCTATATCAATTTAACTAATTGCATTTTCAATAAAAGGATAGTAAAACAAACAATAGACATATATAGTATATAATAAACTAAATTTCATGTACAATATCAGAATGAATTCATATATATATATATATATATATATATATGTACCACCATCATCATCACCATGCGAAACAAACCCTAAGAAGTGGGAAGTAATGAAGAATATTAGATAGTATTCAAAACAAAACATGCAAACTTTGAAACAAACCCTAATAAGTGGGTAGCAATGAAGAAAATTAGTTAGTATTCAAAACAAAACAAGCAAAAGTTGAAACAAAACCCTAAGAAGTGGGACTGTACCATTACAATGAAGCTCACCTTGCTTGTGAAGCATTGAAGTCGAATCTGCACAAAATAAGAACAATCAACAAAAACAACATGAAGCAAACGAGATAATGGGAGCTATCTAACAAAAAGATTGAAGTAGAAGCAAACGAGATAATGGGATCTATCTAACAAAAAGATTGAAGTAGAATAATACCTTATTTTCCATAAATAATATGTAGACATTACGCTTGCTACCACCAACATCATCACCATGTTCATCTAATTTTAAACTCTGCAACAAGAAATTCAAGGGGGAAGAAGCTTAAATCAATATATTCATACTTCTTGAATTTATTTTCGCGGATTCTAAAAAAAGATGAAGTTTGCGGCCATGTAGAGAAAAAAAATGGGTGCTAGGGTTTCATTGTGAAGGAAACGACGCTACTGTCAATAAGGGAAAGTTAATTCCCTTATATAGTAAAACTTTCACAACGGTGTTGCTAAATAACCGTAATAATAAGTATATATTATTCTAATAATATCACAACGGTTTGATATAATAACTGTAGCGATATCATTTATACGTGTTACAAGATTCGACTCCAGGCAACAACATTTTTCCCAAATTATGCCTGGATTATAAGGGATATCGCTACAATCATTACTACTAACCGTTGTAATATTATTAACTCTTGACCTTCCCAACAAAGAGAACACTCTGGCCAAGTATAATAACAATTTAAGATTTCGTTCCAGAATATGAATCATTTTTCAAAAAATATCGTTCCAAAATATGAACGGTTTACAAGTTATCATCATTGCAAGCATTAAACTATCAGACTTTTCATCTTCAACCTCATCTATAAATAGACAACTTTACATTTCTTCATAATATATTAATTCTTCGTAACAATGAGCTATACAAATGAGAACGCCACCAATGAGGAACGTCAGGCGCCAATTTAGGAGGTTCAACCAGTGGCCAACGTCAGGATGCCTTAAGGGTGAGGAAGAATAAGAAGAAGAAGAAGAAGTTGAAGAAGAAGCTGAAGAAGAAGAAGATAAAGAAGAAAAGGAGGACTGTTTATTATGATTCCGATGAGGAGAGTGAGGAGAGATGTCTGGATTATGAAGATGCATTTGCAGCTATGGGCTCTGACATTGATAAATATATGTAATATGATTATCAATGTACTCTTCTTCAATGAATCTTAATAAAATGTTATTTTATATACGTTCATCTGTTATTGTTTTATTTTTTAAGTTATATATACTATTCTCTTGCTGGGAATCGAAGCTTGTTACATGTATTACAACGATGTTTTAATACAAGCGTCTTTAAAATGTAAAAATATGGAAAAACAATGTTTGTGCTGGGAATCGAAGCTTGTTACACAGCTTGTTTTACAACGATTATTTAGTACAATCGTCGTTAAATATAGCGATATAAATCGTTAGGAAATTTTTTAACCTATTACAACGGTGGGATACGAATCTGTGGCAAACCTGGCGTCATTAAATGGGTTTTTCGTAGTAGTGAATATACCCTCAACTAACCCAGACCCCCAGTATACCCACAACCTCCAAAACAAATATTTAACTACATCTCACAGCACTTAAATACAAGAGCATAAGAGAACAGAAAAAGTCATATACAAGCTTAAAGTGATTTTTCCTGGTGCATCATAGAATGAAGAACTTAAATCCTATATATAGTCTTGGACTCCCTCTTCCTTCAAAAAACTCAGCGATGCGGGACTTCAAAAAACTTGTATCATATATATTGCCTTGGAATCTCTTTTCATTCATAAAACTAAATAATGTGGGACTTCTTCAACATGTATATTTTCAACCAACCCCAACAATCTCAACCTTAATTGAAAATAATACATAAGCTTTCATTGACTTCACCGACAATCATACTCCACCATAAAGAGTATCAACATGTATATTTAATCAACCCTAACAATCTCCACCCTTTTTGAAAATATTACATAAACTTTCATAGTCTTCATCGACAATCATACTCCACCATAAAGAGTATAGTCACTTGAAACTACATCACTCCAAGAATTATCACATTGTTTTGACCGACAATCATAGTCTTAAATACTATCATACTCTCTCATGAAGAATATATTTCACTTGAAGATAAACCACTTAAAGAATTTCACATTAGCATCACCCACAATCATATAATTTATCATGAAGAATAAATTTCACTTGAAGCTAAACCACTCCAAGAATTTCACATTGTCTTCACCGACAATCATAGTTTTAAAAACTATCTTACTCCAAATAAATAAGAGTATACTTCACTTGAAGCTAAACCACTTCAAGAATTTTCACATATCGAAAACCAGGTTGAAACATTATGGTGAAACTTCCCTGTTGGCAAGAAGCTCTTCAACCACTGACATAATCTTGCACCTTGTGTAATTTTGATTGTCTCAAAATTTCTTTGAATCAAACTTTCCACAATACAAAAAAAATTCTTCCATCAATTTTCTCTAGCCCATACTGCATAACGAAACTTATGACTGCAGCTCAACAACTCTTCCACAACACAACCCTTCTTTTTTAATGTGGATGATCAAACAAAACTGCAACTACAGAGCATGCTAAGAACACTTATCCCAGGATCGAACAATAAGCTCTAATACCAGTCGTTTGGAAAAAAACGAACAAAGCATAGATAAAAAAGAGGAACATAATGTGGAAACTCCAAAAACTACAGAAAAAACCTCGGTCGTTATGAATAGACAACTAGAAAATAACACTATGTGAAAATTGTTACCACATAATATACCTTCAACTAACCCGGGCCCCCAGTACACCCACACACTTCAAAATAAAATATTTAACTACATCTCACAACACATTAATACAAAAGCATAAGAGAACAAAGAAAGTCAAATACAAGCTTAAAGTGCTTTTGACTGGTGCATTATGGTATGAAGAACTTGAATCCTTTATATAGCCTTGGATTCTCTCTTTCTTCACAAAACAAAGTGACGTGGGACTTCAAAAAACTTATAGCCTAAATATTGCCTTGGATTATCCCTTCATTTATAAAACTAAGCGATTTGTGACTTGTTTAACATGTATATTTTCGCATCCAATACACATATTTTATTCATTTTTTGAATCACACCTCAATTTTATAAATAAATTTATTCCGAAAATAATCTTTAAAAAATTCTAAAAATGTATTTAAAGAATCTTTAAAAAAAAATTAGAAAATGAATAGTAGTTTTGTCATCATGATAAATAGTTAGCAAATTAAAATGAATAACTTTCAAAAACACCTAAACATTATTAATTAAAATGAAGTAAAGAAAACAACACTTTTCATCAGCAGAAGTAGTTCAGTCATGAGCAGCCACATTCCAATTACGAATTCTTCTGAGGGCTGGGCCACAATTTCTAATGCTTTTCTTTGCATAGCCATGAGTATAACCATCCTTGAGGATCTTCAGCAAAGTTGGTCGTTCTCACTCACCAACAAATGTGATAAGTACAAATGGAACATAATTTTTAATCATCATTGTTTTGCTGTTGAAGTGTAATTTTTCAATAAATTAAAGATCCTGATTAAAAAAAAAAGAAAAATTATGATCATTCTTAAAGGTTTTACATTTTTCTATTTTTTTAAGTTCTGAAAATACATTTTTGAAAATTTTCCAAAAATACATTTTTAAAATAAATTTAAAAACAAATGAAATACGAGTATTAAATGCGGCCGTAGATGCATCTCCGAAAATGATAAGTATTTTTTAAAATTTAAATAATACATTAAAAAAGAAATTCACTCAGAGAATAGTGAACTTTCACAAAGTAAAACTAGCTTTAGTCATTCTCGTCCCCTAATTTAGATATAGTATTTCACAAATATTAAAAAGAATCTAGTTCCAATTTTAACATAATCTTAGCATTTCTATGTGGCCTTAAAACTTCCGAACAGTGTATGCAAACTCCAATGGTAGAATCGTTTTCTTTTCGGCTTATGCATTGCTGCCTAAATACACACTACTAAATAACCTATCCTAAGTAGCATATAGCATTAGTCAAATTATTGAATAATAAATATGAGAAAAAAAATATACCCACTAATCAATCATCAACAGCAATAAAAGGGAAAAAAAAAGCTATAATTCTATAAGTAAGAATAAGAAACTATCACCCTTCTATCATTAAAATAGCTATATATTTTCTAATTTTCTTTGTATTTCACCCTCTATATACCAAAGTATCTATAATCTTCTTTCCAACTATAGTGGTATCTACCGTATCGCCATAACTTTTCTTGTTTCTAATATTTCAAAGCTCATAAATTGTCTCAGCAGCCGCCATTTTAATGACAGTGGCCCGAACTCCTTTTCCTTTAGTTTGTTGAACGAGCCATCGAGTTTCCTCTTGCCACTCTCCGGGGTCATGGTTAATTTGCATCCAATTTAAAATTTTTCTCCGGATTCCTTTTGCCAATCTTTCGTGACATGCAAGCCAAAGGATGAAATTTGCTCTTGGTCTCGCATTGTTTCCGTATAGCAGGTTTTTCCACTCTACTTTCTGACCATAGTCTTGGATGCTTTATGTATATGTAATATTTCTTTAAACGGACAATGCGTGAAACTTTAATTTTCCAAGTCTTCCAAGAATGCTAATTTCCATATTTCAACTAACAAAACTATATTAAAATTAGATATAACATATATGATTCAAAATGAAATATCTTCCTACATAACTTTAAGATTGTAACTCATAAAAGAAAACACATACTAAATATTTAAATCATTTAAATCATTCCTTTTTATAATTGCTAAAAAGATGAAGGGACTTCAAGAATGTGTGGTAGTCCTTGGCGCTGCTCAACTTCATACTCACAGAAATTGAATGCTTGACATGGCACAAATACAAAATAATAATAATAATAATAATAATAATAATAATAATAATAATAATAAAACTTAGAAAATTATTTAGAAAGCTAACATTTAAGAAAGATACTAACATTACAAAGAAATACTACTAATAAAAAATTGAAGAACTCATAATGGCTACATTTAATCATGCATATGTTTTTGACTCCAAAAATGAGATTGCAACATTCAAATTATTTAAGATACACCAACTATAAAAACTATTACCGTGTAATAAAAGAATTAAGAACAGAACACAACTAAGAAAGAGGAAAAAAAACCAGCATTGCACAAAACAAAGCAGAGAAAACAATTATATGAAAACTAATATTCAATTCATTAAAAAAAAGAACATTGTTCCAATACAGAAACTAAACACGTGCCACCGTAGACATGGACGGTTAAACGCTATCGTATAGAAAAACACACTTACGCTGGAAAAACAAATCATCGTATAGAAACACACGGACGCTAAAAAAAATATCCTATAGAAACACACAATGTCATCATCACCGTCGTCATCGGAGCTTGATGGTGGCTCCACCCCATAATCTAGTTCTTTTTCATCATTTTCCTCGTCATCCAACCTGTTGGGAGTGCTTTGCTTGGCTTCATTGACCGTTTCTTTCAAGTTGCTTCCCAAGTCCTTGCAGCTCTCAGACCCATCAACAATCATTTCACACAATGACCGTGATAGATTCTACTTCTAGCTACTATAGATCTAAATTGCAAAGGAAGAAAACAACATAAAAATAAGCTTTTCTCTTTTCATAAACCTTCAAGTCTCAACACTAAAGCTTAAATACTTAGGGTTTTCTAAACAATTGGGCCTAAGTAAAACTGCATAACCCAATACAAAGACAAGTCTAAAAGAAATAATAATAAAACTGAAAATATTAATTAATAAAAATAGTAATCTTGGAACCATTTGGGCTGTTGGACTTTACGATTGGGCTTAAAATTATATCTTCTAACAATACTCCCGGGCCCCATAGGAACCTTGTCCTCAAGGTTCAGTGTAGTTGTGCCACGTGTGCGTTGGAGAAGGCTGAGTGGAGACGGATTTGGGACGTTGGGCTGATGGCGGTTTAGAGGAGGTAGCACATAGGTTTGGTTTGGCGTGGCGCTCGAGGTAGGAAAAGGCACATGGTTTTGTGGATAAAGCAAAGGAAAATTGGTTTTGTCAGAATGTGTAGTAGCATGTGTGATGGGAGTAGGTGAAAGAGGGAGTGGGTTACTTTGATTTTTTGGTAAACTAAAGGGTTTTGTGGGGAAAAGTGATGGGTGAGATACAGTTGTATCCCCATTTGCGGTAGGAGGGGGCGCGTGGTTATGCCTTTGGTGTGTGGTGAGAGCAGAAGTTGCCACGTGTCTTGGAATTAACGGGTGGGATGATCCATCCGTTGGGAGTACAGAAGCATGCGTTGGGGCTACTTGAGATAGATTTTGCAAGTCATTAACACTTGCACTTTGCTTTGTGAAACACAAATTTGGCAAATATTCTGACTTTTCCAAACCCACTTGTCCTCTAAAACTCAATTCTTTTTCTTTCAAACTCGCCTCCCTTGCTTCCAAATTCACCTCAGTTTCTTCCAAACTCATCTCAGATAGTTCTAAACTCACCTTTATTTTTTTTAAACCTTCCTCTTTTTCTTTCACAGTCGCACCAGAACTTGAGAGTTAAGTTGTTGTTGGGGTTCAGTTCTGGGTTTGCCGTCGTCTTTAAAAAAATTTGCAAAGTCAATGGCATGTGCAGAAGAAAAATACGGTCGTAACTGAGAAACATGAACCACTGGGTGGATCCTTGAAGAAAGTGGTAGATCTAGCTCGTAGGCGACTTCACCGATCCGGCGCTTCACTTGGAAAGGACCAAAAAATCGTTTTGAGAGTTTATGAGAAGTTCTTCGACTAACAGTTTGTTGTCTATACGGTTGAAGACGGAGGAGTACCAAATCACCCACTTGAAAGGTAAACGTTATCCTTCTCTTGTTTGCTTGCTCTTCCATTTTGGATTTACTTTCTGCCAAGTTCCTTTTTAACTCAGATAGGATTTTGTCTCTGTCTTGCAAGGTGTTGGCTAAGGAGGGCAGTGCGACTGAACCCGAGATGAAATCCGGTATGGAGGGGGGAGATCTACCATAGAGAGCTCGAAAGGGAGTCATTTGTATCGAAGTGTGAAACGAGGTATTGTACCAGAACTCAGCCAAGTGAAGAAATCTGTACCATCGCCGTGGTTGGTCACTTGTAAAACATCGAAGGTATGTTTCCAAGCTCCTATTAACAACTTCAGATTGTCCATCTGTTTCTGGGTGATATGCTGAGCTGAATTTTAAAATTGTTCCATGCAGTTTGAAGAACTCCTTCCAGAAATGGCTGAGGAAGAGCGGATCGCGGTCAGAAATTATGGTCTTAGGAACTCCGTGAAGTCTGAAGATTTCGACAGAAAACCGAGCGGCTAGATCCTGAACTGAAAATTTTGTTGGAAGAGCAATGAAGTGGGCGTATTTGGAAAGGCGGTCACAGACAACCCAAATGACAGTATGGCCGAATGAGTTTGGAAGGTGCGTGATGAAGTCCATAGTAATGTCCTCCCAGACCTGAGTTGGAGTTGGCAAGGGTTGAAGTAAGCCTTTCTTTTTCTGTGTTTGACTTTTATTATGCTGGCAAGTTGAGCAATGTTTAACAAAATGTTTGACATCTTTGTAGAGACCAGGCCAAGCGAAAGAGGTAGCTACCCGTGCAGCAGTTGCTTTAACGCCTGAGTGGCCTGCAGTAGGGGTGCCGTGGAATTCAAAAATCAGAGCTTTTCGGAGATTCGGCAGGTCAGGTATAAACAACTTGTTTTGAAAATAGAGCAATTCATTGATGAAGTTATAGTCTCTTTTATCCCCTAGAGTGGTGGATTTTTTTGAAACTAACTGCTGTCCTTCTGAATCATGTGTGTAATACTTCTGGAGACGTTGAATGAGAGTTGGCACGGGGGAAGATAAAGAGAACAACAATGGAGAGTCACTGTATTTTCTGCTCAGTGCGTCTGCTACCCGATTTGAACGTCCAGGTTTGTAAAAAATTTCAAAATTAAATCCCTGTAATTTTGAAGCCCATTTTTGCTGCTCTGGAGTTTGAATCTTTTGCAACAACAAGTTCCTTAAGCTTTTTTGATCTGTGTAGATATTGAAGTGTTTTCCTACCAAATATTGTCGCCACTTCTTGATGGATTCCGTGATGGCAAACATTTCTCGGACATAAACCGAAGCAGCTTGCATTCTAGGAGTCATTTTCTTGCTGAAGAATGCAATAGGGTGGCCTTCCTAGGATAAGACAGCGCCGATGGCAACTCCAGATGCATCAGTATCTAGATCAAATTGTTTTGTAAAGTCCGGCAATGTTAGCACCGGCATTTTTGTCATTTTCTTTTTTAGCTCTGTAAAGGCTGAACTAGCCTCTGTACTCCAAGAAAACCTAGTGGAACGCAAAAGATCGGTGAGAGGAGCGGCGAGAGTGGCGTAGTTTTTGACAAATCTGCGATAGAATCCGGTGAGCCCCAAAAATCCTCTAAGTGCCGTGAGTGAACGAGGTTCAGGCCAGTCCAACACTGCCTGAATCTTTTCCGGGTCTGGTTCAACACAACCAGCAGCAATAACATGTCCTAGATAGCCAACTTTCTGCACTGCAAAGACACATTTTGACAATTTCGCAACAAAACAGTGAGATAATAAAAGATCAAATACAACCTGCAAATGAACTAAATGATCATTAAAAGTAGCACTGTAAATCAATATATCGTCAAAAAAACCAATACAAACTTGCGTAAGTATGGTCTTAGGAGATCATTCATAGCGGACTGAAAGGTAGAAGGGGCGTTAGTGAGCCCGAAAGGCATTACGAGAAACTCGTAATGACCATCAAAAGTGCGAAAAGCTGTTTTATGAGTATCTTCCGATGCAACGCGGATCTGATGGTAACCAGATCGTAGGTCTATCTTAGTGAAAATTCTAGCTGACCCAAGCTCATCCAAAAGTTCATCAATGGTGGGTATAGGAAATTGGTCTTTAATAGTCACAGCGTTAAGAGCGCGATAGTCGACGCAAAAACGCCAAGTTCCATCTTTCTTTTTAACAAGTAGGACTGGAGAGGAAAAAGGGCTGGTACTTGGAGTGATTATGCCTTCTTGAAGCATGTCTTGGATAATTGTGGTCATGGCAGTTTTTTGGGAATGGGGGTATCTATAAGGTTTAACATTGATAGCAGGGGTATTGGGAAGTAAAGGAATATGATGGTCATGAGGTCTTGCTGGTGGGAGGCCACAAGGTGGTTGAAAAATTTTGGAAAATGTGTTTAGTATTTTTGAAATGGCTGGGTGAAGATTGTGGGGTAAGTTGGCTGAAGTAGAAGGTGGGTTTGGGGTAACGGATGAAGGGTGGTCAAGCTGCAAAAAAGTCATTAGGTGAAGGGAAGCAATGGACTTAGTATGGAGGAGGTGTTTGAGTTGGTGGAATGTAGTGTGAGTGGGACTGGTGGATGGGTCCCCTTTAAGAGTTAAGGGTGAATTCTGGTGTTGGAATGTTATGGAAGGAATTGAGAAATCAGCTTGTATTGTTCCGAGTGTTCTTAACCATGCCATTCCTAGAACAATGTCAGCTCCCTCTATTGGTAAAAGATAAAATGATAGGTTGAAGGGTTTCTCTTGGAGGCTGATAGGAACATTGTTGCAAATCCCTTCGCATTGCAAATGGGAGCCATTTCCCACCATAACTGAGAATTGGTGTGTTGGTTTAATCTTGAGATTTAAGTGTTGGGCAATGCGAGGCTGCATGATATTATGTGTGCTGCCTGTGTCCACTAAAACCATGACAGGTAATCCTCCAATAATGCCCTTGAATTTGAGTGTTTGAGGAGAAATCTGACCAGTTAGAGCTTGTGGGGATAGCTGAAAATAAGTATCATTGAGGTCCAACTCAGCTTCCTGTTCGTTACTTTCAGTAATAGTAACCTCCTGTTCTGTTAAATCATCATCAGTCATTAACAATAGAAACCTGCTAGTGGAACACTTGTGACCAATTGTGAACTTTTCATCACAATTGAAGCATAACCCTTGCGCTCTGCGTTCTTGTAATTGTGATTGGGAAAGACGTTTGATAGGTAGTTTGGTGTTTGAAAGAGTGGATAGTGGTGCTGTTTGGGAGGTGGAAGTGTTGTTGGTTTTGATGGGTGGTGTTGATGTTTGGTTGGGTGGATATTTGGGGTAGGAATTGGGAGAGGGTTTTGAGAATTTTGATTTGGCATCTTTAAGTTTGGATTCGATAAGTTTGGCTAGCCCTATAGCTTGTGAAATGGAAACGGGCCTATGAATTGCCATTTCATTTCTGATTTCTTTAGATAAACCAGAAATAAAACAATTTAAAATAGCTTCAGGTGGTAGACCAACTACTTGATTTCCCAACTTTTCAAATTGAGTTTGATATTCCATAACAGACCCATTTTGTTTAAGTTTGAACAGCTCAGCTTGATGGTTGTTATAAGTGGATGGTCCGAAACGTAGTTCTAGGGCTTTTGTAAATGAGAACCAATCACTTAACAACTGACTTTGATGCATCCATTTAAACCAACCCAAGGCATCACCTTTCATATAAAAAGCAATCAAAGATAAACGATGCTCTGGTGGTAATTGATAAAAGTTAAAAAATTGTTCAGCCTGAAAAAACCACTCCAAGGGATCAGAACCATCAAACATAGCAAGTTCCAATTTTGGGGTCCTAAAAGGGGGCAATGGTGTGATTTGTGGCATGTGTGGGTAAGGGATTTGGGGAAAGTACGGAATATTATAATTTGGTGTGGGTGTAAAAGGTGTAGGAAATGGTATGTAGGGTGGGTAGAGAGGTGGTGGTGGTTGCGCAGCGGTGAGCCGTGTGGCTGCTGTGGCAGCAGGTTGTGTGAGGGGTGTAGAAAAAGAAACTGAGTGTCTTATGGGGGTGTTTGTGGGACTGAAAATATGGGTAAGGGTTTGTGGTGAGGTATGCACAGCAGCAGTAGTGTAAGGTTCATGAGTGATACCTGAAGAAGATTCGGCTGCGTGAACAGTAGCGGCGGCTGCGTGAACAGTAGCGGCGGCTGCGTGAACAGTAGCGCTTTGTTGGGTTTCTTTTTGATTTGAGAGTTTGGTAAGGATGGACATGATAGATTCATGTCTACCATCAGCAATATTCTTCTCATTATCCATACGCGTGTGAATTTGTCCCAGTTGTTGTTCCCATTCGGCTGCAGCTGAATCAAAATGAGCATTCATTTGAATATGATTCTCTTGTAAAGCATTATCAAGCAACAACTGTGTGGTATGAACAGCCTCTTCAACTATTTCACGGGAAGATGCTGTTTGGGGTTTTGGGGGAGCCATGAGTGTAGAATGAAAGCACCAATGATAGATTATACTTCTAGCTACTATAGATCTAAATTGCAAAGGAAGAAAACAACATAAAAATAAGCTTTTCTCTTTTCATAAACCTTCAAGTCTCAACACTAAAGCTTAAATACTTAGGGTTTTCTAAACAATTGGGCCTAAGTAAAACTGCATAACCCAATACAAAGACAAGTCTAAAAGAAATAATAATAAAACTGAAAATATTAATTAATAAAAATAGTAATCTTGGAACCATTTGGGTTGTTGGACTTTACGATTGGGCTTAAAATTATATCTTCTAACAGACCGTGAACTCTGTCGTGCATATGTTTTTAACTTCAAAAATGAGATTGCAACATTCAAATTAATTAAGATACATAGGGATGATAATTTAACTGATCCCCAGTTGATACCTACAAAATTACCCATAATTTATAGGGTAAAAATCCGCAAAAATATATACGGGTACGGACTCGGATATAAGTACGAGTACGGACTCGGATAATTACCTACTTAAATAAACGGAGATGAATGCGGGAATGAGCACTTTAGTACCCAGCCCGCTCCATACCTGCACAATATATATTTATATATTTTAATTTATATTATTATATAAAAATAAATGTTTATAAAATTTATAAAAAAAATCAATTTTAAACTACTACCTATTTAATATAAGTGATGATTTATTTCATAATTCAACCATATAAATTTTTAAAAACTTTTTAATATTTTTAAAAACTTAAAATATTATGATATTTTATATTTGATATATTTCTTTTTATTAGAAATGCGGGTAACGGGTATGGGTACGACTACAGACACTTATATACCCATAGGGTACGGGGACGGATGCCAATTTTAATACCCAAGCGGGTATGAGCTCGGGTACGGAGATTTTTTTCAACTGCAGGTATGGGGACGGGTACTATAGTACCCTACCCATACCCTGCCCATTGTCATCCCTAAAGATACAACAACTGTAAAAATTATTACCGTACAACTAGCAAGAGACCCGTGCGTTCGCACGGGTTGTGCAAATGTAATAAATTATATAATAATCATTAATAAATGTATATAAAAGACACATAAATTAAAAAAAAAAATTGATATTATAATTGTCATATAAATATTAATTTAATCTACCCGTATGTTCGTACGGGTCACACATTGGGAGATAAATAGTAAATAAATATAGTATAGTCATGGTTAATAAACGTATATAAAAGATATGTAAATTAAGTATCTCAATCCGTTGAAAATGTATAGTTTAATAGAAAAAATAAATAAATAAATAAAATAGTCATCTACTCGTGTGTTCGCACGGCTTGCGCAATTTAATTATAAATTATAAATTAATATAATATATTGATGTATATAAATTTATTATACAAATTAACAAAAACTATGTTTAAAATTATGATTATGATGTAAAAATATAATAATAATTTATTAAATAGATTTAAATTTTGAAGATATAAAAAAAAAAAAATATTGAATCTATAAATAAATAAAAAAATATTAAATGTTTTAACAAAAATAATCAATAATTTGTTCCCGTTTAAAAAAAAAACAATTGTATCAACGTTAAACTTTGTTTATTAAAATATTTGTTATAAATAATACATGTTTCTCGTTTATAAAAATAATTGTATCAACAGTAGACTTTTTCTTGTTTATAAAAATAAATGTATTAACAATACAGTTTTTCACGTTTATAAAAATATTTGTATCAATAAAACACTTTTTCTCATTTATAAAAATATTTGTATCAACGATACACTTTTTCCCGGCGGTACAAATATTTGTGTCAACGATACACTTTTCTTGTTGTATACAAATATATGTATCAATAATATTATTTTTTTCATTTATAAAAATATTTGTATCAACAATATACTTTTCATGCTTATAAAATATTTGGATTATCGATATATTTTTTCTCGTTTATAAAATTCTTTGTATCAAACGTAATTTTTTTTCCATTAATAAAAATATTTGTACCAACAATAGACTTTTTACCGTTTATAAAATTCTTTGTATCAACCGTAAACTTTTTTTCATTAATAAAAATATTTGTACCAATAATAAATTTTTTCCCATTTATAAAAATATTTATATCAACAATACACCGTTTCTGTTTATAAAAATATTTGTATCAATATTAAGTTTTTCCCATTTATAAATCATAATTAGTAGTTTCAAAAAATGTTAACTTCATAATTAGTAGTTTTTCCGTTAATTTGAATTTTTTTGACATGGTAGTAGTTTCAAAAAAACGTTAACTTTTATTTTACATAATAAGAACTTTATATATTTATGAATCATAATTATCTCATGTTTTTTTATTTATAAACATAGATATTTGTAGTATTTTTTTTGTGATTGTCGCATGTATTTTTTCCTAATCGTCTCATGTCTTACGCATTTTTTTCATGATTATCTCATGTATTTTTCCGTGGTTGTCTCATGTATTTTTTCGTTATTGTCTCATGTTTATTAATAATGAATATATTTTCATAAATTTAAATTTGAATATATTTTTATGGATTTGGAATCGTATCTTATTTTCTCCCGTGTATGTTTGATATTTGCATCAATTCATAAGTGTTCAAATAATAAATTATAATTTTAAAATTATAATCGTAAATATGTTTGATATTTACAATCTTGTCATAAACTATAATTTTAAAATTATTAATTATATATTTTAAAGGCAAGGAATACAATCTTGTCATAAAATTTTAATTATATTCTAAATAATAAATTATAATTTTAAAATAATTAATTATAAAATTGAATTAGATTAATTAATTAACTCTACATTTAATTTAGTTATAGTAATATGGAAGATACTTTTACAAATATATAAATGCAAATATTTTTACCATATATATAGAAAAATGTGTCTTGGAATATACATTTATTTTGAATCGACTATGTTTTGGAATATATATCTAACATAGTACTCCCTCCGGTCACAATTATAAGCAAAAATAATTATTTTCACACTAATTAAGAAAATTAGTTAAGTATAATTAATTTTCTTGGTTTCATATATAATTAGAGTAAAATTTACTATAATATCCTTAATTATATTTGATGAATCAACTACTAACATTAGATGCTATTGAATTAAATTAGGAATATACTAGTAATACAAGCATTAATTACTTTGAAAGTTAATAATTTTTGCTTATAATACTGACCAAAATTTAAAGTCTTTTTTTTTGCTTATAATAGTGACCAGAGGGAGTAATTAGGTATTATTATTACGCTGCTTTTTTTTAATAAATAATAGAGCATAAGTTCGCATGTAGTATTATGATTTTTGAATAGTAAATAATTATTTCTAATGATTCTAATATCAATAACTTATAATTTTAGGGTTTAAAGTAAATAAATAAGAAATTGTTTGATAAAAATTTTATTGAAAAAACTAAAATTTTAAGCATTTAAATCACCATTGTTATAGAAAACACAATCAAATTGAATTTCAATAATTAATTTTCACTAAAAAGGAAAAATTACTCTGATCCGGAATATTCGAACGGGTCCACGTGAGCTAGTCGTCAGATGGCAAGGTGCTTGGACGGATGCTGGTCGTCAGACGGGCGAGGTGTTCGGAATGTTGATGAGGAGAAAAGGGGGTGTACCTGCAAGGTACTCCGACGCTCAAGTAAGAAAGGGTCAGAAAAAAGGGGGAAGTACAAAGTGTATTCTTAGGGTAAAAAATGATACCTGACCCTCTCAAACGAGAGGGTTTATATAGAGCCCCCAATGCGTGGCCAACGGTCCTATTTTCGGGGCGAAATAACCGTTTTCCCCAAAGAATAGGTAACTGCCTAAACTAGCCGTTATGTCGGGCATAAACGCAGTTCCGGGCACCTGTCCTTTGCTGTTCGGGCAGCGAGGAAGCCGTGCGTAACGAGCATAAAAGCGGGGGAGGAACGTTGCGTTCCTTTCCCTGTTGGAGGGGCAGAAATGTCATTTTTGCGCCTCTGTGGGTTGGGCTTAGGTAATTTGGGCCGCTCTGGAGCAGAGGCGGATTGGGCCAATTCTAGCCATTGGTCTAGTCCAGAACAGGAGCCCCCCCAAGTCGTTGCTCCCGAGCATGGGAGTGATGACTTAAGGACTGCTCATCGCTCCGGGGAGCTAGCGCGAAGTCGTCGTTTGGAGACGAGGACGATTGTCTCGAGGTGCTCGTGGCTCTCTATGTCCGTGATATCCGTGGTTGAGACTACATTGCCCGGTATTCAAGGAGATAAAGCGTCAGACAGAATGGGATACGTTGGGTCGCCACGTGTGCATCGAGCCCTGTGTAGCAGTTAATAAGTAATTATGGCTAGTGGGTAGTCATTATTGCCTATGGGCGCGTGGGTGCATGTGCCCCTCAGTATAAAAGGGGGAAGGTTGTCCCATTTTGCACTTTTTCCCTTCTGATTTCTCTTCGCCGTCTTCTGCGTTCTTGCCCGTCGTCGTCTTCAGAGCAACCGACCACCGTGCCAAGTTTCGAGCAGTCTCTCTCTTCTACTCAAATCAAGTAAGTTTTCTGATTTCCAGCTTGTTTTACTTTCTTTTGTTGTTAGTGGTAGATTGCATGCGGCTAGGGTTAGCTTTTAGGTGACAAAATAGGTAGATTTCTGGCGAGTGTTGGTGGTGGACAGTGGTTCTGCCCTTTTGTTGCTTCTAGCATCTCTCCGGAGTAGGTAGTGCGTTCGGTGAGCGTGGTGGTCCACGTCGTGGTTGCGAGTCGTGACCACCGCGTCTGATTATCTTCTGATGAAACGGTGAATTTTCCAGTAGAACGTTTCCAGATTCTGGTGGATCCTTGCGGTTTCCGGTGGAGCTTCAAACGGAATCTGGGCATGAGTGCGTGGAGGTTCTTCGTAGGAAAATGGTATATCTCGGGCACCTCCTCGCGGGGAGGTTTTTTGTTTGATGTTAGGGCTTAGGCCGGGGCTGTCGTCCTTAGCCTTTTGCGCGCCCTTTCACTTGACTTGGCAGTGGAAGGGTGGATTTGATTTCCTGTCGAATTCACTGTCTTTCTCTGCTTTTTCAGGTGATCGTAATGGCGACAGGGCCAGAGAGAGAGGTTATTTCATACACGTCCGAGGAGGAAACCGACTCCTAGGAGAATAGCAGCTCAACGGCTTCGAGTTCGGCGTCTTCGAGCTCGGCGGCGTCAAGCTCCTCGAGCAGAGTCGAGGAGGAAGAAGAATTGGATGTTATGGAGGAAGATGTTGAAGGGTTCTGTCCGGAGGAGTGGGAGGTGGCCGAGCCTTCCGAACATATTTCTACGTTCGCAAGGTCTGTGGTGGACGCTTTTACAGAGGTAGGCCTGGAGGGGGATTGGAAAGTGCACTTTCCCACCTTGGACGAGCGGGTCTGCTCGGATTTTGGGGACCGCTTCACGATGTACGAGTACGCTTTCAAGGAGTTAGGGCTGAGGTTTCCTTTCACTGATTTCCAGCGGTCGGTATTCGAGCATCTGAAGTTGGCGCCCTCTCAACTCCACCCTAATTCACTGGCCTTTATACGGGCTTTTGAGTTAGTGTGTGGGCATCTCAATCTGGGCACTACTCTCCCTCTGTTTTTTGCGGTTTTCCATCTTCAACGGCAGCTGGCTGGGAAAAAGTATGGATGGGTTTCCTTGAAGCAGCCCAAAAAGTTATTCAAGCCGTTCTCGGAGTCAATCCGAATGTTCAAGGGACGGTATTTCATCGTCGAGCCAGTGTCTGAGGCAGCCCAGGACAGCACGTATGTCTGGGAGATAGAGGTTGATGAGGACGGAGAGGAGATACTCAACGAGGAGGGGAAGTATATCGGGGAGAGAGTGTATAAGTTCCCGATCCGCTGGGCACCTGACCATTTCTCCAAGAAGCCCAGCGCTTATGTTTTCGAGCCGAGCGTGCTGCGCGGGCAAGACGCCGTGTCTTACGAGAGGCTGGTGAATTGGGTCAACTCTTTTAGCCTGGCCAGCTGCTGGACGAGCAAGGGTAACCCTATCTTCGAGGAGGATGGGAGTCAGAGGGTTGAGCGCAGATTCATCAACGTTAAGGCATTGCTGGAGTGCAAGACTCCCGCGGATGCCGAGAAGTTGCTCGGTAGTCTTAGTCGTTTAGACTTTGTTCGTGTTATTTCTTTTCCTTGTAACTAATGTGCTTGTTTTCATTTGTGCAGGTGAGATGCCTCAAGCTCACGATCGCGTGGTGAGGAATGCCATGGCGAGGAATAAAGCTGGAGCGGCTCCCCCTAAGACCCGGACTGCTGCTGGTGCTCGTGCTCCTCCCCTTGTTCAAACTTCCGCGGGGAACTCTTCTTCTCCATCTCCTGGTCCCCGGGATTCTCCACTGCCTTTGACCGGGCGGGCGAAGCGGCCGCGGACGTTAAATGTTGTGGACCTGACTCGGGCGCCTGAGAAGGGGAAGTTTGAGCCCCCCGTGCATTCTTGACAGGAGATTTTTTTAGGGCAACACCCTGGTCGTTCCTCGGGCAGAATCTCTTAGCTTGGAGAGCATGGATCGGCCGAGCAAGAGGGCGCTGGTAGCCCAAGATGCTTCCGCCCTTGTGAGGATGCTGGAGATGGCGGTCGTTTATGCGGAAGGGGACACGGCGCTTGAGGCCGAACTTACTGCTGCCCGGGCTTCCGAGAAGGCCTTGAAGGAGGAAGTCAAGAGTGCTCGCGAGGCTAGGAAGAAGGCCGAAGAGGAGACGACCAAGTTGAAAGAGGAGGTCACCAAGCTGACGGCAGAGAAAAGGGCTGCTGAGGAGCTGAACAAAGAGTTTATGACGGCCAGTGCCCCCGTTGCTGATGAACCAGATGAGATAAAAGCATTGAAGACTAGGGCTGAGCTGGTCGCCAGCGTTCTGCAGGCTGAGGATGATGGTATCGTCGTGGCAGTGGAGTCCTTCGACAGTGTCGTGGCCCAGTTGCGGGTGGTGAACCCTGGGCTTGAGATTTTGACCGAGGGCATCCACTATCTTGCGCATGTGGAGGATGGTCGAATCGTCTTGCCCGCAGGCCTTGTTCTTGATACCCCCGAGGTTCATCCCGAGGACCAGCCCGCGGAGGAGCAGAGACCTGAGCCGGTGTCAACTGAGCATGCACATGAATGAGGAGTTTTGTAATTTTGATGTTGTTGTATCTTGTCTGGCCTGCGCGCCGTTGAGTTATTTGTAACTTTATTTGATTTTTGGGGGGGGGGGGGGGGCGTGGCCCCCCTTCTTATGTAATTCGCACAATCTTTGGCCCTTGTGGCCTTTTTCGCTTTATGCCCGATTTATGTTATTTATACAATTTCTATTTATATTGCTGTACTTTACATTAGTTGTGCATGTGTGACTGCCCGTCGGAGGGTGTGTCTGTTAACGGAGTTTTCTTTTGAAAGATAGCTCGTTGTGTGTGAAATCGCTAGTGCGGAGAACTGGTCGAATAGCCGGGGAAGGTCCTGGCGAGGTTGCGGATCTCAGGTCGCGATTGAGGCCTGAGGTCGCGGCGTGAATGTCCCATCGCGAGCTAGGGTTCTGCCAATCATGGTACTTGGGCGAAGGCGATGCTCGGTTGAGGACCGCCGATGAGCAGAGCTCCGACTCATTTACTTGAGTGGGATTCTACTTTGTGCGTATGCGTCGTTTGTACCTGGAAGAGCATGATGACCGTTAGGTGGTCCTTTGATGCGAGGAAGCCTATAGTTTAGCTGTAGTATTGCTTAAGTTTTTCAGCGTTCCATGGTCGGGGGATTGCATCCCTGTTGAGGTTTTCGAGGAAGTATGCACCATTCCCCATTCTGGCACGGACTCTGTATGGCCCTTCCCAGTTGGCTGCTAGTTTGCCTTCGCGAGAGTCCTTGTGGTTTCTTCGCAGGAAAAGGCTCCCCACATCGAACTCTCGTCGTAAGACTTTGGCGTTGTGCCTGATTGCTATTTTTTGCTTAAGGAATGCTTCGTGGAGGGCTGCTCCCGTTCGGATTTCCTCGACAAGGTCGAGCTCCTCTCTTATTGCTTCGTCATTCATTTCCTCGTCCAGAGGTGATTCGGTCCTCCTGGACGGTATGTGAATTTCGATGGGTAAAACAACCTCCGTGCCATATGCTAAGCGGAAAGGTGTTTCCCCGGTGGTGGACTGAGGAGTGGTGCGGTACGCCCATAAGACGCTGTGGAGCTCCTCGACCCAGGCTTTCTTTGTTTCGTCCAGTCTTCGCTTGAGGCCATGCAAAATGACACGGTTGGCCGCTTCTGCCTGCCCGTTGGTCTGGGGATGTTCTACAGAAGCGAAATGTTGCTTTGTTCTGAGATGGGCGACAAAGTCTTGGAACTTCTTGTCCGTGAATTGCGTTCCATTTTCCGTGACAATTGCTTGGGGAATCCCAAAACGGGCAAGGATATTTCGCTTGTAAAAGCGCAGAATGTTAAGTGCTGCTATCTTTGCTAAGGCTTCTGCATCTATCCATTTTGTGAAATAGTCTACGTCCACTATCAGGTATTTATTTTGGCTGGACCCCGTCACGAAGGGTCCTAGGATGTCTAGGCCCCACCAGGCGAATGGCCACGGGGAGGTCATGCTTTTTAGCTCGTTAGGTGGGGCTAGGTGCATATCCCCGTGCCGTTGGCATTTGTCGCATCTCTTCACGTGCTCCTTGGCATCGTGCTGCATGGTTGGCCAATAGTACCCTGCCCGGAGGGCCTTGCGGGCAAGGGACCTTCCTCCTAGGTGTTGGGCGTTAATGCCTTCGTGGATTTATCGTAATACGTGGGGGACAACTTCCTCCTCTATGCATTTGAGTAGTGGGATGGAGAAGCCTCGTCGATAGAGTTTGTTTTCGAGGATGACGTACGAGCAAGCTCTTCGTCTGATGGTGCTGGCTTCCTTGGGGTCCTCCGGGAGTTCGTCCCTGGTGAGGTAGTTGTACACGGGCATCATCCAGCAGTCGCTGTCTCCAATCGCGTGCACGTGCAGGGTCGAGGATCCCTTATCGATGCTGGACCGGGGAAGTATTTCTTGGATGACTGACCTGTTTCCGCCTTTCCTCTTAGTGCTTGCTAGTTTGGACAGGACGTCTACTCGCACATTATGTTCGCGTGGAATATGTCTCACTTCTACTGCTCTAAACTTCGACATTTTTACCTTAACTAGGGTTAGGTATTCGGAGAGACTATCGTTTTTGGTCTGATACTCTCCTGATACCTGGTGGGCTACGAGCTGGGAGTCCGTACAGATGATGATTTCTTCAGCCCCTAGGTCTTCGGCTAGGTGCAAACCGGCGAGGAAGGCTTCATACTCGGCCTGGTTGTTCGACGTGGGAAAGGACAATGTGAGAGAAGCCTCGACTATGGTCCCTTCGTCGTTCTCCAAAATTACTCCTGCCCCGCTGCCGGTCGAGCTGGATGCTCCGTCCACATAGATGGTCCATCTGTTCACTATGTGGGACGAGGAGTCTGAGAAGGTTACTTCCGCTACGAAATCGGCCAGGGCTTGAGCTTTAAGAGCTTTTCTGATTTCATACTGGACGTCGAATTCGGACAGTTCCAGTGACCATTTGAGCATTCGCCCGGCCATGTCTGGTCATCCCAGTAATTGCTTGATGGGCTGATCCGTCCTTACCACGATCGTGTGGGCCAAGAAATAGTGTCTCAGTCGTCTGGCAGCGTTGACGAGGGCCAATGCTACCTTCTCTATCTGCTGATATCGCAACTCCGCGTCCTGTAACGCTTTGCTCATGAAGTATACTGGCTTTTGCCCACCAGGATTCTCGCGAATGAGAACGGCGCTAACGGCCTCGGCAGTGACGGCGAGGTATAGGAACAAGACTTCCCCGGTGTCTGGCCGTGATAATACGGACGGTTTCGGCAGAGCTTACTTCAAGTGAAGGAGGGATGCTTCGTATTCCTCGATCCATTCAAACGCTGCTTCTTTTCGCAAGAACTTGAAGAAAGGAAGGGCGTGTTGGGCGGACTTTGCGATGAAGCGGGATAGCGAAGTAAGTACCCCCGTTGAGGGACTGGATGTTCTTCTTAGATGTGGGCGTTGGGAACTCAGAGAATACCCGACATTTGTCAGGGTTAGCTTCTATTCCTCACTCCGTTAGGCAGAAGCCAAGGAATTTACCTGCCCGTACACCGAACGTGCACTTCTCTGGGTTAAAACGCATTTGATACCTCCTTGCTTACTCTAAAATTTTGCGAAGATGGGCGACATGATCCAGTTCCTCGTGGGACTTGACGATCATATTGTCCATGTATACTTCGAGCATGTCGCCTATTTGTCCTTGGAAGACTTTGTTCATCATTCGTTGGTATGTGGCGCCGGCGTTCTTCAGCCCGAAGGGCATTACGTTGTAGTAATAGTTGCCCGATTCGGTCATGAAGGCCGTGTAAGTTTTATCGCTCGCGACCATTGGGATTTGGTTGTAGCCCGAGTAGGCGTCGAGGAACGATAAAAGCTTAAAACCTGCTGAGTTATCTACGAGCTTATCTATGTTGGGGAGGGGGTAGGCGTCCTTCGGACAGGCCTTATTAACATCGGTATAATCAACACACATCCTCCATTTGCCATTATTTTTTCTTACAAGTACAACATTTGAGAGCCATGTAGTGTATTTGGCCTCAGAAATAAACCTAGCTTCTAGAAGGTCTTTGACAGCTTTCTCTACGGCTTCCATCTTCTCCGGGGACTGTTTCCTTCTGCGTTGGGCAACGACTTTGACGACCTGATCAATTGTAAGCTGGTGGTAAGAGACAGATGGGTCCAATCCTGGCATTTCAGCAGCGCTCCATGCGAACAAATCTGCGTTCTCCCGGAGGTATGCTTTTAGTTGTCTCCTGGCCAGGTCGGGGAGGTCTGCTCCGATCTTTACTCCCCGTTGGGGGTCTTCTCCGAACGGAATGATCTCGAAGTTGCCATCTGGGACAGGGCGTAGGAGATGGCCGCCGTTGTCGGACTGGCTGCCCGAAGTCGTTGGGTCCCTGGCGTGATTTTCCTCGCTGAAACGACTGTCTAAGTCGATATATTCGACCTAGGGGAGCGGTTTTGGCTGCTCTGAGCTGCTGGGCAGAGGGGGACGACCAGAGGTCCTCGGTCTCGCTGAGATGGTGCTTAGACCTTTTGATCTTGCTTCAAAGCACCGATGGGCAGCTTCGATATCGCCATGGAGGTTGGCGACCATCCCTTCAGAAGTGTAGTACTTCATCTTAAGATGTACGGTGGAAGGTACTGCAATCAACTCTGCCAGGGTTGGCCTTCCAAAAGTGCACTGGTATAGTGACGGGCATTCAATTACTAGAAACTGTGCTTTAATTGCTCGGGTTGTCTTTCCTCAACCGAAGGTTATGATGAGCTCTACGTAACCCCGGGGCCTCGTCACTGCTCCGTTGAATCCCTGCAGGTCGGAACCAACGTATGGAGTAAGGTGAGAGTCGTTCAGCTGCAGCGTTTCGAACAGGTGGTTGTACATTATATCAACTGAACTGCCCTGGTCCACGAGTATTCTGCGAACGTCGAAGTTCGCCATCCTTGCCTGGATAAGCAGCGGGATGCTTGTGTTCGGTGCCCCGCCGAGGAGCTCCTCCTTGTAAATGAAATAGGAGCGGATCCTTTGTGAGTGGTATCCAGCGTGGTGACTTTATTGGAGCTTTTGCTGATCAGTTGATCGAATCTTATCTTGACTGAACCGACCGTGATTTTGTTGAATCCACCGCCAGAGATGACCATGGCTGACGGGAAGGCCTCCCATGGGCTGTGAGCATTGAGGAACGTGGAGACGGGCATACCATCAGGGATGCGGAAGTCCTCTGGCCGAGTTATGGACATAGTGACCTGTACGTTGGTGTCATCGGAGGGCGGAGTCTCTTCTGCAACCTTTTTGCTCTCCTGGGTTTCTTGCCGGGGAGCATCTTTCTTTTTCGCAAACTGCTTCAGGTGGCCGTCGCGAATAAGGATCTCTATGGCATCTCTGAGGTGGATGCATTCTTCTGTCGTATGACCATGACTCTTGTGGAAGCGGCAATACTTGGATTTGTATGCACCCGGTCTGGCCGGCAGCTGTTTGGGGAAACAGACTCCCGCCTGCTTGAATTCTGAGTTGGCACATTCGGACAAGATCTTCTCCCTCGAGGTAGTGAGGGGGGTATAGTCATGGAACCGCCCAGAAGGTCCCTTCTGTTCGCGTGCATCGCGAGGCCGATCGTCGCGTCATTTATCTCCTCGACGGGATGTCGAGGGTTCTTCAGCTCTGGATGACCGGGAACCTTCTTGGTTTCGAGAGGCCCGAACAGAGTGGGCAGCAACCTTTTCCTCGTATTGTATATACGACTGGGCTTGGAGGAGAAGGGCGTTAAGGTTCCTCGGTGGATCGAGGCCGATGGCTTTCGCGAAGTCTGAGCCAGGACGTAATCCCTGCTCGAGCAGGAATTTTTTCATCTCGTCGGTCGTTGGCACTTGGACGGCCTCCTTGTTGAACCGCTCAATGTAGGCCCGAAGAGGCTCATCTCCCCCCTGTACGACAGCTCCGAGGGACGCCTCGGTCTTTGGATGGCGTCGCGATGCAGTAAAGTGACGGGAGAAAATCCTCCCCAGCTTCCTCCAGGATGTAATGGATTCTTCTGGTAGCTGCTTGTACCATGTCATTGCTCCCTTCCGGAGCGTGGTCGGGAACATGCGGCATTTGATGGCTCCTCGTACCCCTCTGTAGTCCAAAAGAGCATCTATGTTTTCTATGTGCTCGTCTGGGTCAGTGGTTCCATCGTAAGTCCCTAGAGACGGAGGCTTCTCCAGTTCTTTAGGGAGACGGGTGGCCAGGATCCTGCGGGACAACGGGCCGCGAGGCTCGTCGTCGCTGTCTGAACTTGGAGTTGATAGTGACCGTTGTCTGCGCTCGCGGCGGCGGTCTCTGCGAGGTGAGGGTGAACGTGGCCGGTCACGGGGTCTGACCGGTGGAGAATGCCTGTCCTGCCTCGTTCTCTTGTGTCTTGGTGGTGATCGATCCAGCGGGGAGATCTGGTCGCGCTTGCGAACGTGTTGTAATTCAGGCTCATGCCTCGATCTGTGGTCTTCCCCGCGCCTAGGTGGCGGGCTTCTTGATTTTCGGCGTTTACTCTTCGGAGGAGAGGATCTTGGAAGAGATGTTTCCTCGAGAGCTCCTATTCTCTCTCCTTGCTGCAAGATAAGGAGGTTTGTGCGGTTGACAGCTTCCAGAAGAGCTGCGACAGCTAGGTCAGCGCTGGGAGGGCCAGGAATTGGTCGTTCACCCGACGGTAGCTGTTTGCCTCCTTGCTCGGTGGGAGGAGGAGTTGGAGACGCAGTGGCCCCGTCTCGAAGGAAACGGGGATCAGAAAGTAACAAAGAACTGCCGTCAACGTCCATCTTGTTGACGGGAACGAGAACCGTAGCGTCACCACCTTTTGCGGAGTTCTGAGCGGCCATATGTGGGCGGATCAAATAAAGTATGTTTTGATCTTTTAGTTTTCGAGGAGGAACGAAAGAAGGGGAGAACAAGGAGTTCCCACAGACGGCGCCACTGATCCGGAATATTCGAACGGGTCCACGTGAGTTGGTCGTCAGATGGCAAGGTGCTCGGACGGATGCTGGTTGTCAGACGGGCGAGGTGTTCGGAATGTTGATGAGGAGAAAATGGGGTGTACCTGCAAGGCACTCCGACGCTCAAGTATGAAAGAGTCAGAAAAAATGGGGAAGTACAAAGTGTATTCTTAGGGTAAAAAATGATACCTGACCCTCTCAAACGAGAGGGTTTATATAGAGCCCCCAGCGCGTGGCCAACGGTCCTATTTTCGGAGCGAAATAACCGTTTTCCCCAAAGAATAGGTAACTGCCCAAACTAGCCGTTATGTCGGACAGGGTGCCAGAAACTAGCCGTTATGTCGGGCATAAACGCAGTTCCGGGCACCTGTCCTTTGCTGTTCGGGCAGCGAGGAAGCCGTGCGTAACGGGCATAAAAGCCGGGGAGGAACGTTGCTTTCCTTGCCCGGTTGGAGGGGCAGAAATGTCATTTTTGCGCCTCTGTGGATTGGGCTTAGGTAATTTGGGCCGCTCTGGAGCAGAGGCGGATTGGACCAATTCTAGCCATTGGTCCAGTCTAGAACATACTCTTTAATAACAAAAATCTTGTTTCTATTGGAATATAAAAAACCTTGTTTCTCAGTGTTTTTCAATGTTTAATTTCATTTCCTTTATAAACCCAATGCATTATTTTCAACTTCTTAATTATTATTATTAAT
Organism: Lathyrus tuberosus; assembly: GCA_022829125.1. Taxonomy (NCBI): domain Eukaryota; kingdom Viridiplantae; phylum Streptophyta; class Magnoliopsida; order Fabales; family Fabaceae; genus Lathyrus; species Lathyrus tuberosus. The sequence goes on along the minus strand of JALAZF010000487.1, from coordinate 4,245,997 downwards.
ACACATTAATCACACTCAAACACATTTATAAAAAAAATCAAGGAGAATAATGATTCATAACCCATGACATTTTGGATAATTGGACTAATGTAATTAAGTAAATAGACTATATAAATTATATAATTTAATCATTCAAACTTTCAATTTTGCATCTTTTAAAAAATGATAACTAATAGTAGTAACTAATAAGAATTTTTCCAAACTTTTAAAATAAGATAAACACCTTGGGTCAATCTTTTGACCTGTATTGACTTATTTGATGTATTAGAACATGAACAATACTACAAAAGATACGGAAAAATAAAAAATATGCTCTGTATTTGATGTATTAGAACGGGAAGCTTTAATTTTACAAGTCTTCCAAGAATGTTAATTTCCATATTTCAACTAACAAAACTATATAAAACTAACAAAACTATATAAAATTTTATGCATCTAAAATGAGACATAACATAAATGATCCAAAATGAAATATCTTCCTATATAACTTTAAGATTAATGTGGGTAGTCCTTGGGCTGCTCAACTTCACCCTACTTACTCACAGAAATTGAATGCTTCACTATACTTGCATGGCACAAATACAAAATAATAATAATTATAATAATAAAACTTAGAAAATTATTTAGGTCAATATTATCTAAAATAAAAAGTAGAAAGCTAACATTCAAGAAAGATACTAACATTACGAAGAAATACTACTAATAAAAAATTGAAGAACTCGTAATGGCTACATTTAATAGTGCATATGTTTTTAACTCCAAATATGAGATTGCAACATTCAAATTAATTAAGATACACCAACTGTAAAAACTATTACTATGACCTCAGTTTTCGTATATGCACATTCAGACGCACAATTTTTTTAAATAACGTTGATTTATTCCGGATGAGATTTACATATCAAGAATAATTACTGTAGATCAGAAAAAATAGAGAGTTTGATTATTTGGAATGTAAAAAGCTAAAGAATGAGGGGGAGAAAAACTCTGGCGCAAAGTTATAAAAAATGGTTCTGAATTTGCACATCACATGCGGTGTATATCCGGAAATAGGAAATAAATTTTTTTTTGCAGGGTGCCTAAATAATTTATGAGGGTGTATTAAGAAATTCTTTTAAAAAAAAATATTCGCAACTTTCCCGTATAGACAGCTCCAAAACCTCCATGCCCAATCATACCCTGTAGTGGCACTTCGTAGTTCCTTGTAAGTGTAAATTTTGACATTGTGATGTACCTCTATCACTTTATAAATTACAATGTCAGATGCTAAATATGTTCATCTCTTTTCAATAACTATGTAGTACATTTCTGTGATATTATAATCACAACTTCTTTAATATATAATTTTACATCTTAAAAAGATTGTTTTTTTTTAATTATAAAAAAAAGTATAAAAATCAAATACTTAAAAAAAAGCTATAATTTTTCTAATTTTTCTAATTTTCTTAAATTTTTCTTTTTTGTATGTATTTATTTTTGGCATAACCAACAATTAATTTGAACTGCATTAAAATAATTATAATCAACAACATTACATAATTATTTTTAATTTAATTTTTAATTTAATAAAATTAAAAGATAAAAATAAATATGTTATAAAAATGGGAAGATCTGCCGGTGTAAATACATTTTTAATCTTTTAAATATAAATGATATCAGTACTATTTACAAAAGACTATTCACCATATATGCTAACTCTTATTCTTAATTATGATAATCCGATAAAACTATTTTCATTGTTGTTTAGTGTGCACATTCACTGCTGTTTTTGGAGTTAATACACTGGATTTTCTTCTTCTGTTTTGAATGTAGAATCTATGGAGGATTCTTAATAGCAAGACATACAAGGATGTGAGTTTGAGGAAATTTTTTTTAAGTATACCTTCGGAATTGTTTGTTTATTTTTTAACTTAATCATTTGATGTATTTTGATTTAATTTTTTATTTTGAGTGTCACGAAAATTGTAAATCGATGAGAGATAAAAGACATTGAAGAGAAATGAATGATTCTTCAAAATGCAATTTGTGGTTTGAAATTAATGTAGAGTAAAGTTGGAAAGAGTAAATGTTGGTTTTCAAGAGAGAGATTTTTTATTTTTCCAAAGCGATTTTCACTTTTCTTTTCTTTGAATTATCATTGGTAGTGCTTTTATATTAAAAAATATGACTAATAATACAAATTACAGTACAAAGTATGCAGAGTTTCAAATAATTTTGTGTCTCGAGACACTCAAAATACAGTCTAAAGGCATATGATAGTGTTATGTTGCATTGTGTGATGTTGCATTTGTTAAAGGCATATAAACTATTTATTAATGATGATGCATTGTGTGATTGTTTATATAGAGCCCCCAGCGCGTGGCCAACGGTCATATTTTCGGAGCGAAATAACCGTTTTCCCCAAAGAATAGGTAACTGCCCAAACTAGCCGTTATGTCGGGCAAGGTGCCAGAAACTAGCCGTTATGTCGGGCATAAACGCAGTTCCGGGCACCTGTCCTTTGCTGTTCGGGCAGCGAGGAAGCCGTGCGTAACGGGCATAAAAGCCGGGGAGGAACGTTGCTTTCCTTGCCCGGTTGGAGGGGCAGAAATGTCATTTTTGCGCCTCTGTGGATTGGGCTTAGGTAATTTGGGCCGCTCTGGAGCAGAGGCGGATTGGACCAATTCTAGCCATTGGTCCAGTCTAGAACATACTCTTTAATAACAAAAATCTTGTTTCTATTGGAATATAAAAAACCTTGTTTCTCAGTGTTTTTCAATGTTTAATTTCATTTCCTTTATAAACCCAATGCATTATTTTCAACTTCTTAATTATTATTATTAATACACATTAATCACACTCAAACACATTTATAAAAAAAATCAAGGAGAATAATGATTCATAACCCATGACATTTTGGATAATTTGACTAATGTAATTCAGTAAATAGACTATATAAATTATATAATTTAATCATTCAAACTTTCAATTTTGCATCTTTTAAAATAAGATAAACACCTTGGGTCAATCTTTTGACCTGTATTGACTTATTTGATGTATTAGAACATGAACAATACTACAAAAGATACGGAAAAATAATAAATATGCTCTGTATTTGATGTATTAGAACGGGAAGCTTTAATTTTACAAGTCTTCCAAGAATGTTAATTTCCATATTTCAACTAACAAAACTATATAAAATTTTATGCATCTAAAATGAGACATAACATAAATGATCCAAAATGAAATATCTTCCTATATGACTTTAAGATTAATGTGGGTAGTCCTTGGGCTGCTCAACTTCACCCTACTTACTCACAGAAATTGAATGCTTCACTATACTTGCATGGCACAAATACAAAATAATAATAATTATAATAATAAAACTTAGAAAATTATTTAGGTCAATATTATCTAAAATAAAAAGTAGAAAGCTAACATTCAAGAAAGATACTAACATTACGAAGAAATACTACTAATAAAAAATTGAAGAACTCATAATGGCTACATTTAATAGTGCATATGTTTTTAACTCCAAAAATGAGATAGCAACATTCAAATTAATTAAGATGCACCAACTGTAAAAACTATTACTATGACCTCAATTTTCGTATATGCACATTCAAACGCACAATTTTTTTAAATAACGTTGATTTATTCCGGATGAGATTTACATATCAAGAATAATTACTGTAGATCAGAAAAAATAGAGAGTTTGATTATTTAGAATGTGAAAAGCTAAAAAATGAGGGGGAGAAAAACTCTGGCGCAAAATTATAAAAAATGATTCCGAATTTGCACATCACATGCAGTGCATATCCAGAAATAAGAAATAAAAAATTTTTCGCATGGTGCCTAAATAATTTATGAGAGCGTATTAAGAAATTCTCTTAAAAAAAATATTCGCAACTTTCCCGTATAGACAGCTCCAAAACCCCCATGCCCTATCATACCCTGTAGTGGCACTTCGTAGTTCTTTGTAAGTGTAAATTTTGACATTGTGATGTACCTCTATCACTTTATGAATTACAATGTCAGATGCTAAATATGTTCATCTCTTTTCAATAACTATGTAGTACATTTATGTGATATTATAATCACAACTTCTTTAATATTTAATTTTACATCTTAAAAAGATTGTTTTTTTTTTAATTATAAAAAAAGTATAAAAATCAAATACTTAAAAAAAGCTATAATTTTTCTAATTTTTCTAATTTTCTTAAAATTTTTCTTTTTTGTATGTATTTATTTTTGGCATAACCAACAATTAATTTGAACTGCATTAAAATAATTATAATCAACAATATTACATAATTATTTTTAATTTAATTTTTAATTTAATAAAATTAAATGATAAAAATAAATATGTTATAAAAATGGGAAGATCTGCTAGTGTAAATACATTTTTAATCTTTTAAATATAAATGAATATCAGTACTATTTACAAAAGACTATTCACCATATATGCTAACTCTTATTCTTAATTATGATAATCCGATAAAACTATTTTCATTGTTGTTTAGTGTGCACATTCACTGCTGTTTTTGGAGGTAATACACTGGATTTTCTTCTTCTGTTTTGAATGTAGAATCTATGGAGGATTCTTAATATCAAGACATACAAGGATGTGAGTTTGAGGAAATTTTTTTTAAGTATACCTTCGGAATTGTTTGTTTATTTTTTAACTTAATCATTTGATGTATTTTGATTTAATTTTTTATTTTGAGTGTCACGAAAATTGTAAATTGATGAGAGATGAAAGACATTGAAGAGAAATGAATGATTCTTCAAAATGCAATTTGTGGTTTGAAATTAATGTAGAGTACAGTTGGAAAGAGTAAATATTGGTTTTCAAGAGAGAGAAAAAAACGAGTTGATGGTTTTTTATTTTTCCAAAGCGATTTTCACTTTTCTTTTCTTTGAATTATCATTGGTAGTGCTTTTATATTAAAAAATATGACTAATAATACAAATTACAGTACAAAGTATGCAGAGTTTCAGATGATTTTGTGTCTCGAGACACTCAAAATACAGTCTAAAGGCATATGATAGTGTTATGTTGCATTGTGTGATGTTGCATTTGTTAAAGGCATATAAACTATTTATTAATGATGTATGACATGTCGAGATTTTGCGAGATTTGGTTTTGTCCCCTGAAGTAATTTTTTTTTGAACGCCCCCTCACGAAACCAAGATTCCATTTTCACTCCCCCTGTTGCTGACTGGACGACGGAATCTGCACATGTGACCTATATTAATTTGCTGTCTGGATAAATTTTGAATTAATTTTTTTTTAAATTTTTTGTTTTGGTATTAATTTTTTTTTAATTTTCATTTTGTTTTTAAATATTATATATTAATTTTTTTAATTTCATATTTTTTAAATTAATTAATTAAAATATTATTAAATTATATTGGGTCTAGTCATCCAACACACAAGTCCAATATCTGTTATAACCAAAGGAGTTTTCAAGTTATTATAACATATGGAATTTTATTTTATATACACTTAAATATTTGTCTTCAAAAATAACGTGGAATTGTTTTTAAAACCCAAGCACAATTATGCATTTCCAGAAAAAACAGTAGTAGAAAATGAATAGGTAGAAGAATTACATTCCACATTGCTTTATGAACTATGAATAGTTTAATAGTTTAATAGCCTCTATGAAAACACAAAATCTAAACTATGATAGGCCTCATTTTTACATGTTACATTTTACACTGGAATTACATGTTACATTTTACACTGGAATTTCCACCAAAAAGCAAGCTAGATAGGCAACTCTATGGTGATAATACCAGCACTATAACAAAAGAACACTTGGAGCCAAACATGGGCGGAGTCACTGTAGAACAAGTAATGACACGATTTAACATTAATACTAAGAATAAATAATTTTCTTGTTTCTAGTTTGTAAGAGTGGTTAATTTTTATTCAAATAATATTTTGTCGAACAGGAAATCCAAAACAAGAAACTTTACATACTTGATCACCACGATTCAATATATCCATTTTTAAGGAAAATAAATGCAACTGATACGAAGACATATGCTACTAGAACCATCATTCTCTTGCAAAATGATGGAACTTTGAAGCCATTGGCCATTGAGCTAAGTAAGTCGCATCCTCAAGCTGATAGTTGTTAGATATCTTGGTTGTTGGACTGCTGCAATACTAAGAATAAATAGAGTTGAAAACAGAGAAATTAATTTGCACGACAAAATTCTAAAGCGTGTATTTTTACACTAAGCTTAAGGAACAATTCGTCCCCACCAATCTTTATATGTTTGATGCAAAAGGAGTTACCGACGAATTTCCTGCAGAATACTTTGGAATCCTTAAAGAGAATTGCACAATCTCTCTAAACGTATATGTTGATAGTATTTTACAGAAGAATGTTTCTTTTACTTGCTCTCATGCATTAGAGAAGAGAAAGATGATTTAAAATGAGAAAATAATTTTTTCTTTTTTTTTTTGTGTTTTTTCCACTGTACCCATAACCTGTTATTTACATTGAAAATCACGTCTGTTATAAAACAGAAGCAACTCTTAGAAAAGGCATGGCACTATTTCAGTTGCAACTTATAAAAAGTAATAACGTTTCGCATAAGAATAGCAAATATTTGTTTATACGTTGCAACTACTCCTAAATACAAGGAAACCAATGAAATGGCACTTTAGTCCAATAATAATTACTATGGACCATGCAATTGAAATATGTAAAATCTGAATATAATATTTATATTATTAATTCAAATAATACAATCATTCAATTAATTATTATTTTGAAAATTTTCTCACAATCCCCCACCATTTTCAAAATAACTAAATCTCATAATTCTGGAAAAATCATGGTTTCAGATATTGGTATCTTATGATTTGAACCAATACTTAGTAAGCTATGGGTTTCACTCATCCCGAATAGACATTGGTAGACAAGCTTTGAACCAACCATTCATTAGAACAAGTGTGCAAAACTTACACATGAAATCTCGATACTATCAATAGAATTATAAATATGACACATTTGATAAGGCCCTATGTCATGTATCCTTTTCATGAGAATTTAAGAGTCAAGCCCTTGAACTCTATGAAGCGGCCCACTTCATTCTCATATAGGTAGACTATATCGGAAATGCTCCCATAATAAGCACTTCAGCAAATATATTGTTAGTTCCTGGATTGGTTGGAATTTTGGTAAAACAAAGGTTATTCAATGTTGATGTCAAGGTGTTGATGTTGTAACATTGAAGTCTTAACACTGGGCTGTGTTAAGTAGTTAAATGCTGAAGTTGGATGTCTGATGTCACACAGGTGATGTTGTAACATCAGACCTGCAGAATTAATAACAGCAGGATATGTTATTAGGGCACGCGTATTAGCTGGAATTGTGGAGAGTGGTTGACTCATTGGATGAGAATATCTTGGGATAGATATTTTCTGTTACATGGGAGATTTGATTGCAGATCTGTTGGAGAATTAAAAGGTTGAATATTTAAAAAGATTTTGGGGATAAAATCTGTATTGAAGATTCAGTTTTAATTAACAGATCTGATCAAATATTGTGACAAGTCCAAGCCCAATTCAGGAGCTATATAAAGTGCACAAGACCAAAGGGAAAAAGCGACAGAAAACATTCAGAAGATCAAGAGCAGAAGGCTTAGTGTCTAGAGTTTGTTTAAAGTGCTTGTATTTACACTATTCTAGGGTTTGAATAGGTGTTGAGTTTCTGTCCTCTCTAGAAGCTGTGAAGCAATAGAGAGTGTGTAATTTGATCGAAGCTGTGAAGTAAGATCAAGGGTACTCAAAGTGGTTTCTTTGAGTGTTTGTAAGGGATTGAGTGGTGTTCTCATACCTAAGTGGTTTCTTAGGTAGGAAGTCATTAGTAGAGTATAAGTTTAGGAGATTGTCAACGGGTTGTTGAGTCTGTAAATTATATCTACAAGTAGTGAATTCCATCCCTGGCTTGGTAGCCCCCAGAGTAGGTTGGTTGTAACCGAACTGGGTCAACAATTCTTGGTGTTATTTTATTGTTATTGTTGTCCATTGTGCAGAGTGTGTTGTTGTGACATCACACCTTAACATCACACGTCTGATACCAAAATTTCATATATGTTATATATCTATTAAGAGAATAATCTCAGCCTTCCACCTTTTACTTATGGTCCCCAAGTACTTTTTCCTTTGGGATGTATTTATAATTAAGTACTTGCAATCACTCTAATAGTGTACTTTCACCATTGAACTCAAGACTTGATTTTAATCAAGTGTGAGTTGAGTTTCCACTATTGGTGATCAATTAGATATGGGCTTGAGACCCATCCCCAATGATGTCTTCAACACCATGTCTTTTGTCAGACCTTTCGTCAAAGGATCTGCAAGATTATTTTTAGTTCTTACGTACACTATGGAGATTACTCCATTTAAAATTAAATCTTTCACATAGCTATGTCTTATACCAATATGTCTAGATTTTCCATTATATACTTGGCTATATGCTTTAGATAGTGTGGATTGACTATCACAATGTATGGATACAGGTGCTATTGGCTTTGGCCAAATAGGTATCTCATACAACAAGTTTCTTAACCATTCTGCCTCTTTACTACCTGCAGCCAGAGCAATAAATTCTGCAGCCATGGTGGAGTCGGCAATGCAAGTCTGTTTCTTTGAACCCCAAGAAACTGCACCTCCACCAAGATTGAAGATACATCCACTAGTGGAGGCATGATCTTCTACATATGTTACCCAACTGGCATCTGTATATCCTTCCAAAACCGAAGGATATCCACTATATGTTAAACTATAGTTAATCGTCCCTTTTAAGTATTTTAATACTCTATTAACAGCATGCCAATGGTCTCTACTTGGATTACTTGTATATCGACTTAACCTACCAACCACATATGCTAAATCAGGTCGGGTACAAGTCATAGCGTACATCAAGCATCCGATTACCTTTGAGTATTCAAGTTGTGCCACTGGACACCCTTTATGTGGTTGCAAATTAACATTTTAATCAAACGGGGTAGAAACAGATTTGCAATTGAAATGATCAAATTTCTTAAGCACTTTTTCGATATAGTGAGATTGGGATAAACCAAAATGTTCACCATCTCTTATGATTTTAATCCCTAAAATCACATCTGCTTCACCTAAGTCTTTCATATCAAAATTTTTGGATAAGAAAGCTTTAGTCTTTTCTACCTCTTTTAATTCAGTACCAAAGATTAACATATACATATAAACAAATCATAACCCCTTTTTCATTGTTAAATTTACTATAAATACATTTGTCAGATTCATTTATTTTGTATCCATTGGCCAACATAACTTGATCAAATTTTTGATGCCATTGTTTGGGCGCTTGTTTTAACCCATATAAAGACTTAGTTAATTTACACACTTTATGTTCTTGGCCTTTGATAACGAACCCTTCAGGTTGTTTCATATACACCTCTTCATCCAATTCTCCATTTAGGAAAGCAGTTTTAACATCCATTTGATGAATGACAAATTTATAGATGGAAGCGAGTGCCAAAAGCACTCTAATTGATGCAATTCTTGCAACAGGTGCATAAGTATCAAAATAATCAATTCCTTCTTTTTGTGTAAATTCTTTAGCGACAAGTCTAGCTTTGAATTTTTCAATGGTACCATCAACTTTCATTTTCATTTTAAAGATCCATTTACACCCTATTGGTTTTGATCCTGGGGGGGAGATCTACTAGTTTCCAGGTTTTATTACCCATAATTGAGTCCATTTCCTCTTGGATGGCTTCTTTCCAAAAGGACGAATCTTGAGATTTTATTGCCTCTTCAAATGTTTCTGGATCATTCTCTAGGTTATAGAAAATTGGTCCATAACGATTTGTGGAATCATTATTTCCTTCTACAAGGAACATAAAAAAGTCTGATCCATAGTTTTTCACTTTTCGGATTCTTTTACTTCTTCGAGGTTCTGAACATTCCAACATATCATTATTAGATACATTACTTTCTAGACTTTGAACATCATGATGAACATTGTCTTTGGGATATTGAATTGAGGTAAATCTACACTCTTGCAAAATTGCATCTCTTGACTCAATCACGGTATTAATAGGATATGAGTCATTAGATTCAATAACCATGAATCTATAAGCTTTATTATTTTCAGCATAGCCCAGAAATACACATTCAATCCCTCTTTCTCCCAATTTCTTTCTTTTTGGTTCAGGCACCTTTACAATTGCTCTACAACCCCAAACTTTTAAATAGTTAAGATTGGGTTTTCTTTTCTTCCAGAGTTCATATGGGGTTATCTTGTTCCTTTTATTAGGAACTCTATTCAATATATAACATGCAGTTAGCATAGCTTCACCCCAATATCCTTTAGATAAACCAGAATAGGATAACATGGCATTTACCATTTCTTCCAACACCCTATTTTTCCTTTCTGCTATTCCATTTTGTTGTGGGGAATATGGTGCCGTTATTTGATGTATAATACCAGTGGACTCAAAATAATTAGGATGATAGAACTCTCCCCCTCTATCACTCCTAAAACATTTAATGAAAGTTTCATGTTGAAGTTCTACTTGTGCTTTAAAAATTTTAAATTTTTCTAAGACTTCATCCTTAGAGTGCATTAAATAAACATAACAAAATCTAGTGCAATCATCAATGAAAGTGACAAAATACTTTTTACCACCAATTGTGGGCCAACCATGTAAATCACATAAATCAGAATGAATTAAATCTAACACTTTAGAACTTCTTTCAACTGTTTTAAAAGGTTGTCTAGTTATTTTAGTTAACATGCAAGTAGTACATGAATTTGAATTTTTGTCAATAGTTGGAATTAAATTTGATTTCATCATATCATTTAATTTTCTAAAATTAACATGTCCTAGTCGCATATGCGATAAATCACAAGATTCGACAATATAAGCAGAAATCACATTATTATTATTATTATTATTATTATTATTATTATTATTATTATTATTATTATTATTAATAGTATTACACATGAACATATTCTCACAAAGATAACCCTTCCCTACAAACATACCCCCTTTAGAGAGAATAAATTTATCTCCCTCAAATACAAATTTAAAACCATACTTATTAAGTAACGGTACAGAAATCAAGTTCTTCCTAACTTCCGGAACATAAAGAACATCTTGAAGAGTGAGTGTTTTTCCAGAAGTGAATTCAATCTCCACTGATCCTTTTCCTTTGACTTGAACAGTAGAGGCATTTCCCATGTACAAAACATTACCATTTTCTTCATTGATGGTTATGAATAATTTTTTATTTTTGCACACATGACGGGTAGCACCAGAGTCTATCCACCAAGAATCAACATCTTCTATCATGTTGATTTCAGAAATGACAACAACAAGATTGTCTGTTGTTGCACTTGAATTCTTGTTTTTATTTCCTCTTTTCAACAACCTGCACTCATTTTTAAAGTGTCCTGGTTTTCCACAATGATAGCAATTTCCTTTCTTTTTCTTTCTATTGTTATTATTGCTATTAACATTATGATTTTCATAAGATTTTTCAAAATCTCGCTTTCTTTTCTTGGAAGTTTTACTTGAATTTCCTTCCTCCATTACATGCACCTTCTCATGATCAATTTGATTTTTAGTATCATCTTGTTTACGATACTCTTCTTCTAAACGAAGGTGATTACCCAATTGCTCAAGAGATATGTCCTCTTTCTTATGTTTCAAAGATTTTTTAAAATCTTTCCGTGATGGAGGAAGTTTATCAATTATGGAAGATACAATAATTGTTTCATCCATATGCATATCATGTTGTTTGTAATTGTTGAGAATACGTTCGATTTCATACATTTGTTCCATTACAGGCCTATTGTCTACCATTTTATAATTATTAAATTTAGAAACAAGAAACTTCTTACTTGTAGCGTCTTCTTGCATGTATCTCGATTCCAATTTCTCCCATAATTCTTTTACGGAGTTGCTCCTCTGATAAATGTCGAACAACGAATCGCACATAACGTTGAGGATGTGTCCCATGCATATATAATCATCATTGTCCCACTTTTGTCTTTCTCTAGTTTCAGCAATTGTTTAATCTTCTTTTTCTTCCGGTTTTGGAATGTTAAGAACATGCACCACTTTCAATGTTGTGAGTAGGAATTTCATTTTTTTCTGCCAACGAATAAAATTCCCTCCATCGAACTTCTCTAATTTCACAAAGTCAGAAGTCATCTCTTTTAGTGAAGCAGCCATTGAATAAGATAATTGTTCCTTAAGATTGTTAGATATCTTGGTTGTTGGGACTGCTGCAATACTAAGAATAAATGGAGTTGAAAACAGAGAAATTAATTTGCACGACAAAATTCCAAAGCGTGTATTTTTACACTAAGCTTAAGGAACAATTCGCCCCCACCAATCTTTATATGTTGGATGCAAAAGGAGTTACCGGCGAATTTTCTGCAGGATACTTTGGAATCCTTAAAGAGAATTGCACAATCTCTCTAAGCGTATCTGTTGATAGTATTTTACAGAAGAATGTTTCTTTTACTTGCTCTCATGCATTAGAGAAGAGAAAGATGATTTAGAATGATAAAATAATTTTTTCTTTTTTTTTTGTGTTTTTTCCACTGTGCCCATAACCTGTTATTTACATTGAAAATCACGTCTGTTATAAAACAGTAGCAACTCTTAGAAAAGGCATGGCACTATTTCAGTTGCAACTTATAAAAAGTAATAATGTTTCGCATAAGAATAGCAAATATTTGTTTATACGTTGCAACTACTCCTAAATACAAGAAAACCAATGAAATGGCACTTTAGTCCAATAATAATTACTATGGACCATGCAATTGAAATATGAAAAATCTGAATATAATATTTATATTATTAATTCAAATAATACAATCATTCAATTAATTATTATTTTGGAAACTTTCTCACAATAGTTTTGGTCCTGTTAGTAAAGTTTACTTGCCTGTAAGTAAAGGTGTTGAAGCTTCAATTTAGTTCCTTGCCAAGGCTTTCGTTGTTATAAATGACGCCACGCATCACCAACATGTGTAATTTCATGAATAATTATCTACATGTGTGACAGGTTGAACACTCATGCTTGTTGAGCCATTCATCATGGCAACAAATAGGCATCTTAGTGTGGTTCACCCTATTCATAAATATAAGTCCCACATCGGAAATGTTATTCTAAATATAAGAGTTTATATACTACTTTTTTTTTTTTGAAAAAAAAAGAATTTTATTAAATTCCAAGAAAAACACAAAATACCACATGGCGGTCTAAGACCCGGCCAAGAAAACAACAAAACAAATGGTGTCCACTATCTTTGCACCAATGCTATTGTCTTTTCCTTTATCACCAAAACAAACTTGATTACGGTAATTCAACACTTCATAGATCGTTTCCGTAAAGGCACACTTGAGAATTTTACTTCTATACTTTCCACCTTTACTATTAGCCAAAAACCAATCCAACTCTTCATTCCAAGTAAGAGGGGCATGAATAATTTGGAGCCAATTAAGAACATATTGCATTAAATCCAGTAATCCAAACTTACAAAGTCTATCCTTTGTAGCCAACCTACCATTACAAGCAAGCCAAAGAGTAACCCTTGCACGAGGCCTAACGGGGTTGTATTAAAGAGTTTATATACTACTTTAATACAATACTTTTTAAAACTTCATGTAATGAGCTCCTAAAATGATATTGGGCTCTAAGCCCTAAAGTTTATTTTAATAATTAATTTAAAAATAATTTAAGAAAAAGTAATAAAAATTAATACAAAAAGTAAAAAATATATTGTTCTGGACTGGACCAATGGCCAGAAGTAGACCAATCCGCCTCTGCTCCAGAGCGGCCCATATTGCCTAAACCCAATCCACAGAGGGGCAAAAGTGACCTTTCTGCCCCTCCAACCGGGCAAGGAATGCAACGTTCCTCCCCGGCGTTTATGCCCGTTACGCACGGCTTCCTCGCTGCCCGGACAGCAAAGGACAGGTGCCCGAAACTGCGTTTATGCCCTACATAACGGCTAGTTTCGAGCACCCTGCCCGGCCTAACGGCTAGTTTGGACAGTTACCTATTCTTTGGGGAAAACGGTTATTTCTCCCCGAAAATAGGACCGTTGGCCACGCGCTGGAGGCTCTATATAAACCCTCTCGCTTGAGAGGGTTAGGTATCTAATATTCACCCTACGAATTCGTACTTTGTACTTGCCCCTTTTTCTCTGACCCTTTCTTACTTGAGCGTCGGAGTGCCTTGCAAGTACACCCCCTCCTCTCCACACGACTAGCATCCCTGACGCACTTGGCGACCTGATTCTACAGGATCTGATCCAGCCTTCACGATCAGTGGCGCCATCTGTGGGAACCTTTGTTCTCCCCTTGTTTCTTTAACCGAAGATCAAAACAATTTTCGAACATCATCACGATTATGGCCTCCCAAGATCACACCAAGGATGCTCTTCATTCCACCATCCTCCCCGTCAATAAATCGGATGTTGACTGCCAATCATCTCTCCTCCGAGATGCCCGTTTTCTTAGGGATAGAGCCACTGTTTCTCCTTCCCCTACCCCTGCTGATTGCAACAACGATCAACCTTCTCTTGACCTCCAGTCCATTCTTGTTTCGTCTAACGCCGACCCGGCCGTGGCAGCTCTCCTGGAGGTGCTCAACAAGACTAACACCCTGATCCTGTAGCAGAACGAGAGGATCGGGGCACTGGAAGAGTCTCGCCGTCCAAGATCCCTTCCTACGCGGAGGAACCAGCGACGATCTAGAAGCCCGCAGCCACAAAGAGAAATCGACCGAAGACTACGCCAAGAGCATGATCCTCGCATAGCCCGAAAGCGCGACCAGATCTCCCCGCGTGACCAGCACGCTTAGGACCACAAAAGGACTCGAAGGAATGAGGAATCTCCCGATCAAGTCCAAAGGACGGGCACGCTCACCTTCTCCTCGAAGGAACCGCTCACCTTCTCCTCGAAGGAACCGCTCACCTTCTCCTCAAAGGAACCACTCACCTTCTCCGCGAAGGAACCACCGACGCGAGCAACTCGTCCGGTCACCATCATACACCAGTTCTAGTGACGACGACGAGCCTCGCGACCCGTTGTCCCAAGAGATCCTGGCTACCCGTCTCCCGAAAGGCTTGGAGAAACCCCTGTCACTTGGCACGTACGATGGGACCACTGACCCAGACGAGCACATCAAAAATATTGATACGCTCTTAGACTACCGCGGTGTACGGGGGGCCATCAAGTGTAGACTGTTCCCGACCACGCTCCGAAAGGGACCAATGACATGGTATAAACAACTGCCCGAGGAATCCATCACCTCGTGGAAACAGCTCGGCAGGATGTTCTCCCGGCACTTCACGACATCTCGCTGCCATCCCAAAATAGAGGCCTCCCTCGAAGCCATAATCCAGGGGAAAGACGAACCTCTCCGAGCATATATTGAGAGGTTCAACATGGAAGCTGTCCAGGTCCCGACGACAGATAAGATGAAGAAGTTCCTACTCGAACAAGGGGTCCGCCCGGACTCCGAGTTCGCTAAAGCCATTGGCCTCACGCCTTTGAGGAACTTGGACGCCCTCTTCCTCAAAGCCCAATCTCATATTCAGTACGAAGAGAAGATTGCGGCCAGTAACGTCCGAGCGTCTCGCCGCCAGGAGAACGCCCGGGCTTCTAAAGGAGAAGAAGCCTCGACGTCACGTCGCGGTGAACGAAGGCACGAGGACTGTCCCCGCGACTCCCGTGACAGCAAAGGACCCTCCAGGCATTTCCATGATTACACTCCCCTGACCGTTTCCAGGGAAAAGATTCTGTCCGAATGTGCCAATTCGGAGTTTAAACAAGCCGGGGTCCGTTTCCCCAAACAGCTGCCGAACAGACCAAACGTGGACAAGTCAAAATACTACCGCTTCCACAAAAGTCACGGCCATACTACGGAGGACTGCATCCATCTGAAGGATGCCATAGAGATACTGATCAGGGACAGGCACCTGAAACAGTTCGCGAAGAAGGACACTCCTCGGCAGGACGCCCAGGAGTCCAAGAAGGTCGAGGAAGAGGTACCCTTCTCGGACGACGCCAACGTACAGGTTGCAATGTCCATCTCAGGGCCAGAGGACTTCTATGTCCCAGACGGGCTCGACGCCCCTGCTTATTTTGCGGCCCACAGCCCGTGGGAGACTTTTCCTTCCGCCATGGTCATTTATGGCGGGGGATTCAACAAAGTCACTGTGGGTTCCGTGAAACAGAAGTTCGAACACCGGATCAACACCAGCTTGAACAAAGTGACCACGCTTGATCAGGCCCCAAAGGGTTCCGTCCCCATCTCCTTCTACAGGGAGGAACTCCTCGGCGGCTCCCCGAACTCAAGCATTCTATTGCTCGTCAGAGCCCAAATGGCAAACTTCGACGTTCGTCAAATCCTAGTCGACCAGGGTAGCTCGGTCGACATCATGTACTCCCAGCTGTTCTCAACGCTGCAGCTGGACGAATCGCACCTTACCCCCTACGTAGGGTCCGATTTGCAGGGGTTCAACGGGTCTGTGACCAAGCCATGGGGTTACGTCGAGTTGATCGTGACCTTCAGAGCAGCTGAAACGGCCAGATCCATCAAGGTGCAATTTCTGGTAATCGACTGCCCGTCACTTTACCAATGCATTTTCAGAAGGCCAACTCTATCCTAGTTGGTAGCGGTTCCATCGACCGTCCACCTGAAGATGAAGTATTACACTTCGAAAGGAATGGTCGCCACCCTCCACGGTGATATAGAAGTTGCCCGACGGTGTTTTGATGCAGCTACAAAGGGGCTCAACGCCATTGCGCCTAAGCCTAAAGCGTCGAGCAAGCCAGCACTGCCAAGCCGCTCCGAGGAGGCTAAGCCTCTGCCCCAGGTCGACTCTATCGACTTCGACATTCACTTCCCCGAGGACCAACAGGAGGAACGAGCAGCTTCAGCTGACCCATCCACGTCATCCAGCAGCAGCTCCCATCCGATGCGCCCAATCCCGGATGGCAACTTCGAGCTAGTCCTGTTCGGCGAAGACCCCCAACGGGGAGTAAAGATCGGAGCAGACCTGGCTGACATCGCGAGGAAGCAGCTCAAAGCATGCCTCCAAGAGAATGCCGACCTTTTCGCGTGGAGCGTCGCAGAAATGCCCGACCTGGATCCATCCGTCGCATGTCACCAGCTGACCATTGACCCGGCCATCAAGGCCGTAGCACAACGTAGGAGGAAGCAGTCTCCGGAGAAAATGGAGGCTGCATAAAAAGCTGTAAAGGACCTCCTCGAGGCCAAATTTATTTCGGAAGCCAAGTACACCACTTGGCTGTCCAACGTTGTATTGGTTAAAAAATCTAATGGAAAATGGCGCATGTGCATTGATTATACCGATCTCAATAAGGCATGCTCGAAGGATGCCTACCCCCTCCACAATATTGATAAACTTGTTGATAATTATGTTGTTTTAAACTTTTATCGTTCATGGATGCCTACTCAGGCTACAATCAAATCCCAATGGCAATGTCCGACAAAAAATATACGACCTTTCATGACCGAATCGGGAAACTATTACTACAACGTAATGCCCTTCGGCCTGAAGAACGTCGGAGCAACATACCAACGAATGATGAACAGAGTATTTCGGGGAGAAATAGGTGACATGCTCGAAGTATACATGGACGACATGATCGTTAAGTCCCACGAGGAAACCGATCATACTGCCCACTTACGAAAGGTCTTCGAACAGGCCAGGAAATACAAAATGCGCTTTAATCCGGAGAAGTGCACGTTCGGTGTCCGAGCAGGCAAGTTCCTCGGCTTCTACTTAACGGAACGAGGAATCGAAGCCAATCCCGATAAGTGTCGGGCATTCTCTGAGTTTCCTACGCCTAAGTCCAAAAAATCCATCCAGTCCCTCAACGGGATGCTCGCGTCACTATCTCATTTCGTGGCCAAGTTCGCCCAGCACGCCCTGCCATTCTTCAAACTCCTCTGCAAAGAGGCAGCATTCGAATGGACCGAGGAGTGTAACGAGGCCCTTCGCCATCTGAAACGGCCACTCTCAGAGCCACCGGTCCTCTCTCGACCAGACAACGGCGAAACACTGTACCTATATCTGGCCGTCGCGACCGAGGCAGTGAGTGCCACTCTCATTCGCGAGACGCCTGACGGGCAGAAACCCATTTACTTCACAAGCAAAGCATTGCAAGGACCAGAGTTAAGATACTAGCAGATAGAGAAAGTGGTGTTGGGCCTCATCAACGCATCCAGAAGATTAAGACACTACTTCTTGGCTCACACGATCGTGGATCAAACATACCAGCCCATAAAGCAGCTGTTCGGACGACCAGATATGGCCGGCCGAATGCTCAAATGGTCGCTGGAGCTGTCCGAATTTGACATCCAATACGAAGGTAGAAAAGCCCTCAAGGCCCAAGCTCTGGTCGACTTCATCGCAGAGATGAAATTCGCAGACTCCTCCGCTAGCGAAGAGCGCAAGTGGACCATCTTCGTCGACGGTGCCTCAAGCTCGGCAGGAAGCGGCGCGGGCATCATACTAGAATGTGACGAAGTAATTATCGTCGAGGTATCACTCACGCTGTCTTTCCCAACCTCCAATAACCATGCGGAATACGAAGCCTTCCTTGCTGGGTTATGCCTTGCCGAGGACCTGGGCGCACAAGAAGTCGTCATTTGCACGGACTCACAACTCGTGGCCCTCCAGGTCCGGGGTGAATACCAAGCCAAAAACGACAACCTGACCGAATACTTGGCCCTGGTAAAGAAGGAAATGGCGAAATTCACAACAGTGGAAGTGAAACACGTTCTCCGCGAACATAACGTACGAGCAGACGTGCTGTCTAAACTGGCCAGCACGAAGAAGAAAGGCGGAAACAAATCCGTCATACAGGAAGTGCTTCCTCGACCCAGCATCGAGAAGACCTCCCCGACACTCGACGTGCAGGTGATCAGCGACAAAAACTGCTGGATGACCCCAATCTACAACTATCTCGCCAAATACGAACTCCCGTCCGACGCAAAGGAGGCCAGCACGATCAGGCGAAGAGCCTGCTCGTACGTCCTGGTCGAAGGTAAACTATACAGGCGGGGATTCTCCATTCCACTGCTCAAATGTGTCGAGGAGGAGATGGTCGTACACATCCTACGCGAAATTCACGAGGGAATCAACGCCCAACATCTCAGAGGAAGGTCCCTTGCTTGTAAGGCTCTCCGAGCATGATACTACTGGCCAACCATGCAAAACAACGCGAAAGAACACGTGAAGAAATGCGACAAATGCCAACGGCACGGGGACATGCACCTGGCTCCGCCCAACGAGCTCAAGGTTATGTCCTCCCCGTGGCCATTCGCCTGGTGGGCCTAGACATCCTAGGACCCTTCGTGGTAGGATCAAGTCAGAACAAGTACCTCATAGTGGGTGTAGATTACTTCACAAAATGGATAGAAGCAGGAGCTCTAGCCAAAATAAATGCCCTCAACATCCTGCGTTTCTACAAACGAAACATCCTTGCACGTTTCGGTATTCCCCAAGCGATAGTAACAGACAACGGGACGCAGTTTACGGACAGGAAGTTTCAGGACTTCGTCGCCCAACTGGGCACGAAGCAACACTTCGCATCCGTCGAACACCCCCAAACAAACAGGCAGGCTGAGGCAGCTAACCGAGTCATCCTTCGAGGTCTCAAGCGAAGGCTAGATGAAACAAAGAAGGCATGGGTCGAGGAGCTACACAGCGTGCTCTGGGCGTACCGTACAACTCCCCATTCGACGACCGGGGAAACACCTTTCCGTCTGGCATACGGAACCGAGGCTGTAATCCCATTCAAAGTTCACGTGCCCTCTAGGCGGACAGAGTCTCCCCTAGACGAGGAGATGAACGACGAATCTTTAAGGGAAGAGCTCGACCTCGTCGAGGAAATCAGAACCGGGGCAGCTCTCCGCGAAGCCTCACTGAAACAAAAGATCACCATCAGGCACAACGCCAAAGTGATACGATGAGAGTTCGACGTGGGAAGCCTTGTCCTGAGAAGAAACCACAAAGACTCTCGCGAAGGCAAACTAGCAGCCAATTGGGAGGGACCCTATCGCGTCCGGGCAAAAACAGAAAATGGGGCCTACTACCTAGAACATCTCACTGGGGAAGAACTCGCTCGACCATGGAACACTGAAAAGCTAAAACAATACTACATCTAGATCCTCGGTTCGACTCGTCGCAACGACGAACGTCAGCTACCGACCACTATGCGCGTCTAGGTACAAGCGTCACATACGACTAAAGCATAACCCCGATCAGTAACGAGCCCGGTAAGTGCTCGACAGCGGTCCTCGATCAAGTATCGCCGTCGTCAAAGTACCACGATTGGCAGAACCCCAGCTCGCGATGGGACGTTCACGCCGCGAACTCAGGCCTCAAACGCGACCTAAGCTCCGCTCCCCGCCAGGACATTCCCCGGCAGTTCGACCAGTTCCCCGCACTGCCGAACACATCTATTACGAGCAATCTCCCCAAAAGATAGTCACTCAAGTCAAGTACCCCCTACTATGGGCGGACATACATTCACAACATGCATATAACACTTAGCAAAAATAAAAGCAAGTAAAGTCATGCAAACAACAGAATTAAATATGTGATAATTTAACAAGTGGCCGCAAAGACCACAATTGTACGTTGTTACATAAAACGGGGGCCATGCCCCCCCAAAAATAAATTACAATGGCACACAGGCCGGACTCATTACAACAACATCATAAAAACAAAAAAATTCCTCATTCATCAGCGTGCTCGGTTGACTCTGGCTCGGGTCCCTGCTCCTCTGCGGGCTGATCCTCGGGGGTCACAACGAGGAGACCTTCGGGCAAGACAATGCGACCATCCTCAACACGCGCAAGATAGTGAGTACCCTCGGCAGAGATCTCAAGCCCAGGGTTCACCACCCGTAATTGAGCCACGGTGCTTTGAAAAGACTCCTCTGCCACGGCGATGCCGTCATCTTCGGCCAGAAGGAGGCGGGCAACCAGCTCAGACCTAGTCTTCAACTCTTTTACATCATCTGGCTCGTCGGCACCCGAGGCGCTGGCCGCCATCAACTCTTTGTTCAGCTCCTCGGTAGCCTTTTTCTCCGCCGCCAGCTTGGAGACATCCTCCTTCAGCCTGGCCGTCTCCTCTTCAGCCTTCCTCCGAGCCTCGCGGGCACTCTTAACTTCCTCCTTGAGGGTTGCCTCAGAAGCCCGGGCAACTTTAAGTTCGGACTCAAGTGCAGAGTCCCCTTCTGCGTAGACAGCAGCCATCTCCAGCATCCTTACCAGGGCAGAAGCATCTTGGGCCACCAGCGCCCTCTTGCTCGGGCGATCCATGCCTTCCAAGCAAAGGGATTCCGCCCGGGGGACAACCAAAGAGTTACCTTCAAAGAACCTCCTATCAAGGATACATGGAGGGAGCTTAAACTTCCCTTTCTCCGGCACGCGGGTAAGGTCCACAACATCTAATGTTCTTGGCCGCTTCGACCGCCCAGTCAAGGGCAGAGGAGATCCCCGTGGAGCAGGAGAGGGAGAAGAAGAGGCCCCCGTGACAGTTTGAACAAGAGGAGGAGCACGGGCACCAGCAGGCCGAGATTTAGGAGGAGCCGCTCCAGCTTTATTCCTTGCCATAACATTCCTCACCACGCGATCGTGAGCCTGAGGCATCTCACCTGCACAAATAAAGAAAAAATGAGCACGTTAGCTACGAGGAAAAGAGATAACACAAACAAAATCTAAATAACTAAGACTACCTAGCAGCTTCTCAGCGTCCGCGGGAGTCTTGCACTCCAGCAGTGCCTTAACATTGACGAATCTGCGCTCAACTCTCTGGCTCCCATCCTCCTCGAAGATAGGGCTGCCCTTGCTCGTCTAGCAGCTTACAAGACTGAAGGAGTTGACCTAGTTCACCAGCTTCTCGTACGCCACGGCGTCCTGCCCGCGCAGATCGCTCGGCTGAAAGACATAATCGCTAGGCTTCTTGAAGAAATGGCCGGGTGCCCAGCGGATGGGGAACCTATAGAGCCTTTGCCCAATATATTTCCCCTCCTCGTTAAGCAGCTCATTTCCATCCTCGTCAACCTCGATTTCCCAGACGTATGTGTTGTCCTGGGCCACCTCGGACACGGGCTCAACGACGAAGAACAGCTCCTTGAAAGTCCGGATTGACTCCGAGGACGGCTTGAAAAGCTTGCGAGGCTGATTCAAAAAAACCCAGCCATACTTCTTCCCCACTAGCTGCCTTTAAAGGTGGAAAACAGCGAAGAACATAGGGAGAGTAGTCCCCAGAGAGAGATGCTCGCACACCAATTCAAAAGCCCGGATGAAAGCCAGCGAATTAGGGTGCAGTTGAGAAGGGGCCAGCTTCAGATGCTCAAAAACCGACCACTGGAAATCAGTAAACGACAGCCACAGTCCCAGCTCCTTGAAGGCATACTCGTACATTGTGAAGCGGTCCCCGAAATCCGTGCAGACCCGCTCGTTCAAAGTAGGGAAGTGCACCTTCCACTCCCCTTCTGGTCATACCTCCGTAAAGACGTCCGCCAAAGACTTTACGAACGTAGAAATTTGCTCGGAAGGTTCGGCCACCTCCCACTCCTCTGTGGAGAACTCTTCGACGTCTTCCTCTACGGCATCCATCTCTTCTTCCTCCCCGACATTGCTGGAGGAACTTGAGGTCGCCGAGCTCGAAGCCATCGAGCTACTATTTTCCTCAGAGCCGGTTTCCTCCTCGGACGTGTCCAGAATAACCTCTCTGTCTGGCCACGTCGCCATTACGATCACCTGAAAAACAGAGAAGACAATGAATTCGACAGCAAATCAAATCCACCCTTCCACTGCTAAGTCAAGTGAAAGGGAGCGCAAAAGGCTGAGGACAGCGTCCCCGGCCTAATCCCTAACATCAAAGGGAAAGCAAAAACCTCCCCAAGAGGATATGCTCAGAACTCTCAACCCAGAACGAGGAGCCTCCCCGCGCTCACGCCTAGTTTCCGGTTGAAGCTTCGCCGAAAATCGCAAAGCTTCACCGAAATCTGGGAACGATCTACCGAAAAACTCATTGCTCCACCAGAAGATGAACGAATGAGGTGGTTACACATGCAACCTCGCCGTGAACTACCTTCCCCACCAAACGCTCTAACAGGTCCGACGACATGTTGGGAGCATAAAAATGGCACAACCACCGTGCGCCACCAACAATCGCCGGAAAATCGCACATTTCGTCCTCTAAACTAGCCCTAACCGCATGCAAATCTACCGACAACAATGAAAAGGAGTAAAATAAGTCTTAAATCAGAAAACTTACTTGATTTGAGTAGAAGAAAAAGGTTGCTTGAAGCTTGACGTGGTGGCTGGAAGCACTGAAGACGGCGACGAACAAGAGCTTAGAAGAGACGAAGAGGAACCAGAAAGGAAAAAGTTTCAAATGAAACGGTTTCCCCCCTTTTTATACAAAGGGGTACGTGCAACCACGCGCCCGTAGGCCATTATGGTTATCCGCTAGCCATCATTGCCTATTAACTGCTACACGGAGCTCTAGGTACACGTGGCGCCCCAACGTTTCAAATTCTGTCTGACCATTAGTCTCCCCGTACACCGGGCAACAAGGTCACGACCACGAATATCACGAACACCTGGGGCCACGAGCACTTTGAGACAATCTTCCTCGCCTACAAACGACGACTCCGTAGCAATGAGCAGTCCTTAAGTCATCACTCCCATGCTCGGGAGCAACGACTTGGGGGGCTCCTGTTCTGGACTGGACCAATGGCCAGAATTGGACCAATCCGCCTCTGCTCCAGAGCGGTCCATATTGCCTAAGTCCAATCCACAGAGGGGAAAAAGTGACCTTTCTGCCCCTCCAACCGGGCAAGGAATGCAACGTTCCTCCCCGGCGTTTATGCCCGTTACGCACGGATTCCTCGCTGCCCGGACAGCAAAGGACAGGTGCCCGAAACTGCTTTTATGCCCGACATAACGGCTAGTTTCGAGCACCCTGCCCGGCCTAACGGCTAGTTTGGGCAGTTACCTATTCTTTGGAGAAAACAGTTATTTCTCCTCGAAAATAGGACCGTTGGCCACGCGCTGGGGGCTCTATATAAACCCTCTCGCTTGAGAGGGTCAGGTATCTAATATTCACCCTACGAATTCGTACTTTGTACTTTCCCCTTTTTCTCTGACCCTTTCTTACTTAAGCGTCGGAGTGCCTTGCAGGTACACCCTCTCCTCTCCACACGACCAGCATCCCTGACGCACTTGGCGGCCTGATTCTACAGGATCTGATCCAGCCTTCACGATCATATATAATTAAAAAAAACAAAATAAAATAAAAAATAAAAATATTATTTTCTGAGTATTTATTTATTTAAAATTAATACAGTCAACATTTAATATATCCAGTCAACAAGGCAAAAAAATGACACGTGTGCTCAATTTTTGATACAGTCAGCAAAAATTGGATTCAGGGGGAGTGAAAATAGAATCTTAGTTTGGTGTGGGGGATAAAAAAAATAGGGGTAAAACCAAAACTCCCTACATTGGCAGTGGATGAAGTATATTTAACCCTTAAATAAATAAATTGAACTTCAATACAAATAATAATATAACGAGACATAAGAAGAGTAAAAATGGAGAATAAACCAATACAAAAGTGATTTAAATAGTAAGCTATAGAAATATTTGATTTTACTAATTAATTCTAAAATAATAATTAAATTAATATTAAAAACTAAATAAATGAGTTGTTATTGAAAAAAAATATTAAATTACTAAATGATCTTTGATTTTAAAAATCAAAATTTTCATTTTCTATCATTGCAAAATTGAAACTAGATAATCTTAAAAAAAGAAAAAAACTTTATCTAAGCTTCTCCTTTCTTAACTATTCTAATCTCATTTTTTCATCTTCCAACAAATAATTAAAAAACTCATTTTAAAAATTAATAGCATAAATTAGTGCATAACTATTTTTTATCAAAAATTAATGCATAGCTTAAACTGACAAAAAATATATATTCAAAAATAAATAATAAAGACAGTGTAATGACAATGAGTAAGAATAAATATTATAAATTTGTGAAATATAACCATTAATATTTTATTAGAGTATTATAATTTTAACATTAATTACTATAATAAATATAAATTTAGAAAATATTGATTTTATGTGTTTTATAATAAATAAATAACAAAGACAGTTTCATGGTAATGAATAAGAATAAATATCATAAATTAGTGAAAATATAATCATTAATATTTTAATAGATTACTTATATTTTGTTTTTAATTTAATTTTTTTTACTTTTATATACTTTTTTTTACTTTATATATATGTAAAATTAAAACGGTTAATATCTAAATATATTTTTTTTATTTTTTTCAAAAAATAAATTTAATAAATTCAATTAAAATATATTAAATATTCATTCCTATTTTCTGATTTTCAATTAATGTTCTGTAGACCTTTCGTTTTGATTTTGTATTATACTCAGTTTTCAATTTTTAATATAATTTATGTCACTTTATGACTAATACGGGATATTAAAATAATAAATTATTTAGAGACATTAAAACAATAATTAATTAATGATAATTTATTAATATATCCTTATCCTTTTATTTATTTATTTAGAATTTATGTTACTATTATTTTGTTTCATTTATACCATAAAGTTGTTTTTACAATGTTAATAAATTTTATTATATTTTTATGACATTAATTATCTTTGTTAATATAATTCATTTTTTATAATTTGATTACATTTATTTCTTTCTTTCCAATTAATAATTAAGTGTGTTATCTATAAAATATAAAATAATATAAATTTTTGGTCATTTTTACAAATATGTAGAAGGATATAATGGAAAAGAATATTATTGTTATAAATGAGAAAATATATATCTAAGGGCAGAAGTGAATTACTAAAATAGGAAAATGAATTCATTGATAATATAGAAAAACATATGAGACAAATATTTTTATACACGGGAAAATTTTAAATATTTTAGATTTAACTTTATTTTTATATATGAAAAAAAGTGTATGGATGATTCAAATACTTTTATAATTAGGATCAAGTTTTTTATTCATCAAAATATTTTTATAAATGATTGCATAAATATTTTTATAAAAAATACTAACCGGTGTCTACGGGTATTGATTCTACTTTTTTTTTACAATATAAATTATATTTTTTATATTTAATAATTTTTATTAATCCTATTTTTTTTTTAAATTTTAAATATAGACAAATGCGCGTTACAGACTGTTACCCGTGCGAAAGACACGGATATCCCGCTAGACTATCAAACTCAATTTTAACTTTGTGACACATGGTATAAAAAAATGTGATTGTTGATAAATATATATTTAATTTTTATTTTAAAATAATCAAATTAATTTTAAAGGTGTATAATTAATTTTTGAGTATAATTATTTTTAAAATGGATTAACCTTAATTTTTTTTTATTTTTTTTTTGAAAATGTGTCATTCATATCCATTGTATAAATATCAGTAAATACATTTTATTATGTATTAAATGTTTATGAAAATTATTAATAAATTTAATATTTTATTCTAAAAATGAGTCAAATATCAATATTTTAAATTTCAAATTTATTTTCAAAAATCGTTAATTATTTAAAATTTAATTACTTAATTATAATCTTTATGGATATCTCACAAAAAAGATATTTTTAATAATACTTAACAAAAAATTGGGAGATCATAAGAGAAAATATATATCTACCGGAAAAACTGAATTACTAAAACGGGGAAAATGAAGTCATTGATAATATAGAAAAACATATGAGACAAATATTTTTATACACGGGAAAAATTTAAATATTTTAGATTGAACTTTATTTTTATATATGAAAAATGTGTATGGATGATCCAAATACTTTTATAATTGGGAACAAGATTTTTATTCATCAAAATATTTTTATAAAAAATACCAACAGGTGTCTGTGGGTATTAATTCTATTTTTTTTTAAATATAAATTATATTTTTTATATTTATTAATTCTTATTAATCCTATTTTTTTTTCAAATTTTAAAAATTTAGATAAGTGCGCGTCACCGATGGGTACCCGTGCGAAGGCACGGGTATCCCGCTAGTTGTATATTATTTCTTTTGAACATGTGTATATATTGATGTTGATAGGCACTTATGTGTATCAATACCAAATTACACTATATGTATTATATTTTCTAGATGTATATTATATGTGGGTGTTACAATTGGTATCAGAGCAGGTCGATTCTCGACCTAGCCATGAAACATCATAAGTAAAACAATTTCGGCTTCATATGTGTATTGTTGTTGTTTTCCTTGATGAGATATATTATAGTATTGAGCTTGATCAACTTAATTCTATATATATGAAATTTAGGAGTATGACTGACAAACGCATAGGTCCTGGAAGGCCTAGAACTCAGAATGAGGAGTCGAAACAACAGTTGAAGACAATGGTACTTAATGGCCGCCTCAGTTTGTATATTTTACTCAACACGTGATGCAACAAATAAATGGTGGTTCCCAACCATCAGTTGTTCCACAAGTTGCTCCGGGTGGAAACTTTAGGGACTTCTTTAGGATGAATCCTCCTGAATTCCAGGGTAGTTTAGACCTATTGAAGGCTCATGACTGGTTGTCTAACATGGAGAGAGTTTTTCAGATTGTTCCTTGTAGTGAAGAGAACAAGGTAACTTTTGTTTCACATATGCTGAAGGGTCCTACTGATACGTGGTGGGATAATGCCTCAACCCTTATGACTAATCAGGGATTTCCAAGAGACTGGGAATATTTTAAGACTACTTTCCTTGATAAGTATTTTCCAAGTATTTTGAGGACACAAAAATAATTTGAATTTCAGCAACTCAAGCAAGGTAACATGTGTAACACCCTAAAATTTGCCCTTTCGTTTTTAACCGTAACTAGCATATGTTTTGTTCATTTTGCATTATCATTGTGCATATCATCGCATTGGTTCTTGAGATATGGGATCAATTTGTTTCTATGGCTCAAGGTTTTCTTTTATTGCAAGTTTTTAAATAGCAAGCATCAGAGCCTTCAGCATTTATTTTGTTCAGCGATAGGGTACCGAATCATATTCTTCAGCAGGTTATTTTGAGCGTAGGAGACAATTCACAGTTTATTTCAGGCATTATACAGGTGCAATATCAAATGACAAGTTTCAGAGGTAGAACAAAGCTCAGAACAAGTGGTTACAGGTGATTCTCCAAGTTTCCCTCCTTGTGGCGCTAAATTTGAAATTTTGAATGTGGTAATCGATTACCACAAGCAAAATTTGCCCAGATTGTTCATTTTTCAGCACTGCAGCATTTGGATTGCAATTTGGTCATTTGATTTCAATTCCACACCAGTAGAAGGATCTAGAAGTGGTTTCCAATTTGATTTATTTTCCAATTAATTCAAATTTCTTCCAAATTTCAAATATTTCCATTCCTAATCCCACTCCTAATTTCCATTCCAAACACTAACCCACACTCCAAACCACATTTAATTCCAAACCTAAACTATATTTAAATCATTCACTCCAAACCTCTCATAAATCTCACTCATTTTCTGATTTTTCTACACATCTCACTTCAATTCTCTTAACTTTTCTCTCATTCCAAAACCCTCACAAAAGCTCCATAGCTAAAAGCTTCACAAATTGTACATTGCAATTTGTGAATTCTTGAGCTAAACCTCCATTGTATCATCATCTTTGGTTCAATTCTTGTTTTGTAGTTCATTTGGATCTTGAATTAAGTTATTGGAATCACTTTTGGAAGAGCTTTTGCTTATTTGTGGATTATTGCTTGGATCTTTAAGTTTTCTTGCTAGAGCTTCATAGATCCTTGGATTTCTTGCTTGGATCTGTTAATTGCAGCTTAACAACACTCACCAAAGAAAATCTCAGCTTTGTATGTTGGTAAATTCTAGATCTAGCTTTGATTTTGCTTAATCTTGCATTTCATAATGTAGATCCTTGGCTTTTTGGTGATATTTGATCCATTGTTTGCTTTGATTATTGATTTTGGTGTTTGTTGGATCCAATTGATGTTTGATTACTGTTATTTGACATGATTTTCGTGCATAACTGATTGCTTATTCATTTGGATGATTAGATAAGTTGTTTTCTGCTGAAAGTGCTTTTTGGAAGTTGAAATTCTGCCACTATCTCAGTGGTAATCGATTACCACAATCTGGGTAATCGATTACCCTGCCCATTTTGCACGTGCTTTTGAAATTTTCAAGTGGGTAATCGATTACCCACATATTGGTAATTGATTACCACCGTGACAGAAGGCCTTTTTATTGCTTTTTCAAGCTTGTTTAAGTTCCTTTTCATCCTTAAACTTCATGGATTGATATGATGCATATATGTGGATTGTTTTTGACCTGTTTCATCATTCTTGATAGCATGCTTGTGATTCTTCGACGCACGACTTTTGGTTTTCATTGACGAATGTTTATGATTGTTGTGTTACGTTTCGGTGTGATGATCATGTTACGTAATCATTTGCACAGTGGTGATTGTTGGTTTTTGATGGTTATCCTGTTGGATGTGTGTCACATACTCGTTGTTTGTTTTCGGTTCTGTAAGTGCACGATTGTTCGAATTGATTAATTGGTGTTGAATATGTATGATGTTCTTAATGAATGTTTAGTTGCACAATCTTGTTGAACTTGTTTGTGCTTAATTGTTAATACATGTTCATATTTGATCCTCACCATGTCATATGCATTTGTTGAAATGATGATGCTACATGCTGCATGACTTTTCACACCTGTTTTTCTGGATTTTAACATGCTATTAATTGTGCATCCAGTCTTCCTACTGCTTTTTACACCTGTTATATGCTGAAATATGAGCTGTTAAATGCTGTTGTGCTTATTTGCTGGGTTTTTATTACTGTTCTGAAGCTGAAGCGCTGTTGTAGTTGCTGTTTTTTATTTGTTTTCCTTGTTTCGTTTTGTTCTTGCATGCTCCCTTAAGGCCTCCTAGTCCAACTTAATTTTTTATTAAGCTTGGAGTAGGATAGAAGTTAGGAGTTAATCCATGCATGATAACATTAGGTTAATCCCTTTTAACCTCTACCTTAGGTCCACTTTTGCATGCTAACATTAGGATAGAATTTCCCCTCACATCTTGACCTTAGGGCCATTTTGCATGACAACGTTAGGACCGAGTTTCCCCTTAGACTTTCTGTGCGTCTCTTTCTCTTCTTTCTTAAAACAAAATCAAAACACTTAATAAATATGATGTGCATTGTGCCCCACAAGACTTAAGCACATGGGAAAAGATGAGCGGATGCATTTCTAACGTCATCTTAGAGTACTTTGCGCGCGAGGCACTGGATCGTCAGCGCGAAGTATTCGATCCTATGTCATAGACTTTAGTGCGATGCACATTTCAAACAAATTCAATTCACTTCTATCTAAAACTCAAAAAACAAACTCAAATCATTTTCATCCTTCGGGATCGTTTGTCAAATCATTTTCAGAAAGAGTACATTATTTTTCCGTTCTACCGCAAACAAGCATCGACCCTAATTTCTGGAACGTGAACTTAACGTCGCTCATAAAAAACACGTATCGACTTGTACGCCGAACTACGACTGCTCTAATTTCTCATTCCCGTTGAGAATACGTAGGCACAAGACGACGATGTCTTGGCGAGCAACCTTCCCCCCTTTTCAATCGTAGTCTTCCGAACTACATTGACTCTGACTTTCCCATTGCACGAGGGAATACGCAGGCCTAGGACGGCGAAGTCCTATCGAGACTCCTTTTCTATTTCCTTTTCCGTGTCCGTTTAGTGTAACACCCTTATATTTCCCCCGCAATAAAATTAAATAAAATATCAGAGTAATTACTTTAATACATACGAAACATAGGATGTTACTTTTAACATGCAAAACCTGCTTATCGTACTGATTATGTAACACTTATATTTTGATTGCAGCGGAAACATAAAATCATTTAAATTTGAAACATGTAATCCAACAGGCAACAATTAAACATATTAAAGGAGATGTCTACAATCTCAAAAAAATCAAAATTCATAAAAGCGTTCCCACGACTCTCCAGTGTTACAATCAGAGCGGACACCAAACTAATGGAAAAAGGTAAGTAGACTCCATCTTCAACTCACACCTGAGTCCTACTACGGAGTATCTGCACATTACCCACGTAGAGGTGATATTCAAACAGAAGGGGTGAGATATCATGATAATATAAAGGAAAGCCTGTTAAATAGCATGCATGAAGTTATCACAACAACAATTCAACTAACATCTTACACCAATCATCAACGATATCATCACCAATTATTCCCAAACAACCAGTAAATCACACGATACAAATCAATTAACCACATATTTAACAACTTAGCAACATAGATAACATATAATGTAATGAGACTCACACCCGCCTCAATAAGTATGCATGTGGTACCAATTTTCATGAACACTCAGGTTCACCGTTCTAGTCCCCACCTCCTAGGACCAGAACCACTCACTGATCCATCACCTCCGAATCAGCTACCGGCCCCAATCCACACAATGGGATTTTAGGCTCACCAACAATGGACCATCTGTCCACAAATGCATGCAATGCTTTCCAACGTTAAAGTTCAGCTCTTTAGCTTTCCAACGCTTCAAACTGTTCGTCATTTGGATTAACGGTTAAAAAGTTATGACCGAAACCATTTCTGGCGTTTCTCTGCCTATGAGTCGACTCAAAGGTCGACGCACAGAGTACTTAGGTTGACGCAAAACCTATGAGTCGACACATACTGTTAAAATTTCCACAATTTTTCATTTAGGTGGCCATGAGTCGACCCATGAGTTCTAGCGGTCGACTCACAGCGTTCCGAACCCCAAAAATCACTTTTTTTTAACAGCACTTTCACCCCAGAATTTCACACAAAAGCCTATACCACTAACCCCCTATCACCATAGACCCGATTTTATACCCAAATAATATCCTAAACCTAGATTATGCATTGTTTTAATCATGGATTAACAACAATTCATCATAATTTCATTCTTCCGACTCGAAACTCCAAAACTCAACAATGGAGGAATTTTCAACAATTTCCAAAACAAAATTTCTACACACATACATGTACAGAACTAATCACATATCCGTTAGAAAACATCATTTATCACACAATCAAGTAACAATTTCATCATTGATCAAGTATTCATAGTAATCACCACATAGAACAAAATTCCACCCATAAGACATAACCTAACTTCTACCCACCGTTCAACATGTTAACCCCTATAAGATCAGAACCCCACCCTTACCTCGAATTCAAGTTTTCCAAACTTTCATATATGGTGGTTCCTCTTCTTTTCCTCTATCCCTAGCCTTCTTCACCTTCAGTTCCAAACCCGTACCCTCAGAAAAAACTGATTCCAATCTTTTCCAATTCCTTTATAAACTCCCTCACTATGGTTTTCCTCTTCTACCCTCACTCACACTATGTAATTATAATTTCTCCCTTCAATTATCTACACACTTAATATCTCATTTTCTTTTATTTCATTCTATTATTATTATTATTATTATTATTATTATTATTATTATTATTATTATTATTGATCCCATCTAGTTAAAATAATAATAATAATTCTCAACAATATTTAATTAAGTCAAAATTCACCTAATATTGCCTAATTAACTAATTATCAATAATACATTCTATTTGGTTTTACTTCTCACACCACCAATCTCTACTCTTAAGGTTACTACCCCACACCAAGGGCATCCCCAAACACAATAAAACACATAATTCACAATTATACACACAATTCACAAAATTAAATTACAAAAAAATAATAATTTAAATAAATGGGCGTTACATTTAGCAGTAGGCTTTAGATAACACACCTTTGATTAGATAACAAGTGTGGATCCCGTTTAGTACAACGGACGCGAGGGGGTGCTAATACGTTACTCTCGCATAATCGACTCCCGAACCCAGGATTTGGTTGCGATGACCATGTCTTCTCCCATTTGAGGTTTTATTCGATCGTTTCCTTTCCCCCGTTGGGATAAATAACGTTCGGTGGCGACTCTTCTATTTTTTCTGCCAGGTGTTTTTCGCAGTTGGGACAGCTGGCGACTCTGCTAGGGACTCTGGTTCCCTATGCGAGTCAATCATAGCGCTTGTCTGTTTCTGTTTATTGGGTGTTTACTTTTTATGCTTTTACGTACATTGTTGTTGTATATTATTGCATTTGCATTATACTATTACATTATACTATTACATTTGATTACTGTTATCATATTGCTCTATTGCTGCTGTGTTGTTGGGTGGGATTGTTTCACGAGAGATGAGCCCAGTAGCCAGGCTCGAGTACACCCATAGGATTAGAGTGGGCTCTTGTTGACTTGCATGGCATTTGACACGTATTGTTGGCTTGAGTTCACATTCAGACGAGGTCTTCTTGAGGATACTCTGAACTGCATGTTTATGTAGTAACCAGGGTGGTCTGATAGGAACTTAAGACTCTAGAGACCGTTCATGGGAAATCAGTTAAGGCCTCCTTGATTGATGATGATGCCAAACCATAAATGGTGAACGTATCATGTAACACCCCAAATTTGTAAGAATATTTATTTAATTTATTTAAATATAATATTCTTGAGTTTTAGTGAATTTTGGTGGTTTGTGTTGACGTCGGTATTTTTGGTGGAGTTTTGGTTATTTATTTAAATAATAGTATATAATATAGAATATATTGTATTATTATTTATTTAAATAATATTAGAAGGATTAAGGGTAAATTGGACTTTTAAGGAGGAGTTAGTGAGGGTAATATTGGGAAAGCCCATTTTAGAAGCCCAAAGGTTAGGTTTAGTAAAAAGGAGAATTTGAGAGGAATAAGATTCATTTTGTTAGACCGTTGTCATACCCCAAATTTTGACCACTAAGATTTCCACCATTATGTTAATCATCATCACAATATGGATGTACTTTCATGCCTCATCAATCTCCTCAAGGATTGTTGAGCATTCACTACCATCAAGAATTAGGGTTTCAAGCCCTCTCAGAGCCTTAGACAAAGGATCAATCAAGGAATGACATGATCTTCAACTTGTCTAACCTCTCAAACATACACAAAGGATAAAAAAGGACTCCCACTTCAAGGATCAAGCACAAGGCTGCTCCCTTCTAGGTGGATCAAGTCTCAAGATCGACAGTGTCACCAAATTAGGGTTTTGGTCGACCAGGACCTCCAGATGGAAAATTTTCATCTGGGCACAAGCCAATCATCCAAAACCCAATCATCAAGTTAATTTTGCCCCAGGGGATGCATTCATCAAAAATCAAGAATTAGGGTTTCTTGACCTAATTCACCCCTAAGTTGACTTTTGGGATAAACCATGAGCCAAGACCTCAATAGAGGGTTTGAGGTTCTCTAATGAACTATATTGATCCATTTAGAACAATGGATTAATCCAAGAAGCTTGAGCAATAAGTCTCAATTTCATCTGCACCACAATTAGGGTTTTAAGGAAAAAGTCAACTGTAACTTTGACTTTTGACCAGGACATGCTCCCAAACCCTAGGACATGCATCAATATACCCTATGACACCCATGGAACATGTCCATCAAGTTTGATTTAGGTCAAGGACATGATTTCCTGAAGAATTGCACAGTTTGGAATTCATCTGATAAAAAGTCAACTGTGCACAAAAGTCAACTTTGACTTTTTGAGATTTTTCACCAAAATGGATTTTTAACCCTAAAATGATGTTAATGTATGATTTTAATCATCATTCATCAAGAAAAATCAAGAAAAGTTGGATAACTTGTAAAAGGGGTAACCATAAAAACTTAGAAAATTTTCTAAGTTAAAAATAAAGTGACTAGGGTACCAACTTTGGAGGATCATAACTCCTAAACCACAAAGCCATTTTTCCTCATCCAAATATGGATTTGTAGCCCTCATTACCCTCTACAAAAACTTCAACTAGACCTAAGTCCAATTCATTAAGGATCTTGAGTTATGGAGTGATCAAAATGGCTGAAAAAATGAAAATGTCACTTTTTCCAACACTTAGTGAAATTTTCACTAAGTCCAAATCTGTCTTCACTTTTTGCCAAATGTAGGGGGATTTTTCACTTGGATTCAAAAGAGATCAAAACCAAATATGTTCAAACAGTTGTTGTATCATGTAAGGGCTTTCCAAAATGGCCAAGAACATTACTAAATTCCATTTGAATCATGAGATATGACATTGGGAAGTTGTCTTGCTGAAATCTGCCAAGGCAAGGCAGAATTTGCATTTTTGCTCGATTTGCCAAAATCAGCCAAATTCAAATGCTCCTATCCACTTGGACACATCATAGGATTGAATCTAAAGGGGACAATCACTGAGCCAAGCCTCCAAAGTCTTTGGAACAAGAAATAGCATGTTGAACCTAGAATTGCCAAAATAGGAACAAGACTCCAAATTTGGATTAGAGCACTCAATGGAAGCATCAAGGTGGCGTGCACTGAGCCATTTTCATTTGAATTCAGTTAAGACTTATCCAAGACCAAGGGAACCACAACCCTGTGCCCTAACCTCTAGTCAATGGCTAGAGGAGACTTGGATTTCCATTGGCCAACATTGAGCAAACACCTGCTGCAGTTGCCATTCACTATTCCTTGCAAAACAAACTTGCTCTACTATAAATAGAGCTCAATTGTGATCAGTTTGAGTACACCAAAGCCATCAAACAGATGCTTTCCTCAAAATCTCTTCTTTCACTCCAATTTTGCCTTCTAAGGCAAGTCACTATCAGGTTTTGAGTTTGAGAGCTTTTCCAATCAAACCAATCACTCACACACCTCACATACATCATATAGAAGTGATCCAAACACTCACATAACATCTGGAACACAGATTTCACAAAATCACCAGCCAATTGCTCAAGTTCTTGACAGTTTTGCAGTTGAGGTGCCATCTTCAACTCCAAACCATTTCAATCCATTCCAAGCACTCAGACACATCACTTGGCACCTAGGGAAGCTATCCACATCATTGGAACCAAGCTGTAACACCTCCAACACCAAACACGATCACCAGCTGCAAGTGGTAAGCATGAGCTCTTCTAACTCTATGATCCATGCATTTTTTGCTGCACAATAATTTGGCCATATGTTCATAATCATGCATGGAATGTTTCCCCTCAATTAATTGCATTGTTTGAATCGTGTATCAAAAATCCTAGCCTTCATGCAGAAATTAGGGTTCTTGAGGATTTTTCATGATTTCTTGTCATATGTTTAATTTAAATGAAATTAATTGACATAGACATGATCGTGAGGTTGAGACGAGCATAATGATATGTGGATTGCATGTTATAATCAAGTATTCAGTGAGATTGGAGAGAAAATGCAAATCTGGCCAAGCCCAGAACACGCGCGTGTTCTTGGTGTGTTCTTGGTGCCTTTTTTCAAAATTTGAATATTTGAATGTTGTGATTTTATTTAATTGATTCAAAAATTAATTTCTCTCTGAGTTTTAATGATTTTGAGTTGATTCTTTTTTTAATAATTCACAAAAATGTTAAAATATTTTATTTTCCCAAAAAATCCCAAAAATATTATTTATTTTGTATAATTGATATTTTTGCAAAGAATTAATGTTTTAATTGTTTTTAACATTTAAAATATTTTTTCCACCTTGATTTTGCAACTTTTAATGCTTTCTAATTATTTTGTAGGTCAATACTTAATTTTTGAAGCATTAATCCAAGATCACAATTTGTTTTTCATATGTTAAACAATTTTGATCATTTTAATTGAATTTTTATTCAATTAAAACACATTTTGAAAACAAATTAGTGTTTTTGGATTAATTCAACCCTCATAAATCATTTTCAAAATACTTTGGGCCTCTAATAGAGTGTAAGACCCAATATTTTTTTGACCAAATCATTTTTGGGCCTCAGTGTATTGTATAAGTCCCGATACCATAAAAAATAAACGGCACGATCATCGCCTTTTAAAAATAACCCTGGGCCTCTCCTCGAGTTATAAGACCCATTCAAAACTATTGGGCCTCTATTAGAGTGTAAGACCCAACCATCTTGTACAGAAAACATTTTGAGCCTCATTCGTTGTATAAGTCCCTCTGTACATTTTCGAACGAACGGCGCGATCATCGCCTTTTGAAAATAACCCTGGGTCTACCCTCGAGTAGTAAGACCCATTTCCTTTCTTAAAACTTTTTGGGCCTCTATTAGAGTGTAAGACCTAACCCCCCTTTTAACCAAAACATTTTGGGCCTCAGATATTGTATAAGCCCCTCTGGTTAAAAGAAAACCTCGGCGCGATCCCCATTTCAAACGGAAAAATCATCTGGGCCTACCCTCGTGTTATAAGCCCCATTCTTTTTTTAAAACTTTTTGGGCCTCTTGAGAGAGTGTAAGACCCATCCCTTGTACAAGAAAACTTTTTGGGCCACAATCACTTGTATAAGTCCCTCTGTACAAAATTCAAACAGTGCGCTCACTGATAAAACCCTGGGCCTCTCCTTGAGCTGGAAGCCCCGAATCTTTCTTTTTCAAAGCACTTTTTCCTTTAATTTTGAATATACTGTTGTTTTCAATCTTTCTTTATTGAACAACTAACCAAACAGCATAGAAGCTCTACAACCGAGTAAGTGGTTATTGCTTTCATTTACCGCTTTCATATACATATAACTGTATTGTGGGGCTGTTTCACTGTAAGTCTTCTTTCATAAACTCATATCAAATGTGTAATAATAGTATAGATATTTAGAGTTCCCTCGGCAGCTACGTCTAGCACTAAGCCCGTTGATCACTCTTAGAAATAGTCTAAACTAGATCCCCATAGGATTACCAGACACAGTCTCCCTCCTCTTGGGGTTAAACAATATGGAGACATGAAAGGCAGCATTCTCTGTGAACCCTTTCATAGACTGTCACTCATAGAAGTTGTCAAAGAAACTCTATTCCCCAGAGATGATCTTTTCTCCGTGAATGGCATCTCTTGAGTTTCTTCCAAATTCTCGGACTTTCCTGGCTTGATCTATTCTCGGTGAATGGCATGTCTTGAACTTCTCGGGGTTTGGGGACCCACAGGCT
This sequence comes from Lathyrus tuberosus, assembly GCA_022829125.1. Taxonomy (NCBI): domain Eukaryota; kingdom Viridiplantae; phylum Streptophyta; class Magnoliopsida; order Fabales; family Fabaceae; genus Lathyrus; species Lathyrus tuberosus. The sequence continues at coordinate 4,207,825 of JALAZF010000487.1, read as the reverse complement.
TCTTAAAAGCACTTGTCAAGAAACTCTACTCCCAGAAATGATCTTTTCTCCGTGAATGGCATCTCTTGAGTTTCTTCCAAATTCTCGAACTTTCCTGACTTGATCTATTCCTTGTGAATAGCTTGCCTTGAATTTCTCGGGGTTTGGGGACCCACGGGCTTCTTAAAAGCATCGGCCTCCTCTTGGGCATCGTACAAGGACCCACAGGCTTCCTAAAAGCAACCCCGCCTCCTCTTGGGCTTAGTACAAGGACCCTATGGCTTCTTAGAAGTATTCACAGCCTCCTCTTAGGATTCATATAATGATCTCTTCCTCTGGGAATGATAGCCTCCTCTTGGGCTTAGTACAAGGACCCGTCGGTTTCTTAAAAGTTTCCAGCGTCCTCTTGGGCTTCGTACAAATTGTCTCGACGACCTCCTAGAGGTATAGGAACAGAACTTAGTCATCTGCATAGAATAGTTCTTTCATAGAGTCTACTACTGTTTCTCAAAGCATGGTACAAAAGATGACACTCAAGACTTGGACAGTCTAATCTCCTTGAGTCTCAAAGACATACTTAAGTGACCCCCTTCAAAAATAGGAAGAAAACCCGTAGACTCGGACAGCCTCAATACCCTTCGGATTTGCCACTTCCTTAAAGAACAGGAATAACCCGGACCCTTGAATCAAATCCTTGGGTACAATATTGCTCATATAAGAACTGATTTTCTCTGTAAAGATCAGTATACTGGACCTGTCACTTAACTGAAACAGTTACCGTAGCCTCCTCTTAGGCTTTGTATAATGATCCTTCTCCATTGAGGTTAGCCTCCTCTTGGGCTTTGTACAAATGATTCTCCCCAGCGGAGTCAAACAACGTTTAGCCTCTCTCTCGGGCTTTGTACGAGACACATAAGAGACTCCCTCGTTGAGTCAATCACCTCTTTCGCCTCCATCTCGGGCTTCATACGAGATATAAAAAGGTTCTTATTGAGCCAAACAAATTTTAGCCTCCATCTCGGGCTTCGTACGAGATACAAAAAACTCTCTTGTTGAGTCAAATAGCCTCCATCTCGGGCTTTATACGAGATACCAAAAGACTCCCTCGTTGAGTCAAAAACCCTTTAGTCTCTCTCTCGGGCTTTGTACGAGACACATAATAGCCTCCTCTTAGACTTTGTATAAGAAAACCACTGGTTGATCCAATTAACCTTTTAGCATCAAAGTTGTGCCTCGTTCACAGTACACAAACATCAACAACTCTTTCCCCTTCATCTAATTGCTGTAAGCGGCAAGCCTCTGGATCATCTACATCCATGCCACTGTCCCTCTTTTAGCATGAGAAATTCCTAAGGAAAGATGGCATTGCTCTACACTAAGTTAAAGTCTTCCCCTTCAGGTTAAAACCCCCTATAAAGGAAATTATGGCATTGCCGGATTCACAAATCCCGGTTAAAGTAATCCTCCTTTACAGTCAGTCACCCAACAGTTGTGACAAACAGACCCCTTTAGAGATGACAAATTCTCTCTAAGGTCAACCTTTTAGCTTCACATCTTGGGCTTCGAACAAGATACAAATAGACCCTTCAGCTTCACATCTTGGGCTTTGAACAAGATACAAACTACCTTTCGCTTCACGTCTTGGGCTTTGAACAAGACACCAAAACACCATTTCCTCCCCATAGAATAGGAGGAACTACGAACGCTCTAATTTCCCTGTTTCGGTAAACGGGAATACGTAGGCATAAGATTGAAAGAAAAATCTTAGCGAGCACACTAAACAAAAACCCAAAATCCTATACTTTCATATATATTCGTCCTAACATCTCAACCGATAGCCTAAAACACCCTCGTCAACAAAATAAACCTAGGAAAAACCCCGAATCCTTGTAGCATCTGTAACCTAACAGACCGCTGTTTAATCTCAGTATGCAAGCATGGTTAGTTGGAGACATCTATTTCCCTTCCTTCATCAGCTTTAATAGGATAAAAAATGAATCGAACTGTAGTACTAGAGCGATCGTGCTTCACAACCACATCCAAAAATCACTCGCTACAGAAAAATGGCGACTCTGCTGGGGACAGCACAGGTCTCTTTAGGGATCTTGTTCTTTTTTGTGGAAACCTTGACGTCATTAGGATCTTAGGTCAAAACGCCGTTAATTTGGAATGAAACCACAGATTGGTGACTCCGTCGGGAAACCATTTTCTGTCAGGAACTTAAGATTCTTAGCTTTTAAAAGTCTAGGATGTTTAGGACAAATATATATACTGCTTTTCCTAATTGCTATACGTGTTTATTTTTCTGCTAATAGGAATGCATGTGATGCCGCATGTGGAAAGATTGAGTATACACTTAAGATAAGTGATGGCGACGAGGTCGACCATCAACCTCAGTGGAGGCTGACCAATGCAACCCATTCTCTCACCTAGACAATGGGCCGATTGTTAAGTCTGAGAAGTTGAGGAGCCAAACCCTTTTGTAGTGCGGAAACTATCGAGAATAGTTGTTAGGCGATACTACCCTCATTTGAGGCTGGTGATCTATTCTCGGTGAATGGCACTTACTCTAAGATTGCTCTACAACTCGCTGGCGATCCGCTTGTTGTTTTGCTTTCCTGGGAGGAGCTGATGATAATGAGTACAGGTACAAAAATCACCCTAGTATAAACCTTTGGGGATGGGTAAAGCCTTGACTTCATGACAACGACCCTTTGACCCCATGTTTTTTCTATGTTTTTGTGTGCTGCATTCATGCATTCATTTAAAAAAACATTAAAACATTCAAAAAATTCTTCTCTTCTAGTCTCTCTGTTTTTCAAATTAAACTAAGACTGTGATTGCAAATATCAGAGAAAAGGATTGCACTAATGGATTTCGGTAGAAGGAGAACTCATACGTATACCTTCAAGGTTCCAAAACTAGAGGATTTGAGAAGGTTAGCAAGGATGATCACTAACCCTGAGGCTTTCAGAGCTAAGCACGGAGGTTTGCTACCACTGTTAAGAGTCCATGTGATTGAGGGAATCATGGATGCACTCATTCAGTTTTATGATCCAGTTTATCACTGTTTCACATTCCCGGATTACCAGTTAGCACCAACGCTGGAGGAGTATTCTCATCTGATTGATTTACATATTACAGATCGTGCTCCATTTTCTGGACTAGAAGAAATTCTAAAGAATCAAACTATTGCAAGAGCAATTCATTTGGACGAGTCTAAGGTCAGGACTCACCTAACTACTAAGGGTGGCATCCAAGGTTTGCCAGCCCAGTTTCTGACAAAGAAAGCCATGTATTTTGCCAGTATAGGAAACATGACTGCTTTTGAAAGCATCTTTGTCTTGCTCACCTACGGGTTATTTTTGTTTCCCAACATCAATAACTTCGTCGATATTAACTCCATTAAGATTTTTCTCATTGGAAACCCTGTGCCGACTTTGCTCGCAGATGCGTATCATTTTGTACACTTGGGAAATTTGTACAGCGGAGGGGAGATCGCATGTTATGTACCTCTGCTTTATAAATGGTTTACCTCCCACTTTCCCAAGTATGCTGCTTTTTGGGATTGCAAGAGTGTCTTACGTTGGTCGCAGAAGATCATGTCTCTCACCAACTCTGATATAGATTGGTGTAATAGGATTTATGATGGAATCAGGATCATTGACCGTTGTGGAAATTTCCCCAACGTACCCCTTATAGGAACTAAAGGAGGAATCAACTACCATCCGGTATTGGTTCTTCGTCAATTTGGATACCCGATGAGACACGTCCCACGGGGTGTTCATCTGGAAGGTCTTTTCTTCAAGGAAGGAGAAAATGACAGAGCACTAAAGATGGAAAGAGTGCACACTTGGAAGCATGTTCATAAGAAAGGACGAGAGTCTCTAGGAAAACCGGACTGTGTCTCGGTGGAGCCTTATCTCCACTAGGTACAAACTAGAGCTCTCAAGCTAAAAATGCCTTATCCTCGTTACAGAATTCTTCCGCCAAAGGAATCTGTCATGTACTTCACGACGGAAACTGAAAAGCTTCAGGTTACTCTCAACAAAGTTCAACGGGAGAGAAGGTCTTGGAAGAACAAGTACCGCACCCTTGACACAGAGTGCATCAAAATACAGCAACTGCTGAAAGATAAGGATGCTCTGATTGAAATTTTGGAGCAACATGTTGTGGATAATCAAGATAACCAAAGGAATTTGCTCACTCCTTTCACTTGGAAAAGGAATGATAACCCGACAACGACCCAAGAGCCCTGGTCAAAGAAAAGGAAGATACCAGAATCAGCACCCGATTTCTCTTCAGAGAGGACTCGGGACCCATTAGCTTAGGTTTCTGTTTCCGAACTTTGTAATCTACTGTATTTCCATTTCTGTAATCCTTTGAATTTCAAAAAAAATGGGGTTTCCCCACCGTTTGATATTTGGAATCTAATTGTCGAAGTTTATTTTGATTAAACCAAAAAAACAATTAATATAATCATTGCATTCATCATTCTCACATCACGAATTCTTCTTACCTACGAATCTCACGTTTGTGTCTCGGTTCTAGAGTCAAACTGTCTCATTCGTATAATACTCGGGCCAATCGTCAGAAAAAGATGGATGATCTTGAGGAAGAAAATAGAGAGTTGAAAGAAGAGATCGACGCTCTGAGAGAGGATATGAGAAAGCTTCGTAACGACATGCAAGCCATGGCAGAAGCTCAACTACAAAGGACTATGATCTCAGAGATCACCTCAACACCCATCGTGGAGAAATATGATCCTAGGTATCAAATGTCGAAAGATCGTCCTTGGGGCATGCCTGTTAACTATATCCCGGAAGGATATGTTCCGCCGATCACTGAAGATCAGGGAATCACAACAGAAGCCGCTGGGCCTGAAGGTTACAAACTTCGGGAAAGCGAAGATGCCAGGGGCATACTAAAGACTCCTGAAGGTTACAAACTTCGGGAGACGCCAAGACTCACTACCGTAGTCACGGTACCACCCCCTGTGGTGCACACTGTCCCGGAAGGACAAATTCCACAGACACCTTCTGGTAAGAAGGAAACTATGTTTGATAGAATGGAGGAATTCCAGGAGCAGTTCTTGGAAATACAGAGGGAGCTGCAAGCCATTCGCGGCCAGGATTTATTTGGAAAGGACGCCGCAGACCTCTGCTTGGTCCCCAATGTGAAAGTTCCGCACAAATTTCAAGTGCCCGACTTTGAAAAATACAAGGGTAACTCTTGCCCTCAAAGCCATCTGGTGATGTACGCTCGGCGAATGTCAGCTCAGACGGAGAATCAGGACCTACTGATTCACTACTTTCAGGATAATTTAACCGGTGCCGCACTCAAATGGTACATGGGTTTAAACCGTGCTACGATCAGTACATTCAGAGATCTTGGCACTGCCTTCGTCCAACAATACAAATACAATTTGGACATGGCACCCGACAGAGATCAACTCAGATCGATGTCGCAAAAGGACAAGGAAACCTTTAAGGAGTACGCTCAAAGGTGGCGTGAAATTGCCGCTCAAATTTGTCCACCTCTTGAGGAAAAAGAGATGACAAAGATCTTCTTAAAGACCTTAAGCTCATTTTACTATGACCGAATGGTTGCCAGTGCACCCAGTGATTTCACCGAGATGGTGGGCATGGGCGTACGTCTTGAGGAAGCCGTCCGAGAAGGACGTTTGGTAAAAGACACTGGATCGACTAGCGGTACTAAAAAATACGGTAGTGCTCTCACTAAGAAAAAAGAGCAAGATATTGGGAATATCTCTCTAGGAAAGCAAAGGCGACGTTATCAACCGGTAGCAGCTGTGACTCCTGCTATCAACCCTGCGTCTATTCCTATGTATCAACCTCAGGTTGCGCAGAGCCAACCTGATCAACAAAGGACACAACAGCCTCTTCAGCAGGCTTGTCCTCCATATAATAACAACCGTACAACACGGCCACCAAGATTTGATCCTATACCTATATCGTACGCAGAGCTGTTTCCATTACTACTGGCTAAGGGGCACATTCAGACTTAATCTCCTCTTACAGTACCGAAAAATCCGCCTTTTTGGTTTAAGGTGGATCAAACTTGCCCTTACCATCAAGGAGGATCAGGGCATAATATAGAGACTTATCTCAATTTCAAGTCCGACGTGCAAAAACTTGTTAGGAGCGGGCTCTTATCCTTCAAGGATACAAATCCCAATGTTCTCACAAACCCGCTGCCTCAACATGAGAAAGCTGCAGTCAATTTGATAGAAAGAGAGACTAACGATGTCTATCAAATTCATGATGTACTCTTGTTAAAGACCAATCTGGTCAAGATGCATTGTAGACAGAGTGGATATGGCCATGTGCCACCTCATAATTATCACCAGTGTGATATCTGCTCTAAAGACAACCCAGGATGTTCTGTAGTGCAAGCAGCTCTACAAGAACAGATGGATCTCGGATGGATCCAAGAGCACCGAGTTTGTGGAGTTAACACGGCCTACACGAATTCCAACGTCATTCAGAACCATGACATCCGTGCGATGAATGTCAACTTGGTGGCAATGCACTCAAGGCAAAGCCAGTATCATAATCTGCCGCAGCACGATTACAGTTCCTGTCTGATTTGCTCGGTAAATAAACAGGGATGCTCTTTCATACAAGAGGCCCTCCAGCGTCAGATGGATCTTGGATGGATCCAAGACTACCATGATAGGAATCCATATCAGATCAATATGGTTCAGATCTTCGATATTCGCGTGATGAATACCAACCTGGTAGAGTTACATGCTAAGCAGGTCCGACTCGGATTCTTAATATCACACGACTATCAAAGCTGTAAGGCAGGTTGCGAAAACGACCTAGGTTGTACCCTTGTCCAGGAGGCACTTCAGCACTTGTTAAATCACTGGTGGATGCCAATCTATATAGATGAGGATACTCAGCAAATTAGTATCAGTAACAGGAATCCTACTCGGCGTCAGAGTCAGGATGTCCGATCAGTGGAAGCTAACCTAGTGAGGTTACATTGTATTCAAAGTGGGTGTGGCCAGGTGCCACCACACAACTATGAACGTTGCGGCGTCTGTTCGGAAAGTAACCAAGGATGTTACTTTGTGAGAGCAGCTCTTCAGGGTCAGGTGGATCGTGGAGAGATTCGTCCATACCTGGGTTCTGGACCCATCAACTGGACGCCGAACTACCTTGCCGATCAAGTTGAGGATGTTGTCACGATCTCTGGTCATCACAAGACCAGGGATGTTTTTGCCATTATCCCTCTACTTGACGAATCTAAAGTTCCCAACCAGGAACGGATCGACATTACTTATGATGGTCAGAAAAATCAGAAGGCTCCTGTAGTCATCTATCAACCGGGACCACTACCGTATGAATCAACTAAGGCTATCCCATACAAATATGGTGCAACAACAGTTGAAAATGGAAAGGAAATTCCATTACCCTCTGTCTAGAATATTGCAGACATCAGTCGTGTAACACGGAGCGGTCGAATCTTCAACCGAGGAGTTGGAGAACCTAACAAGGAAAAGGAACTTCAGACAGAAGCTCCCGATCCATCAGTCGGTCAATCCAGTAATCCAGACCTTTCAAAAAATAATGATGAGATATTGAAGCTCATCCAGAGGAGTGAATACAACATTGTTGATCAACTGTTACAAACTCCTTCAAAGATCTCGGTATTATCACTGTTACTCAGTTCAAAAGCCCACAAGGAGGCTCTATAGAAAGTCTTGGAGCAAGCCTTTGTGGAATAGGATGTAACAATCAGACAATTTGATAGCATTGTCTCTAACATCACTTCCTGCAATAATTTGGGATTTAGTGATGAGGAATTACCTGAAGAG